>JASANH010001440.1:600000-1108500 GCA_030248295.1 Mesodorylaimus sp. YZB2_4 | reverse complement strand
CATACTTTCTGATCTTTGTTTCAATTGGCATTGACTAACGTTTATTTTTTGTGCTGCGCCCTAGTGGACGAACTATCTTTGGCTGCAGAAATATACAGAGACAGATAAAGAACATGTGTTCGAGATTTTTCCGAAGTGGCCAGAACAAACTTCGAGTTATTAGCCCGATAGTCAGTTTTTCCTTGTCCTTTTCCCATGTGTACTAGCCGCAATAGTTACATTCCATCTTATCTAGTACTTAATCATTTCACAAAAGCATCTAAATTCCGACATCGGCTTTTCCCTCCGGCATAAATGAAATCTTGTTAGTTTCATGAAAAGCCCTCTCGACTTCATGAATTATGCAAATTGAGGCATTGTGTGTTGGCACCCTCGTCGCTCGCTAAGCTAAGAAAAATCGATAGCTGCTAAAAAAGGCGGTGCTAGCACCCCTTTATATTTGACAATCCTTGTAAGACGGTCTCCGCAGCGTCTCAGTTTGGCTCACCTCACTTCCCTTACAAGTATTGTTGACTTTTCACTACGTGCCAGCTAGCAAGGGCCAAGTCACCTCGACTTGTTGATTGCCAAGAAGTGGACCGATGTAGACAGTCGACATAGTTTCGCCACGTTAAAATGAACAACAACGTCAATCTCCGTCGTCCAAAAAATTCCAGAATCACTCGTCGTCGATCGACAACACTTTCAGATTTTCAACAAGTATCATCTCGTCTCACTTCCTATCAGTATTGTTGTTTCGGCCGCACCCAGACCAAGACTGGCATGTTGTTGGTTGTGCCACTGGAGTTCCTTCTTTTAGTAGCAATGGTCAGCTATTTCGTGTACTTGCACTCTACGGATCGATTCGTGAGTGTGTGCGAGTACGTTATGCAAGAAGCATCTAAGCACGTTCGATGTGGGACCGTGTCCATTTGTTTGGCAGTCATAATGGGAGTGAGAGGATTAGCATTAGTTTTTCTACTTTATGCAATGAAACGTCGAAGTCCGAATTGTCTTCTGTTTGTCATGACCGATTTGACCTTGCGCATGGGTTTACAATTGTCCATTTGTGTCCTCCTGACCATCGCTATCGTGTGCCATTTGGAATGGCTCGAAAAGAGACCTTATTTAGAGCGATTACTCGTCCTCTGGCTGGTCACTTGTAAGGACTTGGCCATGTTTTGCCTTTTTGTTGCCTATTATCGATTTATTAGCGAATGGAGAGACTGGAATTTTGACGACTACGAAGTTTTGGTCGCTATGGATAGTACGCAAAGCCGAGGTGGGATGCTGAGGCGAATGACCAGAGTGGTATCGTTGAACGCGGTGGATAAGCAGACCACTAACAGGCATGGCGATCCTGTGAGAGACAATATCAATGATACAAATTTCGATGAAAATGAAAATCGCGCAGAGGAGATAAAGGGAGAAAATGATGGCGCCCAAATGAATCAGATTATCTCACAGCCTGAGAGCTGTCAGCTAAGATATTACAAAACTTTATAACAGCAATGCTGTAAAATATTTTGTTTTTATCTTTGAAGTGGACACTTTTTGGAAAATACGCAGTTAAAGCATTAGGGGAAAATATGGTTCGGTTCATCGAAGCGCGGTGCAGCATAAGTATTGTTACTATGACCATGGGTCCCACCTATCTGATCTAAGAGCTTTCATCCAAAGTTTTCGATCCGAAGGCTGTGACATTTGGCACAGCTCGACCCAGTGGTTGCCAAGCTCTAGTTTTTGACCCCCTCCTTTATGTGTGAATTCGATGCACCCACGAATGGTGATAGTGATGCAACAATGCTTTTTTGTGCCCACTCAATTTCCATGGGATTATCCCAAAAAAACGTTTTTCAACCCTTCCTTGGTCGATCGTCCATGCGGACGATCAATCGATTCCGTCCTGGTCGATGATTGTCGTCCGCGTGGACGACTAAAAATCGCACTTTTCGTGTTCAGCGCGCGGGGGGGGGGGGGGGGGCGAGAACACGTGCCCTTTTGAATTGTGCATGGGTAATAGTGCTTTGGTGATATTGGCCATAACTCACTAACTTTTCTGTCTTTTTCGATCAACGACACATCAGCGTGTTCGCGAATGAATGAGGAGTCGAATGCTTGTCGCGAAAAGTTTCCATCTCTCACGTATCTTCCCGCCCAACGTGCTGCTTATGACAAGAGTGCGGTTCGGGCTGCTTACTTTGGAAATCGCGGGAAAAAATTTATTATCTCTCTTATTTTTCACAGAAAACAGATTTTCTAGAACAAATTTAAATCGACACATCGTGAAAAGTGAAAAATGCGAATATTTTCAGGCGATTTCCAAAGTAAGTAGCAGCCCAAACCGCACTCTTGTCAGAAGCAGCACATTGGGCGGGAAATTCAAAAGGCGCGTACTTCTTGCACTTGGTTACCCCTAGTTTCTGCCCCTGTTATATCCACAACTACTGTATATGTAAAATTTCAACCTGGAGTAAACCAATCGACGCAATTTTTTATGCTTTTTCCGAAAATAAATGTCCGATTTTACGATTTGCCTTGCAAAATTTTCAAAAATGGATTTTTTGAAAATTCTCTGTAGCTTGTTGCAGTTTTTTGCATACTTGGATATCAAATGTAAAGCTGAAGTATAGACCATGGGGATCACGTTGAGAGCTTCATGGATTGGGCATATTTTAGGCTGGTCAAACCCCGTCTCCCAGTCAGTATTAAGCTGGAAGTATAGTTCGATGCGATGCGTCAAATAAGCTTGCGATGCGACGTTTTAGGCACCTTTTTACATCGTCAGTTGACCCAAAAGTGCCGCATCGCACGCTTTTTTGACGCATCGCATCGAACTATACTTCGGGCTTTGAGGAGCAGAAGGTCTAAAAGTCGTCAGCTTGGAGGAGGGGACCTCCGACTTTGGCGCTCAATATCTCAAGACAGGTAAGAGATAAAACTTTTCGCGACAAGCATTCAACTCGTCACTGATTTGCTAAACATGCTGATGTGTCGTTGATCGAGAAAGACAGAAAGACCAGTGACTGATGGCCAATATCACCAAAGCACAAAAAACGTTTTTTTGGGATAATCCCGTGGAAATTGAGTGGGCACAAAAAAGCATTGTTGCATCACTATCAGCATTCAAGGGTTCATCGAATTCACACATAAAAAGGGGGTCAAAAATTGAAGCTTGGAAACTCATGTTTCACATGGGTCGAACCTTACAGAAGCCGTCTCAAAAGCAGTAAAACCAAAGGCACCAATTTGCGACAGTACGATTAAGCCCTTGGAGTGCTCTGATAGGCTTGGACGAGTGCAATGTACTGTAGCTTCAGCTTTCTTTGTATCTGATTTCGTGATTTCAACATTGGCGTAAAGAGAAAGAAAAAAGAAAAACCATTTTTCATATTTGCTAAAGTTCGCGGATCACCATAAATATTCGTATTTCTATTTTTATCAAACGAAAGTAACCTGCGCTTCCATCTTGGCCAACTCAGGTTTTGGCGAACATTCCCGCCAGGTGCGAAACACGTTATTGATCGACAGTTCCGTTTGCCGCTTGGAGCTCCATATATCTTGTTGGCAAAAAGATTCTGCGTGACAGCAGCTGACGCATCGTTGTTTTCGCGCCGTAAACGCACTTTTATGGATACAGTTAACTAGAAAGTCTTGTGAATGGTAAAATACTGAAATTTCGGTAGGGCTCTGTAGGACTTACTTCGTCCTGTACTATCTCTTTTCTGCTGGGGTCGATGCCTCCCGCTTTATACTCGCCCTCTACCCGGTCATCAGGGTCTCACGGGCGCTGTGATATGAGATACTGCCCGCGCTGACGATGGAGATCACATCACATGGATCAATAATCGAAGAGAGGTCTCATGGGATGGGAGGATCCTGAAATCGGGTGTCCCTAGGTGCAGGCTCGGAATACATGCACAGGGTGACAGTACCACCGACGCTATATCTGTGGGTCCTAGTTGGTGTTAGGTACTCACACAAAGCACGTGAGAACAGATGCTGCAATTACTCCATCCCAGAGAAATGGGACGGATCAAGTCTGAAAAAGAAACCTAGCGAAACTCCACACTTCATTCTCTTTAACTCCACATTTACACACGCGTGGATGTACTAATTTTCTCCTTTTTCGTTTACAAGGCAACAGCTGACTGCATCCTCTGACTATGCCATCTAATGCATACTGTATAGAAACGTTGTGGGTAACCTTGGACGCAATGGAGGAAGTTTAGTTTGGGTAGAGCTTTAACCAAAAAAGATAGGATTAACTGTTTTCTCATGGATGGCGCTCAATAGTTTTTTGTTACCCGACACTGTTTCCACTTATGCTGCCATACTTTATCCATATCCAGCACTATACAGCGCACTCGAAGGCTAAGGAACACATCGATTGACAATCATTTTTTACCCCGGCGGGAGTCGAATTCCTGTAAGTGCGCACTTAGCCTACTGTAAGAGGCAGGCGCCTTAACCCGCTGGGCCACGACCCCGGCCCATGATTCATTAGTTATCATGCATTCGCATTATTATTTGTCATTAATATAGGAAAAGTAGTTTATGAATAATTCTACAATAGCAAGACACACGATCAAATTATTTGCTTTTATGCTCACTGCAATATAGACAATGCTGTTTAAAACAAATGTACCTTTTCGATTTATTGTGCTTGTTTAAAACTAGCTTTGCGTCGTGTCTCGATAGCGGACTTTCTTGGCATGAGCAAAATGTCCTAACGATTATTTACGATGTGTTGGGGTGCCTAATGTATCATATTGACAAGCCCTTGAGATGATGTACGAGAGGGCGTAACCTCAAAGTATACTGTGCTCAGCAAACGTTACGCCCATCGTAAAAACCGTACCGATGAGCGCGCATGCGGATCCCATGTTTACATTGGGAGTTTCAACCAGTCCTTCCCAGACACTTATCCATTGCAAATTTTCGATGCATCCATCAGGTGATCCGGGGTAGGGCGTCACGGAACCATGATACCTATTTTTAAACCGACTGCAGTCATCGGCCAGTTGGCTCTTCATCGCCAGAGTACTGTATCTAAGAATTTCGTAAACGTACGTCAGTAACCACACACAGTGGGTATACGAACGCGCCACTATCTACGCCCATTTTTAAACAGTACACATAGTTCTGTTGAACTTTCTCGCACTCCATTGTCCACTGGGCTTAATCGCTGGCAGCATGTACAGCATAACAGAAGTATTGTTGCTCTTTTGCAATCATCTACTGTCCGCATTATTTCTATACATGCGTTCTATCTACCACTTCTTTGATTCTATATCGGCAAAGTTTCGGAAGCCCCACACGCCGTTCATCGACTCGCAACCGGTGGCCATCGTATCTAAAATCATTCTTCGTTTTACCCGGCATTATTATGACGTCGCGCATCCTAATCAATTTATTTTAAAATTTGAACGCTTTGCTCTGCCGAAGGAGATACTTAGACCCGAAAACGATAGAATCATTCCTTACTATGTGAACTGCCGATACATTGTCTTCGTCGAGTTGCCAAAACCTCTCCGGGCCTACGGTAGTGTAACAGCACCATTGTCTCAGATTAATATTTTTGAAGAAGCCATTCGAACCATTCAAGTTCCGATTTCAGAACTGCATAAACTAGCCGAAAAGTGCAGCAGTTTGACGTGTCCAGTGGTTTTCCTATGGCACGGTACTCGATGCGGCTCGACCTTGCTTTCGAAATTGGTGGCTCAAGCAAATCCTAAAATCATGTGTCTGAGCGAACCTCCCGCAAACTTTTGGGAAGTCGAGTACGATACAGAAGCAAGCACAGACGAGAAAGTAGCCATCGTGAAAAGCCTTCTCAAAGTCTATTTCAGATCGTATCCAGATGTTGAAGCCGTCTTGGTCAAGCCCACTATGCTGCGGGAGGACACTTTGCATCGTTGCTTGCGAGACTTGCCTCACATTCGACACGTGTACTTGGGTAGGCGAAACAAATTGGACACGATCGCCTCCTATGTCAAGGCCTTGCGCCTAGGATTTGTAGTCATGCAAGTATATTTAGGAGCCAATTTCCCCTGGCTGCTGCGCATGACCAGGCTGCAAGTTTTTGAGTCTCCCAATGAAATTCAAGAGTTAGCAAAGAAGGCTGGGCTTCAAAATACCCTGACGGAACTCACGAGCAAATTTTGGGCTGAGAGGGAGCTGAAACTGAAACGGTCCAAGTTTCCTTTTGATAATATCTTCTTCTTCGAGGACTTGATTATTGATGCAAAGCCCTACGTCAGAGAAATTTGCAAGCTCTTGAAAGTGGATTGTCCAAATTTGGGCTACGTACACGATGAGATGAAACACGACTCACAGGCGGGCACACCACTGGCTAGAGATGTTATTGAGGGAACTGGCAGAATGGCGACAGCCGAACTGAGTGATCCGAATATTAAAAGACGTGTCCTTAAATTTATTGACATAGTGTGCAGTACAGAGTGAGGCGGACAAAGGGGTCTGATAACCCTTTTGTGATCGTATGCTTGTCTATTAGAATGCTAAGCATTCGTTGGGGAATATTTCAGACTTTGCTTAACCTGGTTGAACGAAAATTTACTGTACAAAAGGTTTATATGTTCTGGGACTAAGTATATCTAAACGTGCTGTACGTAATGAAACTGCGACGATTATACGCGTACCTTAGTAGGTTTTTGTTTTACGCATTCTTGTGATAAAAAACTAGATTCAGATTGGTCTTCACGGAATCTTGGCTGTGCACCAAACTGAATACGAGCAAGCATAAAGCAGTTTCAAGACATCCATAGGCTTGCTGCAAGTTTTTGCACTCATACAGTATGTCGTACCTACTTGAGTAATTGCACACCCATGGGCTCCTGATGATCAACGTACGCCCTGCTAGAACAACATGTGTTATGCTGGGTTTCAAATTGTGATCTAACCATCTATCTTCTAACTGAATAGCTCAAGTGCAGTTTTGGGAAACGATTTTAAATAAGTTTGTTAGAAAGAAATAAAATGACTACGGGACAAATATATAGCTTGTCCACCAAATTGTGTATGATCTACACCAGAAAATTTGTTTCTTGCAACCATTCCGATTTAGGCGTTGATTTAAAAGACATTAATCGAAAGTTGCGGTATGCAAAAATCAAAGTGATGGAGAACGCCCCATTCGATGAGAGGTGTTCACGTGGGTGAGCAGGAATCGTCGATATCAGCTAAAACTGTGCTTATTTGACGAAAAATCTTGTTTACTCGAGCAGGCATCCGTCCCTTTCATGACATTTGCAGCGATGCCTACTTCCTTCGTTTTCCTGCTCCACACATCCGGCATAAAATTAGAAACTGGTAAATGTTTGGTGGATCGCCATGTTTGGTTTTCGTTATTGTTCAGGCAGAAATTCTACGCATGTGCGATAACGCGTATGTTTGCAGTTTCGACAGACAGAAGTCAGAGGAAAAGGATCTTAGAAGAAAGCATCTAAGCTACGGAAAACTGCCGCTGATTGTAAGACACAATTTCGTAAAGACCGTGCTTCATCACAAAATTGCATGGCTCCCTAAGAATGTAATGACTATTTTTTAGAGCAGCGTGAAATGAAACTGATCCATTCAGGTGTAGTCGCTGTGAACGATACACATCGGCAACTTCTCACGCCAAACCTGAGGTGCCACTTCAGCTTTGAAAACCGGATTAGTTTTCCCCAAAGATTGCCATGTGATGTAGGTCCAAGAAATTATCATCGCATATTTGGCTGCAACGACCATATAGAGTATGTACGGGCCTTCGTGAGAGCTTTTGCCCCAAAGTCCTGATTTTAGAACAGATGCACATGTGCTTCAAAACTTTTTGGCATTGAATATCTTAAGAGTACCAATGCATGGCCAATGCAGCCAAGGCGTGATAAACCCACGCAAACCAGCGCGACCATTTTAACACTGCACTAAATGTCGTTTTTTATGCATTTTTATTAAAGGGGCGGGTAAAGACAAGACAGGTCCAAGGTCCTCACACTCACAAGAAAAAACATCACCTGGTCAATCATTTCACTGTGTCATCACTCGTCATCTTGTGGAATCCTAGGCAGACTACTATTTAGGATTGTCTACTATACATAAGCAAGCATGGATTTTTCTGGATGTCCTGCTGAGAAAGTAGCTCTTCGAACGATGGTGGTCTAGCGCTAGTTTATTTTTTGCTTATATCCCACCCTCACGCTTTATAGGTTTCTGGGAAATATAAATGTATCACGCTAAGGTTATTAGAATGTATCATTTGAGTTGTACAGAAGCTAATGGCAACAATGAGGTCTCTATAGAGGCTAATTTAAAGTCCATGCTCCAAATTAGCTATCAAGAGGTATGCAAAGGTTTTTATGAACATGCGAATCCTCCATTAATAGTCTCTACCTATCGGCTTTCTCATTTTCGGAATCTGTGGTTCCGGTTAATCACATTATCCGAGTTCTGACCCAGATCTCTGCGTAAAAAGGCTGTCTGGCGTTTGTACGGAGCCGCAGGTGGGGAAAATGAGATTGTGCCTAATGCATAAAGCCAACCAGCTCACAAATCCAGACAGAAATCTAATGAACGAAACCTAAGACAGGGGGCAGTTTGCTAGCCGCCACACTGGACTACAGCACAAACGGGAGCTGACTGACTGACTGACCTGCTCAGAGAGAGAGCAGAAGCTTGGTTGCCTGCGCCCGTTTTTAACGTGGCGCATAAGCTCTACCGCCCACTTTCTCCAGCAATGAGGGGCCAAAAATGGTACCTAGTAAGGACCACAACCTTTTGTATTCGGAGGCTGGTATTTCATGAAGCTATGACTAGAAGCAGTTACGCGGGAAGGGCTAATGCATCTTTGTTACAAAAACTTTTTTATGCATGCATTTGACCATACAACATGTACCTTCAGCCATTGAAATAGACGAGATTTCTTTCATTTGCTTACGCTGTGCAGCTTGTTTCCCGATTTCTAGGCCTATGTAAGATAAGCCAGTTAAATACCAATAATTTTTATCAAACACGAGAAGCGAGAGTCTAAATCGTAAGTTTGCTAGCGTCCGTGCGTTCTCGAATACTCGATGACGCACGGTATGTGCAAGGAGGGACATCTATTCCCTTGCACTTCGTGACGAACAATATCAGCTAGATGGGCACAATAATAGCCCCAGTTATAAATGATATATCCACCACGGACTACAATGTCGCGTGCAGGATTATATTTCTGCTTGGTTCCAATCGTACAGATAAACCCGGTGGACTATCATGGTCAGCCAGCGTTGATTTGATACGAGCGTATGACAAATTTGAATACCTGCCCTGAGAAACTTGTGTGCATGTGAAATAACAGTCAGGCATAGCAAGCCCAAAAGCGGATTTTCATGTCTTACCCAATCGAAGCTGCTAAACTAAAAGTATTGTACGTGATGTTAGTTCGTGGCCGGGGGAAAGGCAATATGTATTTCTTTCTCAGCTGTTTGTTTGGTGAGCGTGGACGCACCTGCATCACTCATGGATTACGGCTCTTCAGTTTCATTCGTACAAATGATGCAAATCTTTGTCGTGAGTCACAAGGATGGCTTCTGACTAAATGAGCTTGCATTATATCTCCAGTCGACTCGACTTATAGGAGCTTGGATGTAAAGCGTTTAAGTTAAAATTGCGCTTAAAAGAACGCTCTTTGTGTCACCCTTTAAATGCTGGCTCCGCTTACAGGAGGTTCAGGAAGTGGTACTGCTACAGTATTGTAGCCCTGAAAATCGAGTTTTTGGGCACTTGTCCTTTTCTTGTGCGCCATTCGACCAAACATAGATCACATTTTTCCCTGAAACATTCCGTTCCAAGCAATAAGTGCGTTCTTTAGGCTTCCAGGGCCGAGTCGATAGTCAAACAATGTATCCGAGCGTACACAGAATATTTCCACAATCTTTGTTTGCTCGTGGGACGGCTGGCTATGCATTCAAAATCGAATAAAAGTTTCGGAAACAGTATCTAAGCGAACAAATGCCACAGCGAATAGGCTATGCCTCGTATTACGGTAGCTGACTTGGGGAACTTCATTGACTGTCTTTTGAATTTGTCATAGGCGCACATGGCAAATTAAATGGGCCGACCGCATCCTAGGAATGTTGAGCGGCATCTGACCATATGCTCGAGTGACCTTTTTCCACACCTACAGTATACCGTGATAAGTATATCTGCAGACCTCGAACCCCATGATCAGGGATGGCGTGCTACCGCGCCAGATAGATGAATCAAACTTTTAGCCTTTCTTGTTCAGAAATTTCCAGACACTCCTACCATGCATACATTAGTGTGTGTGAAATGCTATGGCTGAGCCTGTTACGCGTACTTTCGTTTATGTATCTTGCCCGTTTTGCATACACAACGTATGCCCAGGGCAGAAACAAACACCTGCCGATGACGAAAATGAAGAGTGGAACATAAAATACATAATTCTGACAAGTCTGCTAAAGATTGATCCGTCACCAGAACCCCCTGCAGTGGCACTCTAGCCCCCACTATTTGACACAACATTTTATCACTATTGATTATGCACACGTCACAAAGTGCTACAATAAAGAATTATTCAACGGTTCTAACAATAAGCACGGCAAATGATATCGTTGTTTCCCTACGACGAGGAGATGACGTACAGATCGCCATAAATTCACGAAAACACACCGTCCGTTTGATTCGCGTCGAATCATATGTCCGTGAGAATGAAGCAAGATAGCATCAAAATATCAATCGAATGCTTCTTCGTGCACGCTGTGTCGATGACTGATGTCGATATCAGTTCGATAGGCGCACGTTTCGCAGTGCGATCAAACCCATTCCCTGAATGGATTTGGCAATCAAAAGCTACGGGCCATATTCGTCCAATATCTACTGCCCAAGTCCACAACCCTGATTGACCATACCAGAAATTCTCAAATAACTAACAGCACACCTCATATGGTCTGCACTATATGGCCTCAAAATACATCAAGTTATAAATTCATTTTCTAAAAAATATTCTGACGAAGTCTAAGAGTGAAAATTAACAGGGAGTCTTCCAGATATATCGTGATAAAAATTAGAAAATACAAATAACATTCTGTATATAGCCATTGATATCTATCAGTCACACTTGCTGCATATCAAAACCTGCAGTGGAAACGTCACATGCTGAACTCTACTCACCGTAACAAAAACGTGTCATTTATGGTGTACACTCTGGCCTGTACGGCTAAAAAACTGCGAGGTAGCTGCAGAATTTGAACGACGAAACAATTTAAAAATCATTTGGCGCGTTTTCTTGTTTATAGCCATGATGAAAAACAGGTCTAAACTATCAGTTAGCAGGATACAAAAGTCAGCCAGAGGATGGGTGAGGGGACTAAAGCAAGCATCGAGATCTGGGGCTACTGAGACAAATAGGTGCAGAAATGCGTGAGGCATTTGATTCAGACACATCAAAATCGATTGATATAAATTTAGAAGAATTATAGTCCTTTCAGCAGCTTTTTTTGCTAATTCTTTCGAATCTAGCGCTGCTTGACCTATTTTTGATTTTTGTGCTCGAAATTTTGTTACTAAAAATAAGTTCAAAGTTACCAGGGCAAAACAGCATGTCAGTCGGGTAGCTATGCCAGTTAGAGCAGCCCCTCTCGGGTAAGGCTGAGCGAACCAGGCATCGTCCACATAGCCCTTGAAGTGATCCCCTTCTCGTCTGTACGTCCACCAACCTAAGTAGCCAAAAGCGATAGGGATGGGGAGCATGGTACAGATTACGGCGGCCACTATTTGATGGCGTTTATGATTGATATTCTTATAGGTGAAGGGCCAGGTCAATGCAAACACTCGATCAGCAGACATTGCAACGGCCAAGAACAACGACATCAAAATGCACTGCATATGACCCGGGTCCAGAATTCGGCATAAAATGAATAAAAATGCGGGTGTGCTCAAAAACCAATCCGATATGTCATCCGGAAAGTATATACCCGACCACCAAAAGAGGAAAAACAAAAGGGCTCCGTAAACGAGAATCTCGACTGTCTTACTCGAGGTTAGCAACACTTGATAGACATAAGCGGATTGAGTTTTAGATTTACGATAGAATGCTACCAGAAGAACAATATTAGATCCTATACCTACAATATAATAAAATGGCAAGTAATAAAAGAATACGAACCTATGCAAACCATTTCCGATGGAAAGTGCAGTCTCGCCTAGAGCACAAGTGCTGTTGTCAGACATACTCGGACAAGTGCTGTATATTCGAGCTCAGACCCAAAGACAGAGTGATATAATTATTAAGATATAATTAGCAGCAGGAAGGTGTGTTTCTTTGCCGCTACAATATTTCCACTCGGGGATCGAAAATATTGTACCCCGACAGAGGAACCGTCACTGAGGAAACACAACACTCCGAGGGACAGCCGACCCAGAGCAAATAATTCACCTCGTAGCACTTCCGTCAGGAAAAGACGATGGATCAGCGGATCGAACAGATAACTTGTGATCCTAGCGGAACGGAAGCTTGCACTGGCCTAATACAATAATCTGGCTGCCTTCTCACGCAAGGCCTGCGCCAGTATGCTTTCTTATATTACAACTTGGGTCTATTACACGTGCTTGATCAATAAACAAAGGAGTCATTATTCGAAGGGCGAAGCAAGGAACGTACTTAAGGCTTTCATAGAAACAATCTTAAAAGGCGTGCAGGGGAAAAGTGAGCAGCTGCCTCTGTTTGTCCCATATTTCCTAGTTAGGAAAAAACCGTATGAAAATATTCATGGAATACACACGATTATTAATCATCGACACGTGGCAGATAACAGCTGGTTGCCGGTTTCGAAAAAGGTGCAGCGTGAAAAATGAAATGCCGGGAAGTGCTCTAACGCATCTATGGAACTGCGCCTAATCGGTGAGAGTAGGGACACGTTTACGCATTCATATTTATAATTGAAATCAATGAGGTGCTAAAGTTTTTATCCACGATTTACTCATGGCTTTTGTGCAGGCAACGGGTGGAGGAAATAATTTCAAAATCAATATGAGTATTGTATGTGTACGCCCGTACTGGCTTCTATTCTCGCTTGTCCGACAGCGGAATCATGCCAAGACTGATCGCGAGTTTTTTCTTGATGGCGAGATCTGATGCAAATGTAGTGGCAAAATTTAGGCGGAACCCCGCTCCCTAAGATGCTTGATCCTGCAGATACATGTATGAAAAGGACTGTACATGCAGTACAAAAATTTTCCCTGACCCAAGTTTACCCTGAAAAGCATCATAAGTGGAAATGGAAAAATGTACCGAAAAGGACAGGGCTCCATTATTGATTGTGAGTTTGCACCAGGGGTGTTCAAGTGCACTGGAGGATTCACTGTTTTTTCTTAGTGTCCCGCTCAAAAAAATGAAAGGAATGCATGACGTGCAGGTTTTCTCATTTTGTATTGACAACGTGTCTCTTCACTCATATGCTCCGCAAAAGCAAGTTTGCTTGCCTATGGGCGTCACTTTTTGTATTCAATCGGCGGACTCTAACTGATTCGATTTAGTCCGTTCGAACATCAGCGCGTTAATTTTTTAAATTTCACCTTGAAAATATGGTCTCCTCACAAGAAATAACAACGTCTGGTCTCGATTCATAAGAAAAAGGAAATTGAAGCATATTGTAAGACAGGAGCTCTTGTGATAATGCTTTTCTAGGTACATAGTGCGTATGCGTGATATCAGGTAACATCGACAAAATGTCAGCTCCTTGTGTATAAAGGGCTTTTGAATAGACGAAATGTTCAAATGTCATGAATCAGAAGAGGCAGATAAAGCCTCCGGATAATGCACAGTAGGAACAAACATAACCCACGGCGAAACTTCTCACGACAAGTTAACACACACAAAGGTTACTGCAGTCGCTATGATAGAAAACCATTAGCGAAGATGGATGTAATTTAGCTGAAAGAACCGACATTATTTTGATTTTTCCTCTGGGCATCTGCGTTTAATCTGATTGTTGAGCTTGGATGTTCCGCACAGACCTGATTTGTCCGCACATACGCAAAAAGCCATGGATTTCGAAAGATCTACCTTAACTGTTCAAAAAAGACCAGTTAGGCTCCTTGAACCACACGATTAACGAGCATACTTGCATTCGAGGGACGACGGACATACGTCGGGCCAACTAACAAGCGTGCGTCTATGGGGCAAAAGATCTATAGACCACGAAGATTTCATGTACGTACTTGGACCATATGACCATAAAGATTTAAAAAGCAATTTGAGACCATAGCCACAATGTCCACAATTAAAATACTGCTCGCAAAAAGAAATTTGCAAAGGTTAGAATAAATGTGTCAACAATCACCAAGTGGACATAGTCCATGATTTTTTGAATCGATACAGTAAATTGTGCGAAATTAAGGTGATGTTCACGAGTAACCTCAGCGTCAGGTCCTTGTTAGTCTAACTTGTGTTTTCCTTTGACGCAGCTATAATTACCTGAGAACTTCAGCTAGAGGAGTGGATAACGGAACATTGCTTTACTTCGTCCGTGCTGCAGTACTTAAAGCACCAGAGTTGAGAAGAGATATTGCTTCTGGTTCTATCGTTTTGTTTCCGCAAGGCCAGGTTTGATGGAGTCCAGAAATGATTAAGGGAGCTTAGATCCGGCCAACCAGGCACTCCCTCTAACTTCTCTATCGGGAACACCCCTTCAAGACATTTGCAGCGTCTCTTCGCTTTTTGGGTTTTGGTCAGCCAATGAGCGTGTTTGTCGCTGAAAAGTGCGTTTGAAAATGCCGCAGCAATGACACGAAAACGATCAGTAGGTGGATAAAAATTAAACATGCGCATGCTTTTCCAGCTTTGGCACTTTTGCAGTCTCATCAAGTTGTCGAGAGATTCGAGGTAGCATATGAATAGAAATCCGCATCTGCTAAAGGCAGCCCGTTTCTGACTTCTATCTGTCTATCTATCTATTTCTTGCCGAAACATATTGATTGCACTCTGGGACAGCAAGCCACATAAGGTATAACGTAAAGCATAAAACAAGAGCAAAACCACAACCAAAACAACAAGAGCAAACAAGAGCAAAACCAAAGCATAAAACAAGAGCAAAACTTCAAGGATATCCCCAAACGACGGACCCCAAGTTCTGATTGTGAGTCCATTTGGTGACTGCAAGCTGTCTGACTTGGCATGAAAGGCCCGTCAAAGCTGTATAGAAGCCAGACCCCCCGACTATTTCACGGACTCAATGATGCCGCATAACGAAAAAACAGTCATTTGACCGATTACTCATCAGTCCCCAACGAATTTGGGATTTGTTTTCCGCTGGCCATTTCCTCGTTGCAGCAGCCGATAATTTACCAAGCGGGACGCTAGGTGGACCTTTAGCTCATAATTTCAAGTCGGAGTATAAGCGACATAAATTTGTCCTGCAGGCGATATGGTTTTACTTTCGTCAAAATGTATGCACCCTGTATAAATTTTTCTTGCCTGCTGCTGCACCCACATTGATCCAAGACACAAAAAGTTAAAAAAGCGAAAATAACACCTAACACGTAGTTATATTAAAACTCATTTAAATATTATCTCGGATGAAATTCGGAAGAACTTCCTCGCTCGTTCATTCAGTTTTTATGTAGACCTACGCGAGCAATCAAAAGTTTCGAGCGTCGTAACTTGCTTAACGAGTCAAGACTGTACTTGGCCATAGCTTATGCCAAAATCTATTGACCCGCCCACGTTCGAGTGCAAAAAGCCTGACCTGGACCTGGTCTACTAATGGACGGTTGGTAGACCCATTATCTGAACAATGGATGTGCATCATTAAATCAATCGCTGTCCAATTATTTTCCATAGGAAAAGGGGAAAATTCTATGATGGATTCCCTAGTGCCCTTATCAGCCGCATCCTACGTTTTAAGCCCACATGGTGGCTGCAAACTGTCAGACTTATCGTTAGCGTTACAGACCCGTCTATGCTGTATAAGAAGACACAACTCCGGATCATTTCACGCATTCAAAGATGCCGCAGCACGAAAAGCATTCATTCGATCGATTACTCGTTAGCAATCAACGTGAGAGCAAAGTCTGGAAAATATCTTGGGCCAGTGTCACCTTTGGAATGACGGCCATTTGTTTATACATGACGACGCAGACGCTGTTGGCGTACTTGAATGAAGATATCTATGTTGCAGTTGCCGTAAGTTTGACACTTGTGCGAATTCAGCAGAAGCAAATACTGAACTAATTGTAAGACAAATTGCGAATTCGAGATTTTTCCAGATTAAGCAACCAGCACTGACTTTTCCCACTGTCACCATCTGCAACTTGAATCCTTACAAACGCGACTCCCTCTCAGCGTTGACCACAAATGATCAGGTAGGCAAGATCGTGGATGATAATTACGCGATAAATGGATTTTATTCGTTTTTTTTCTAGAATTTGCGAAGCGCAGATACTGATTCATCAAATGTAAAGACTGAGAATGAGAAAGAGCAGAGTGAAAAATCAGCGTACGGGCGAGTCAAGAGGTCACGTAAGTTGCTATAATTTCTTGTTATGAAAATTATTTGTGAAGCCAGTTCAACCATGACCAATCAAAACTGACGTGATGTCAAGAGGATTGGAGGGGAAAGTGGATAGACTGCATAGGTCTATAAACTTCTAAAATACTCTAATAAAATTCATGTTGGTACGTTTTCGCTCCAATGAGTATATTTGAGCCGATGCTGGATGGGGAGGCTGAAGACCCAAGAGCAGACACAGAAGAAATTTAGAAAATTATTTTTCCGAAAGCACTGATCTTTTTTTAAAAATTTTTTTATTGTTAGCATACATTGTTTTGCAAGAAAGGAAAGGAAAGAATACGCACAAAAAGGGGATGGAAAGTTCATATGTACTGTACGATGCCCAAACCTGTTCAAATTCTCGCACGCGCCCAACGCCTTGAGTTGCATGCCATTGTGAGAGCACTGATCTTTTCACTCGTGAAAGAAAGATGAACAATAGCCAGCTGATGTTCGGCTCGCGACCGAGGAAATAATTTCTTGTATAATTTGTCCCTTTCCTCGAGTGTGCACACCCGCTTTCGTTGACATGGTAAATCATCAGCAAGAAACACGATGAATGGACATTGTATAGGCGCTCTATGGGCTCCATGGCTTAATGCAGTGTGCGCCGTGCAAAGCCGCCCTGCTCTCTCTGTGGGAAAAGTTTGGAGGAATACGATGATACCTTTGCAGGGCCATAAGTAAAACGAACTATGTTAGGCCAACCACGGCTTCCCAAATCCAAAGAAAAGTCCAAGGAACAGAATTAAACAAAACACAAAGTAAAGGGCACGCATGATATGCTTGTGGCCACCATCCCATGATGGTGGCCACAAGCATATCATGAAGGATCTACCAAACAAAGAAAACGGCAGGGCGTTAGGCTGGCAGGAAACTATTTCCGTTAGCTAGACAGGCCAAGGGCGCGGCCGCGGCGCGAGAGACTCAAATGAGATCCACAATCAGCCAAAAACCAACAAGAAGAATAGATTTTTTATGATATACATGTAGGGTAATGAAGATGAGTTTTGCGTGTGCCCTCTGGTTGCAGGCGCGACATGAGTGGCTCAACACTACGCCCGTCACAGAACTACAGGAAAGCAAATGGCTCGGCTCGCTCCTACCGGGAACTTTTTCAGATGGATTGTCGCTAGTGTCTTGAGATATTAAAAAAATTAACAAAGAAAGTTGAGTCGCTACTCGGTGACGAAATTTTCGTTCCTTTCTTGAATAGTCCTCAAAAGAATAAGAAGTCCTTGATACCGAGACACCACGCCCTCCTGATGCCACACCACTGAGGACGGAACCTGGCTATGAGAAATCAAGGACTGGCTTTAATAAGATTTGGTGCAACGTTGCCAAGCTTTTACTCAAAAAGTGTACTAAGAATGGGACGGAAAGAGCAATTCTCGAACAGCATATGTACATACAGTATATTAAGCGGCCCCACTTCAACGCCATCTTATGGCGCCCCTCAGTTTAGAGGAGCAGATGTTGGTATCACCACCAAGAGTGAAGATCTACAGCATAATGGCCAACGCACGCGTTATTGCACGCGAATATGCTGTTACATAATGTATGTAGTCTGGTGGGGTTCAAATGTTTTTTCAAATGCTTGGAGCTCTGTCATTGAAATTTTTGTTTACAATACCCACAGACAGGGTTGACTTGTATTTTTAGAGCCCTCATGTGTAGTGCCATCATTTACTACGAGATGCGACTCAGGTAAGGTTTGTTTTTATCGGGAAACCTTTGAAATATTTGACCTTACAGAGGGTATTTTACGACCCTTGGGGACTACCCTTGGGTCTATTAAACCACATCTTGCGAAAAAATTGTTTAATGATTTTCTATGAAGCAGTGTGCTATTCAGTTTTTTTAAGATCGCAGAACCTTTGTCCATGTGATCATTTGCAGGACTGCTCATTTTGAGTGGGGAGCAATGCTTGACAATTGTACAAAGTCATCATGAGCAAAGAAAAACTAAAAATTTTTATTTTAGTACCCCTTCAATTTATCACTTGTCCTGCCAACAAATGCACTAAAGGGAGTTAGTTCCTTGTCAGTAATGTGAAACCTGAGGCCGTATTCCTGAAAGCTAACTGGAAAATAGCGACAAAGTAGAGAAAATAAATTGCAGGTCATGATTTCTTTTCTTTCTTACCCCCCCCCCCCCCCCTCTCTCTCACGTTTATTCCTTCCTACTCCTGCACTTCCTACATTAATTTTTCTGAATTTTCACACCTTCTTTCATGAATTCTTCCCCTTTTTGATGACGCTTCTAGGAGAGCTGCAAGTGCCAAACAAAAGTACGAATGTTTCATCTCAAGAGTATATGCACAGGAGTGTAGCCAGCCCCTCGAAACTTCTCCTGTGAGGTATAAGGGAATCTACGGAATGTTATGCTTGTGAAGCTGGGTGGGAGAATTGAACATGTGCTTATCACGTTTGAATTGTCATCGAAGGTTGAAGCTCTTCCTCTTTTTGAAGTGCAGAGGATCTGTCTATTGCCTGGACTGTTGACCACCTGGACCACTTGGATCGCCCGATCGATGTCAAAATCAAGCTGAACACCACTAAGGCCAGGCAGAAAATCATTCGAAACAAACATTACAGTACAGTATGTGGATGTAAAACGATCAGTCTTTCTTTTATTCTACAGTCAGATCCGAACTCGTGCTAAAGACGCACTTGCTGCATCGATAGCACGTGCCTAATCAATTGGGCAGTTATCCACTTTCGAAATTGCTGAAGTGTTTATCTGTGGTCCTAAAATTCCCTCACCTCCTTACTTTAATTGGAAACCTGAAAAAATCCTCCCCCCCCCCACACATTGACCGCCATATCTCGGCTTTGCCATTGGGACAACTCACGGCAAAACTCTACTGTTAATATAGGGTAAAAGCTCGCTGGAAAACAGTTTCAGGCGATCGAGAGCACTTGAAGATTTTTCCAAGCCACCTTCGATAGTTGACTGGACTTTCCAAGCGACAAAGTTTTATGGAATAGCTTTTTAGGTATTTTTTCTGAGTGACTGTGTTATTAGGCTCAGTGAATGGAACTATGTGACTGTAATTGTTTCTGTAATAGCAAACGCAGTCATCTAACTAGAATCCAGTCACCTCCCTGGAAAATCTCGCTAGAAAACGCTTCTGGAATACGGCCTCTGGTCAATCTAGTTATGTACAACCCCACCAAAAATACCCACCCCTTTTGCCCTCTCTTCTTCATCACCTGAAACAAAGTTTTCAAGCTGCTTGTCTATAAGTTTTTGACCAATATACCTTCCTCAAAGTAACTCAGCCCTGAACTTGACGCAGTCCCAAACTTTATGCTAGAAATAACAAGCACATCAGCATCAACGACTTCTGCCAGTACAGTTCCTGTGACAACAGCTCCTTTAACTACATCCTCCGCATCGTCTGTTTCAACCACTTTACAGTCAACCTCAAGATTAGTACCATCAACCTTGAGGCTGACACCTTCTACAACAACATCAGTTTCATCATTCGAAATGCCCACAAGCTTATCACATACAACTGCGATGACATCGTCTCAGCGCTCGACCTTTGAGTCAACCTCTTTGCGGTCCACCATGGTATCAACCTCCTCAACCCCGACTGTTGTAACAACATCCGCAACCCTGACAACAGCGTCAAAATCTTTAAACACGACAATGGCGACCATGATAACAACATTCACACAAACAGCAACCATGGCACCAAAATCCTCTTCTCACTCAACCGCAATGGCGACGTCTTCACAGTCTTCTACATTTTTAACCTCATCAAACTCACCCACAATGACAGCATCCTCAAACATGACAATAGTACGAACTTACTCGAACCCAACGGTGGCATCAACATCTGCGCACCCAGCTATGCCACAAACATCTTCTCACTCGACTATGGTATCAAACTCCTCGAGCGCCACAATGACGATGACATCTTCACGCCATACTGCAGATTCAACCTCCTCAAACCTGACCACACTATCGAACTCCTCAAACCCCACCATTGTGGCGACATCATTGCACCCTACAACAGTTTCAACTTGCTCACACTCAACCACAGTCACAGCTTCTTCAAACATGTCCATTGCACCAACTCTCTCAAACCCAACTGTGGCATCAACAGCTTCACAGCCAGCAATGTTACCAACATCCTCTCACTCGGCCATCGAACAAAACTCTCCAAACCACACAGTGATGACGACATCATCACACCCTACTACAGTTTCAACCGCCTTAAACTCGACTGTTGTGACAGCCTCCTCAAACATGACCATTGTATCAGCTTTCTCAAAAACAACAGTAGCTTCAACATTTTCACATCCAAGTGTGGTAACAACATCCTCCCACCCAACCACAAAACCAAGCTCCTCAAATCCCACCGCAGTGGCGATGTCTTCACGCCCTACTACAGTTTCAACCTCATCAAACTCCACTGTCGTGACAGCCTCCTCAAACATGATCATAGTATCAGCTTCCTCAAACTCAACTGTGGGATCAACAGCTTCAAACCTAGCTGCAGTACCAACATCCTCTCACTCGACCATCGTGTCAAACTCCTCAAACCCCCCCATGATGATGACATCTTTACGCCCTACCACAGTTTCAACCTCCTCAAACTTGACCGCAGTGACGGCCTCCTCAAGCCTGACCATAGTATTAACCTCCTTGAGTCCCGCTATGGCGTCAAGCACTTCACATCCTACTGTGGTTTCGATCTCCCCATACTCGATTGCTGTGGCAGCCTCCTCAAACCCAGCCATTGTATCAACTGCCTCTCATCCAACCTCAGTGTCGTCTGGTTCCTCTTTCTCCTCACATTCGACCATAACATCAGTTTCCCCACATTCGTCCCCCTCCCAAACCTTAACGAAAGTATCAAGCTCAATGGGATCATCCACCTCCTCCAAGTCAACTAATGTAACAACTTCCATACAGCCGCCTTCTTCAACATTCGCTGCTCATCAAAGCTCACTTCAAACTTCCACAGCGACCTCTTCATACTCATCCACCTCAACGTCTGCACTTGCGGGTTTTACCAGTATGACTCAAGAACACTTATTCCGAATTTTTTAGCATCTGTTGTCTTTCTTTAGGTATGTTACCAACATTATCAGTGGAAACGTTTCATGGTACGCTCATTCATCTATCTGTCCTAGCAGAGTTTCATAGTCATCTATAAATGTTTGCAGGTACATCAGCCGAAGCAATTTCTAGAACAACTGGATCGTTAAAGAGTTATTCTTCCGTGATAAGTAAGAACGATTATCCGTGTATCAAAACTAATCGGACATGTTGTGTGATTAGTCAAGCTGGGAGCTAACAATTACAATGTAGTGGAAGGAGCATTGGGCATTTCTGTTTCCAAATGCATGGCATGTGGCATATGATCACGTAATTAGAGACTTATGAACACCAGTCTACAGCAATATTTTACAAACATAATCCGAATTGCAGGTTCGACATCATCAGCAGTGAGTTTTCCAACCATCGCCACAGGCATCTTTTCATCAGCCTCGGCGAGAACATCGATTGCTGAGACAACAAGAAAGATAGACATCACCATTCCCAGTGCAAGCAGCATATCTTCAACAGTCTATGCTTCAACAATACCAACAGCATCCGCGGGGCCGCACAGCAACACCTCAACAAATTCCATGGTAACGCCATCGCCAATATCAACGAACTCATTTGCATCAATTGGAAGCGCAAGCACAAATTATCCTTTGCCTGCCGATTCCACTCTACCAAGCGAGAAATTTAGTGGCACCATTACGACTATGGGAAATGCTTCCTCTATGTCGACGTCGACAAGAGCCAGTTTGATGCAATTACCGCCGCTGACGTCAACGACTCCTGATGCTTCACGCTCAAACTTTGTGTCACGATCAGCTAACATTACCCTTTCAGCACCCATGGCAACAGGAGTTACAATTAGTCGTACATCGTCTGAAAGTGCCCCAATCAGTACACCTGGAATTTCATCAATTGCATCATTTTCTCTGTCATTGCCACTGACATCAGCAATTCCAACATCAACGACATCACAGACCTTGCCAACTACAGATTCAACTATTAGTGGCCTTACATCAGGGTCTAGAACTGAACCAACTCTTCGAGGAACAATAACAGTAAGTCCCAGTATAAGCAACACAATCACATCAAGGATCATGACAAATAGTCACAATTCGACCACCGCCAAAGACATCTCATTTGGTTCTGCCACAGGAGTAAGCACAACAGACTACGCGAAGGCGCGCTCGACCACTGATGCGATGCCTACTAGTCCAGGGACAATGAAAACGCCAGGTAACAGCGAAGATGCAACTGAATCTCTCATGCCAAAAAGCACAGCTAGAATGGATCTATTTTCAAAAAAGGCAACAATGGGCATGGCGCTAACGTTGTCATTCAGTAGCTTAGATCCGCAAATACAGATGGAAAGTACAACAGTTGGCAAGTCGACTTCTCGATCAACTGTTACAGAGTCATTTTCAACAGGTTTCGTTCCAAGAACTGTCGAATCTGCCACCAACTCATCAACTAGGGCAAGTTCAACATCAAGTACGTTTTCACTGTCTGGAGCATTCAACAGTGGCAGTTCGCCTACATCTGCTGCACCCGTAGTCACCTTGACACCGCAAGATGAAGCTACTTTGCCCAGCGCTACTACCCAGGCTGTACGCAACTATAGCGGGTGGTCAGTTGCCACATTTAGCACTAGCCCCAAAAGTACAGCAAGTGCTGCATCAATAGGTCAAACTAGTGTTAGCTCAATGGCCGAGACTTCAACAACACATTCGTCTCAGTCTGTGTCGCCACAACGCAGAAGAGCGGATACACCATCATACACCGATATAGTATCTTCTGATCAATCGAATGTGTCGACCTTGGAAAACTGGGCAACCACTGCGTCGTCAGTTCTATTGAGTACATCTAGCACAACATCACAGACAATAGTAAGGCAACCATCTACTTCAGTGTCTCAAGAAGCTACTTCACATTCAGTCGCGAGCAGCGGCTCGACTGCAAAGAACGCAATCCCTGCTGGTACTGCAAGTGCTGCATTCGAAACAAGTTCGTTTTCACATTCTACAGCGGTACTGACGACTGAAATCTTGGATGAGCTAAATGAAATAACCATTGAATCCACAAGTCTTACACCGCCATCTTCGACAACACCAGAAAAAGTATCAGGCTTCACATTTACTTCGGCGGTACCAGTCATCGAAAAGACGACAGCAACATCAGAACCTACTTTAAAAAATATAAATGCATATCCAGCGTTGACTAGCGGTATGCACTCTTCTGCATCTGATATGGAAACAACATTAGATTCTGATGCAATAACCGACGCAATGTCATTGGCTTCCACCATGATATTTACGTCTAAACAGCCGATGGCGACAATGTCAGCATCGCAGTCGGCTGGAGCGAGTGATGTCGCACCAACTGCACCAATAGCATTGGTCTCTGCTTCTTCCTCATATTATACAAATACCCCTAAAAGCTCTTCGACAATGACTGAAAAAGCAAAAATATCTGAGTCAGTTCAATCAACGCCACCTTCCATCACCCGCAGTACTACCTATTCATCCATGCAGACTCCTGCTGAGTTCACGTCAGAAAGTCAAACAAGCAACCTAGATGGCACAAATTTTACATCTGCCTCAAAACCTTCCTTTGCAGCTCACACAAATTCCAGTGCGGACTCTTCTACAGCTAAACCATCAAAAACCTTTTTTACAGTTTTTTACAGTTTAGAGTTTTACAGCACGTCAGAAGCTATCGAAACACAAACAAAAAAGGCGGATTTACTAAAACCATCCCCGCTATCAAGCAGTAAAAGTTTTTCACGAACGGCAGAACCATTAACTGCAACATTTTCGACTGTTATGCAATCTTCTAAGAAAGCAACTACACCTGCGACAACTGAAACAACAAAACCTACTGGCACGATATCGACTACATCGAAAACGAAGTTCTCATCTCAAGTGAAATCTGTCCCAAGCACGAAACCTTTTAATGAGAATACGACACCTGTCTCAGCTACAGTCCACAAGATCTCCTCTTCCTGCGCGAGTACTCTCTCCATTAGTACAACTGAAGATGATGTGGACACGCCTGCAAATATGGCCATGAGTTCCCTCTTGCTTACAGATTATAACTCAGAAAAACCAGGATTCGTGGACGTTGAATCAACGCAAACTGATACTCCCACTGTCTCTGTGGCCACGCAACTGTCAACAGCTTCTTCAAACTACTCAGACCAGGAATTTTTGAAAGCACTGTCATCGCAAAGCCAGCTAATAGTTGCCAATCCGACCACAGAGAGTACTAGCTTTTCTTCAGTGTCCTCAAAACATATGCCAACAAGTTTAATAAAGAGAATCTTTGAGATTTCTTCATCAGCTAAAACAACCTTGCCACCAGCCACAGCGCAAACCGCAGTAAATATTCTGAGCATTCAGCATTCGGCACCATACAAGTATCCATCTGGTACATCCCAGCAGTTATTTGAAGAGGATGACGAAATAAATGTCACATCACTGCATCGTCATAACATGACAGCAGCTCCAGGTTTTGACCCTGCAGCCACATCGACGACTTCGTTCAATCAAGACGCTTACGATCTGACCAGCTTCTCTAATATGGAGGCTACTCAATCGACTTCAACAAGTTCTAAGCATATGACAACAAATTTAGCTGGGACGTCGCAGTTATTGGAAGTAGATGATGCGATCAATATTACATCATTGCATAGCCACAATCTCACAGCAGCGCTTACACCTACTGCTGTTATAACAGCCGCACCAACGGCTTTATCATATCAAGACGTTGACGAGGGCCTCTCAACCATCAGTTTTTTGCCTGGGCAAAAACTTGCAGAAATGCAAACACCTGCCACACAGTTGTCGACGGATCCAGCCAGCACGGTTTCTGGACACGCTAAGCCCACTGAAAACCACACGAGCCTTTCGACAGAAATGACGACCACTCATGGTCAGAACCCTGTATCGACCTCTGGACAAACACTTGTGACTTCAGCATCATACTCTCTTAGGTATTTCACGAACACAAATGGTTTAGACGCATCTGGCGCCTTTGGAACAAGTCAGTCGACTTTCTCCATTTCGCCCACTGAGTTATTGCTAGTAGAATTAGTGAGTTCACCAAATCACAGTGGTCGCAACCCCTTTCTCAGGGGGCTTATACCACATAATGTTACAAAGGTAGCAGCTGAATCATCAATAGCAAACACTGTTGAAGAGTATGCTTCGACAAAACTCTCAACCCCTGATGAAGTAACAACAAACCCGCTCTATTCTGATAATTTTTCTGTTGTTTCCAACCACACAATAGATCAACCACATGCAGCAAATGTTACAGCGTCACCAAAAAGCAGGATAGAAACAAGTGCAAAAGCTCCTGTCTCAAGTTTTTCAAGCACAGCGTATGGAGAAATAGGGCAGATAGAAATGAAAGGAGCAACTATCGAAGGAGGAGCTGCAACCTCATCAATGTCACGAATGGAGAGCACTATAAGCATCAAACCAAAATCTGATTCTTCAAGTGTTTCTGAACCCCAGTTAAGTAAAGCTGCATACGGCAGTGCAGCAACCCTTGAGCAGCAGCAAGTGTTACCTGAAATGATGTCTCGACAAACGCAAGTGCTGCAGAAACCAACCGCTCAAGTAAATCCTCATGAAAATGTTGTTTCCACGTTATTACTTTCTGATTGGCATACCACAAATGCTATACCTTCACCAATGGCAACGCTGTTTATGGAAGAAGGGGAAACTGACCTAGATTCGACATCACCGCTGGAAGTTAGGCCTAGTATTCCATCCAGCATCAAATCACAAGCAGGCAGTGACACGAGGGCACTCGGACCCATCATGACAGCAGCATCACAGCAGATATCGGATGCTGATAGGCTGGCGAGCACAGTTACGTTTATTCCGCCTGTAGAGCAAGGCGCAGCAAAACCTATATCAGTAGGCCCAGTAATTCCAGATACTAGTAGCAACCAAATACAAGAGGTCGAATTTGAAAATAAAATAGGACCAATTAGCATAAGGTCAGATGCAGTAATTGAATGGAAACAATCTAATCCATTCACAACAGCAGCTCCAAATTCATCCCCAGATTATCTAGCTAAACTTGCCAATTCTTCTGCAACGAAAGAAACAGCGAATCTAGCAGACGAATCTGCGACTGATGGAATTGGTAAGCATTCATACCAGACAGAACAAAATACTGCTCAAACCCCACCAGCTCCCGCTTCACCTGCCATTAAGATCGATGGTTTCAACGAGATAATCGCATTGCTTCATCCGACAGAGTCTAACGATGTTATTAAGACGACTGAAACCCTACTGGAGACACTGGCTACAAGTGAGGGCTACTAGCTACAATATACAGTACCTACCACTTGAAATAAAAATGAGCATCTTTTAGTTTGCGACGTGCCCGCAGAAAACTTGACAGAAACATTTCATGTATGTCGCTACAAACCTTTAAGCCGCTTCTATTTTTCTGAGATAATTTTATTTTCTACGTGTAATTTTAGTCTGTCAAGGACGATCGAGCAAAGACGACCAAGATTCAAGCATCTATGCCTTATTTATTGGCCAATTTACCATCATCCGTGAAGAGCAAAATGGGGTACCAACTCAACGAAGTTGTGCTGATGTGTCACTACGGAGGGAAAAATTGTTCACTGTAAGTCTAGCATATGAGGAGTAAAAGGAAGCAGCAGTTCTCTACTCTACTTTTAGAGACTTCTATCAGTGGTACACCACGTCCGTGGGCAACTGCTTCTCGTTCAATCATTACCTGAATGAAGAAAAACTGGTTTATGGCATGGGCCCTGATAAAGGTATCATTTTATTTTTTTCAACCAGCTACCACCTAGTTTTTAAATCCATTTCTTAAATGATCAATTTCCATCTACTGTAGGGCTGCGTATTTATTTCAACGCCAACCAGAAGACATATTTACCAACGACAGACACAGCAGGCATTCAAGTGTTGATCAGTGATCGAGGGATGCCTATCCTACCATCCGTCGAAAACCATATCGCTTCGCCAGGCTTGATCACATCGCTGGGAATATCCTATGTGAGTCTGCCCTATCTTGGATTTGTGGAGAAAAGCCAAGTTTCTTTTTTCGTGACAGGATGAACGGCAAAAGATTAAGTCGTGCAATGCTGAGGATGGGGTCTTTGATGAAGCCACTTCTAGCAACCGATATGACAGAGAAGTATGCCCCAGAAATAAGATAATGACACAATTTAATTTGTTATATATCGGATGTAGACTTGTTTCCAAAAATGTTTCCAAAATGCGGCATTAAAAATTTGCGGCTGCACTGATCCAGCGCAGGATGTCAATGCGTTCCCAAATGCTACATTTTGCAATTTTACTCGAAGTAGCTTACCTTTTATTTACTGTATGAAAAGACCATGAAAGGAAGTTGACTGAAACTTTTAGAAACGTGCATCGACAAGCTGTTACAAATGTCGCTACCGAAATTCAATTGTAGCTGCGACAGCCGATGTGAGTCGAGAGATTTTTATTTTGTGGAATCACACAAGAAAATACGAATGGCTGGAGTATGTGACTGTTACATTTTGCCTCTTAATTCTTTAATGCATGTTTCGGCTTTACTTTTCAGCCATATAAGACGTTAAATGGAGCGGCAACCTCGGCGTAAGTTGAACCATGATCATCCCATTCACATATTATTTCTACAGTATGCCTGTTTTAGTAAAGACATCGGCGTCCTTGAAGTGTACGCTTACAGACGCATGTTTGTCTACTACCAAGAGGAGCGAATCACTGGAGTAAGTATCCATATTGCCGTAGCTGTATGTATGTATTTACTGCAAATCCAGGTCTGAGATCAGGTACCTGACCCTTACCCAAACCCAAAAAACCTCGTTTCGGGTCGGGTTTGATTTCTCTCAGGTTGGGTTGGGTCGGGCTCTAATTTTTGACCCCCCCAAAACCCGATTGTGAGACGTTTCCCCCACTTGGTCGTTTCCCCCACTGAGACGATTCCCCCACTGTGTCGTTTCCCCGCTGTGACGGTTTTCCCACCGTGTCTTTTCCCCACCATCAGTTTTGAAAAACTGCGGCTATCCAAATTTTGAGCCGTCGTCTAAGAATAAAGCACTCATGCACAAATCGTCATCATGAATCCTAGAAGATATGAAATATACCTCAAATAGTTCACGATTTTGCTGTTTTATCATTCAATTGCGATGGGGATGACGTACTTGGCACTGCGTCCTCGCCAATCTGCTATGTTTCCTCGTTGTCACTCTGTCAGTCTACTCCAAAGGACACAGGTGAGAGATAAGCAGAACATAAAGTGGGATTGAATGCTAATTTGAGAGGAAAAACGGGATTTTCTCATCATAGAATGCCACTCCTTATCATTCTTCAGCAGATACAGAGCAAAAATTTCAGCTGCCAATCCTGTCGATCCAGCAGTCGGATCGGATTGGGAACTGATTCACCCCTCAGATCGGTTTTTAAATACATTTGCGATTTGAACCCTGTCTCGAATACCAGAGAAAACTGGGCTGGTCTTAAATTCACTCGTATTGGCAGCGTGTCAAATATCCTTCCTGAAATGCTTGAAGGAGTCCAAAAAGTTCGTAGCCTGAGTACCTTGCACATGAGCTGCAGCACCGAAATTTTACTTCACTTCCCACATTGTACAAGCCTATCACAGTTGTACTGCCTGTTGCGACCCAAGCCGTGTCTGCACATCAGGCGAAAAATTATGGTGGGCGAAACGACACGGTGGGGGAACCGGCGCAGTAGGGGAAACGTCACATGCCTCAGTGAGTCGATTCCCCCACCAGGTACGGTGGGGGGAAACGACGCAGTGTGGGAATCGATTAAGTGGGAAGAAACGTCACGGGACCAAAAACCCGACTTTTATGACTCACAGATGGACTAAAATTTCCCGATACAATTCAAAATGCTTATAGCCCACTTTTTTCGCGTAATTTTGATAAAATTAACATGAAAATACAGAAGATACATCTTCAGCATGATAAAAAGCAATATCTTAAAAAAAATCGTAGAAAGGGAGTCGGAAAAAGTCGGGTCAGGTTCGGGTTTTGGATTTTAGGTCTCGGGTTGGGTCAGGTTCGCTTTCCTTACCCGATGTTGGATCTGGCTGCATATACCATATATTCCCCTTTTTGCAGTTGGAAGAATTTCTGTCCGACTTCGCGAATCAGTTGGGATTGTGGGTTGGACTCAGCGTGATATCGATGGTCGAATTGGCGAGTTTGCCCTATTATTTTTACAAAGGATTGGAATTAGGGAAGGCCTGATAAATTTGAGGGGTTGTTTTTTGCTTACATTTAGCAACTAGATAAAATACACAAGGCTAATCGTCAGTGCATACCTTTTATGTAACTACGGATACATGGTAGGTGTCCTTTCTCAATGCATCTGCTATTTACTGGTATCGACTCAACACTTTGTGCGCACGCACTCTCGAGTGTGGATTGGTTTACCCACGTTCTAATAAACCTGATCGTGAGTGCACATTTGCGTGTTTACAAGCATTTTCAGATGTCGTGGACCTGGCGCAGAATTCCGCTTTGGTCTTTTTTCACTCATAATGCCTTGCCGAACAGAAAATTCTATAGTGGGGAGAATTGAGGTTCAGGTTCATAAAATATGAATAAGATATTCACAAAAAAGAGGTATTTTTAACCAACAAATGGACATTTCGGTTGCTGTACAGACAATGGCCTGGGAACCTACTGTATTGCCGTACAGCTTCTCATCGTAGCAAGCGTCACAAGACCATAATATGAGCAGTAAGAATCATTAGCTGATACGGAAATTCTGCTGTTCGCTTCCCACCGAATATACTTTTCCGCTGTTGAGGCATTGAACCCGAAACACTAGTGTGATGGAGCCTACTCCTGTGGGAGCTAAGATCAGTCCCTCTTCTACATATTAGCCGTAGTCATCAAGTCAACAGAGTAACAGCCTTCCAGATAGAAGCAATGGCTCAGATTGGAATCGAGAAATGCTAATGGAAGAGAATGAAAATCATGAGCCCCGGGCGTAATTGTATTCCCCGTCCCTGAGATTACTGGTCCTTCAACAATACTACGTTATACCAACGGGGTCCAACTCAACTGCAGCGTGCCGTCAATGCGGGTAAACGGCACAAATTTTTGTGAAAAGTCGCTGGCCTCATTCACCAAAGATGGGCAGCAGGAGAGATGGGGATATAAAAAAAATCGTCGTCGGCTGATGCATATCACAGGGATTCCAGTCGCTGTACACACGACATCCTTCTTCCTTTATTTGACCTGATATTCTGTGGAAAGTGACGTTTTTCTGAAAATAGCCGGCGGCTCAATAACTGGCGTTTACCAGCGAAAATAGGTTATACTGTTGACGAGTAAGAAAAGTTTATGAGATTGTTAGGAGAACTAGATTTGTAGTTTTAAACAACACAAAAAAGAATTTTCCATGGCTCTATTATGGCAGCGAGCGCACAAAGTGAGAGAGAGACAGCTTGCATTGGAAAGTGTTTGTGCGGCAACGTCGTCTCAGCGAGTCACGAATGTCTTACAACGATCCTATTGGCGAATGGATTCGACCAAAACCTCCCGATATATACGAAGAAGGGAAGCGTCCACTTTGGCCAGTTCCGAAGCAACCACTTGCCAGAACGACCAGTTGCCCTGATCTTAGCAAAGCGGATTACTTTTGGTATGAGCAAAGGAAAAGTTCTTACCCTGGTGTACTCATGTGGAACGAAATGTTCAGAAGAATGAGCGCCACTATTGGCTTAGAAGTGCCTTCAAAATCGATTCAGACCGATGTGGCTAACGTACTGGATTATTTGGCTAAATATAGCATGCATCGCAATATTCCTGAGCCGGGTCGGCAACAAGAATATTCAAAATCTGCTAATAATATGGCAGAGATAATCGCTGACATTGACCTAGCGACCAATGAGCCCAAGGCAATAAAACAGGCTTTGGTGAAAGGAAGTGTGAAGCGGAAACAGGATGAAGACACGAATCGCTTGAATATGCCGATGCAGTGACTTGGGGATTAGATTTTGAAACTGAGAGACACTTTGCCATTTGAAGCTGTTCCTTTTCATACAAATTACAATCAACAGAAAATCTAAAAATTGTCTTCAGGACATCGTGCTGAAAAAATTTGTAAGAATGGTCTGAAGCACAGGAGAATACGAAGATTTTTATGAAAAGCTTTATGATCAAAGGATTTTAAAATATCAAGAAATGTGGCTGATGCCTCTTTTAGTTAATCATGTTCACCTGTGTCAACTGATGTGAGATGAAACCAAATCGTGAGTACAGAAGAGTATTTTCAGAGTCGCTCAGAGACCCAGAAAAAAATATGGATTGCTCTGGTGGACAGCGTCCTCTGCCAGTTTTTTTCCACTTGTAAGCGACTGCTGACGGTGCAGACCAGTTATGCAAAGAGACACATTTGGTTCAGGCTCAGGACTTATCGCCACAATTTGGGCACACTAAGTCTTGTACCTGCTCCCTCCCTCCTGATCAGGAAGATAAAAATGCTGTGAAATTTTGAAATTCTTGCCAAACTCACTCAGGTTCGTGTTGGAATTGATGCACTTCTTACGATTAAATCTAGCAAAAATTGAAATTATAATTAAATAATTCAAAGAAGCTTGGCGGTCTTCAAAACTTGAAGAGTTCAAGCCTCTTGCAACGAGCGGTTCGTCAGCTGGATATTCTCAGCTCACAAAGCATCAAATCGCCATCAGATTCTATGCTTATTTTTCCTCGCGCCTTTTTTATGTACGATAAATGCTTGCCGTTCATAAAAAACGTGGATTTCTATTTTTCCGGTCACTGGTGTGGCATTGTCGCGCACACGTGTCCATTCCAACTCGAACCTGAGTGTGGAGGGGCCGTCTTGCGGGAATTTGAATTTCACAGCATTTCAATCGTCCTAAGCGCGAGTGAGGGACTGGGTACAAAAATTAGGGGCTCAAATGATTAGTCAGAGGGTATTCGTAGTCGGCCCATAGCAAAAATTGACTTCAATGGCCCCCCAACGTGCTAGGCAGGCTAAGAGTGCAATAATGAGATGCTGGCAAAAAATCGAGCTGCTAAAAACTGTGTATTCTCGCAAAAGACTTTCATCATTTTATAAGTTGTATCCTGGAGCAACGAAAGAGAAGTGCCCAGCGCGCGGCGCTTTCAACATCTCATAAAATCAGTATGAGCTATGAGTAGTGTGAGCGAACTGGTGATGAGATCCTGCCAGAAGAGCTGTTGACAAAAGAATGACAGCTGCAAAAAGCATGTTGAACAAAGAAAGTGGGAGTGTCCAAAATATTAAATCAACGTTAGCATAGCGCTGTCTTTATTCTATTGTGACGCATGCAATATTTTCATTGCTGCCGCAAAAGTGTATCGCAACTGCAATGGGCCTGCTTTCAAGAAGTGCGTGGACATGACTCTGGAAGTCTGCCCTTCTACTGGACTTTTTGTTTAATGGCCAGAATGCATGGTCGCTCTGAATTCCATATTCCAAACTATGCAAAATTTCAAATCGGCGGACTTGCAGGGTATACCTTGATAGCGTTTTCTTGTGTAAATCACAATCTGCTGTGTTTTTAGAATGGCGGCTGTTTGTTTTACGCATCCTTTGGATTTATTGAAAAATCGAATGCAAATGAGTGGGGAAATGGGCGCGGCACGGTTGTATAAGTCAAGTTTTCACGCGTTGTTCTACATCATCAGACGGGAAGGTTTTGGTGCAATCTATCGAGGGTCATATACTTCGAATAGTTTTCATGATATAACTTAATGCCACAGATATTAAAACCTTTTGCAGACTCTCCGCATCGCTATTACGACAGTCGCTCTACGGCACAACTCGAATGGGGACGTACAGTTGCTTACTAGAAGAAATATCAAAGTGCGTTAAAGAGAGGCGAGAAAGACAGTTGACAGACCACAGGCAGATTTTAGCAAGAAGGGTGAAACTCGTGCTAACGGGTTTGTGCCTATCGACTGGCACTATTTGGGCACAACCAGTCGGGCTAATTTTGCACTGACCTGTACTATTAGTAGGAGTAGCTTCATCACCTAGAGTATCTAGCTGCCCTTTCACCTGTAACCCTCGAGCCTGGTAGGCCATGGCGAGTGGGAGAGAGTAATCGATACTCTCGCTGGCTGGGAGACGTCAACCCCTCGGGTTAATGTTTCAGCCGTAGGTATCGTCGCAAGACTTGCCTGCTCACTGACTTCGGTAGGCCGCCTCCCTCCCTCGCCTGCCAGGCTTGGTTACAAACCCCTTCCTTGGAGAATTCTCCTGCGTGTGTTGGACCCCTCGACTCAGGAGGTGACAGCCTGCCAAGAGAGAAGGTGATAGGCGCATGTTACAAGAGTACAATACAGTGGGCATAATGCCAGGACAATCTTGGTTAACTTGTTTGATTTTATAACCATTCAAGACGGTTTCTCTGCCCATTTTTGGCAACCATCAAGTGCATGTTTCAGAGATGGGCGCCGACCAACTTACGCAAACAAAGCAGCCATCGGTGTGGTTGCAGGTGTTACTTCGGGGCTGGTTAGTCTGCCGCCAGACATCGCCATGGTACGCATGTCAGTCGATGGTCGACTGCCTTTGGAGCAGCGGCGAAATTACAGCGGAGTCATCGAAGCTATGTATCGCATAGTCAGAGATGAAGGGTTTTTCACCCTTTGGCGGGTAATTTATTAAATGCCAATTTGTTGAGATCAAAGTACCAGAAAATGTCTTTTCCAGGGCGCTGAAGCGACCATTGTGAGGTCCACATTGGCAGGAGTTGCGCTCCTAGCGACATACTCGCAAGCTAAAGAATCTTTGATGGACACTGGCTACTTCAAGGACACCATAACCACACATTTCATGGCTAGCCTGTGCAGCGGTTTAGCTACATCGGTGGCCTGTGTTCCAGCAGATATCGCAAAAACCAGAATGCAAAACATGCATTTGGCTCCTGGGGCGCACTTATACAGAAATACTTTGGTAGGTGCCGACAGTACCCTTCAGCAAGGTTTTCTAGAGTGACTGTAATGCGCATTACAGGACGTATGGTTAAAAATTATCAAATACGAAGGAGTGGCAAGCCTCTGGAAAGGTTTTGGGCCATTTTATGCGCGTGTAGCACCGCAAACTGTGCTTCTATTCGTGTTTATGGAAGAATTCTCGAGGCTGTACGCAAAATACGTTCTGAGATATGATGGCATTGTGCGGGTAATGTGAGAGTGTTGTAGTCGGTTGCGATGTCAGGATTTTTGTGGAACATTCTGTGACCTCTAAAAACTTTGGTATTTTTCTCGGTCGATGATGCCTCAGCGCGAGCGAGCGAATTTTTCCGTTGGTACTTGATTGATAATTTTTTAAGACACGATGGATTTTAAAAAGGTTTGGAAAATAATAGATAGAAAAACAGAGTGTGGCTTGTTCATAAATCTGTAGCGCACTGTCTCAATAGATTTCGTGGAGTCGAACAAGTTTATTTCAAAGCGTCATAAACTTCTATCAAATAAAAGAAAAGAAAACCAAAAATTGCTAATGCTGGATATGACTTATTTCATATTTTTAACGCCTCGTCTTTTCTTGAGACATTATTAAATGGATAATGTCTTAGGGTAGTGCAACACGTCACAAGGCGCATTGATGCAATGACCTCTCGTGCATTAGTGAGATGGCATCACATCAATGCACCAGAGACCATACGGTAGCGTGGGCACACAGTTGATCGTTATTCAACGATAACTTACTGGAAAAGTGTGATTGTTTCAAAGTCCTTTCGCTTGTTTTTTTTGTGCACAAATTGTGCACACGTTGGAGGGCCATTGAAGTCAATGTTTGCCGAGAGCCAACTACGAATACACTCTGACTAATCAAAAATTAGGAAATCAATAATTGAGCCCCTAATGTGCCCAGTCCCTCACTCGCGCTCAGGAAGATTGAAATGCTGTGAAATTCAAATTCAGGTTCGAGTTGGAACGGACAGGTGTGCGCGAAAATGCCCCACGGCTACTCCCGAAAAAAATAGAAATTCACGTTTTTGAGGAACGCAGGCATTTATGTTAAATCGTTTATAAGGAAAGAGGGAAGAAAAAAGGAATCTGATGGTGATCTAATGCTTTATGAGCTCAGTATATCTAGCTGACGAACCGCTCGCTGCAAGAGGCTTGAACTCTCAAGTTTTGAACGCCGCCAAGCTTCTTTGAATTATTTGATCAAAATTTCAATTTTTTGCAGGTTATAATCGTGAGAAGTGCATGAATTCCAACACAAACCTGAGTGAGTTCGGCGAGAATTTCAAATTTCGCACCATTTGTCTTCCTGATCGGGAGGGAGGGATCAGATGCAAGAGTTAGTGTGCCCAAAAGATTTGTCAGAGGGTTATAATTAGCCTTAAAAAGAGAAAAAACTTGACTCAAGTGGTCCTTTTTACCCTTCTCTGCATAAGAAAAATGTATATTTAGATTATTCAGGGTCTCATGATTATTAGACCTTCAAATGCACGGGGCTCGCTTCCCAATGGAACCGCATGTGAAAAAAGGAAGACAGTGCATAATGGCCTTCTAGATTTGGAAACACATTCGACAGGGCGCCACATAACCTGATCGCTACGTCCTCAAATCGCACTGTGTACCTGAGACCTATGTGCGATGGGTGCGAGCAAAGCCGCAGAGTTCGGAAATATACCTGCGATGTACTGTATACATTCTCTGTAGCATAGAATATTTGTCGCGAAAATTGAGGCCGCTTACCACCAGAAGAATAACTCGCCTGTCGATTTTTTGCTGGCACCACCAGCAATGGAGGTCTTCAACAGTGTGAAAACCCCTGCCTATCAGCAGTCCAATAGTGGCCTGTTTAGCCCAGCCACTCTGGAACTTATGCGCAGTAGGCTACAGTGACAGAGCATAACGTGGCAACTTTCTTTGCACGAATTTTGCGTCAACTCAGGAGGGACTAGACGACAAATTTCTTCTATCTATTCTGAAAACCAAATGTGGGTGCGAAAAAGTACTATTATTTCTAAAAAATCTGTTATCAGACAACGAAAAGGTTAGCCCAGCCACCCTACTCTAACCAAATGCGAGGCAAATGAGGTTGGCTGGGCTCCCTCGGCGGCGTTTGCAGAAAAATTGTGATCAAACAGAATTGCTGCACTGTCGCTAATGAAATGTGCAGCAGGGCGTTCCCTCCTTCAGCCACTTCATTCAGACAATAGAGAGATGGAAAACACAAGGGCTGATGGTCGTTAGTTCTACTGCAGAAGGTTGTACGCCCAAAGCTATTACCATGCTGGCTTCACAGAAGCTGAATTTCCTCTTCTAGCGTCACTGGATGGGTCACTCATTCATTACTCGTGCTGTCACGGCAGATGCAACCTTACTGCAGCAAGCCCTCATTGCTTCCCAAGTGAGTTCAAGGTAACAGAAGGCAGTCGTACTCCAAAACTCCAACTTCCGAACATGCTCCAAAATACGAATAAGTATGTGGGTACTGCCTTTGGGTAAAACAGAAGGAGTAAAATCCCACGGGGAGTCGATCCCACGACTCCACGATGCACAGTATAGCACAGAGGCATTCATTATGAGTGAGTGTGGGAGGGATTGTGAGCCTCGCCCTGAACGCAACACAAACGTTGATATCTCGTATCTAGATAAGTATAAACCACTCATGCATGTGCCGTCAAAGGAGCCCAGCCAACCTCGTCTCGCCTGGCATTTGGTTAGAGTAGGGTGGCTGGGCTAACCTTTTCGTTGTCTGATAACAGATTTTTTTTAGAAATTTGCAACTTTAATTGGGTTGCAATTTTAACTCTATTGACGCTAGTCCGACTATGTATACACAAACATTCCGCTACCGCTGGAGAAGCGAAGGAAACCTCGAGTTGAGTCTTCACAATAATCAAAACTTTGAATGGGCGCCTTTTTCGCGGTTATAGTAGACAGCAGACTACGGCTTCGCCCATTGGTCAGAAAACCGACGCCGGGTTTAATACATCTACCCACGCTGGAATGGTCCTCAACACAGTAGCCTCATGGACTGGCAGACAGCTGCGAACCGGACAGAGCGGCGAGTACGATACTTTTTCCGTTAGTTCCTTCAAAAAATGGATTCCTGCCGTGAATTCGTAATAAATGCAGAGTATTTTCAAGAAAAAATTCCATCTACGATCGTGCGAAACGATGATGAGGACTGTTATCCGATCATTCAAGCCATTAGTTTGAAGAAGGATCACGACGGGACCCACGTTTCTTGCGCGAAGTAAGTACTGTACGTAAAACAATGCATCGAATAATATTATGATTGAAGGATCCTTCAAATCGAAACTTAGTTTTTCTATCTTGATTTGTGTGTATTGCACGCGGAATCGTTTGCCTTTTTAAAACCCCACTTTATTTTATTTTAAGAGTTATGACCTCCACCCACTTCGCGGGACAAGGCCAAGATTTACACCAGAATTCGATTGGCGCGGTATTTTTCTTTAGTGTTTCCATATCTGTAGGAATCGTGGCCCTGAAAGAGACAGGTGTTCGATCCAGCATCCATAAAGGACGTCCATCCAACCAGGCTGGGTGGGTTAGGGATAAGCGGAAAATTGGTGGGCGGGGGTTGGGGGAGCTGACGCCATGTGGACGTTCATTTCTCGAAATCGGCGTGCAATATCTTCGAAAAAGAGCAAAATTGTCAACAGTGAATACTGGATATAAAATCATTAGAGTATTCATTATGAAGCGACAGTCAGGTACAAACCATGATCCCATGAGGACTCCTCGTCAAGTGACTGATTGATTATTTCTAGTTTTCTAAAACATTTTGGCTTTTCTATTTCTGAGGCAGATAAAACGATTTAGCGCTGCCAGTACAGTAGTTTTCATTGCTCATGCGTCAGGTGCCTCATGTAACTGCAGCAGAGAGGCATGAGAGAATGTGGCTAAGCGAAGTCGGCGGGACAAAAACTCTGACTGGAGCGAGGCAAATCTTGGGACTATACCTGCGGCTGAAACAAAATGATCAGTTACCCATATTTAGGAAAACTTTGATGCAAAAATGCGTCGCATATTTTGATCATCCTCCCTTCCCCTTCTTGACCCCCTTCATAACCCTTCTGCCGATTTTCTGCAGGTGGCTTTGCATTTGTAAATTTTCCAACACATGCAATATAACCGACCGACAGTTCGCCATGCACTAAAATACTGTAGGTTATATAGGCCCCTTCAGGATTTTCTATTTTAGGTCGCCTTCCGGTAATCTACATTCGTTTATGGACTCGTCCCGTTGGAGTAGGTGACTCTGTGGTCTGACGTTGCATGTAAAACTGATAAGTAGGATTCCCAGCCGGGTATGCACAGCAGGCGCGAACTTCGGCTGAGTTCTGGCCTCTGTCGTAAGCTGCTAAGTAGCGTAACCCTCGTAAAAGCATTTTCAAATCAGTCTTGCTGATCTTAAAGACTTTGTTCGTCTGCTGCTTCACGTCTGCAACAGAAGAAAGCATCGCTGAATGTTTAGTGCGTAGAGTTTGAACAAACCAGTCTCCACAACGCAATTGGCGCACGCGCTGTGGCTATTTCTTCAGTCGAATCCTAATTGAATAGAATGCGGGTCCCAGTGCCCAAAACCAGTGTGGTGTGTGAAAGTGACCTCCACTTTGTCCATCAGCTCAGTCAAGCTAGATTATATCTACGCACTGGTTTTGGAGTTTGCGTCAGGTGCAATCAACATTGTGCGTCAGGTCGCACATCTTGCCGGTGTACCCAATCCAGGTTTGAATTTAGTTATCGCTTCCTAGGGCTTACTCAGCTTGCCGATTTGAACGCATCTAGTCTTTAACACATTTGTTTGAGGTCTTATTTATCTATTTCCTAGAGTTTTGTCCAGCCTTGGGGCAGAATCTGCCTTTCTGCTTTTTTACTTCATTATTTCCAGCCTGTTGCATCTCATGTATTCACATTCACTTTCTTTATGTCTTCTCTTAGAATGTCTAGTCATCGTTTCTTTGCTCCGCCGAGTGGTCGTTTCCCTCTGGGACTTCATTGCATCCCTTACTCGAATTAAGAATTGAGCATGCGATATTGCAGCGCCTGCTGGTGTTTCTTTCATGACTGGAATGTGCAGAGCAACCAGTCTAACCACCGTTTTGCACACCTTTGATTTGAAGTATGTTGGCATTGTATGGTGCACAATATACCTGCCACCTGTAGCCACTTCTGTCACGCGTTATGGATGCCCAGTCTTACTCGTACATCTGGCAAGGTGTCTGTGTCAGCCACTTTTTACAGGGGATTCTAAGTACTTGAAGTGATCGTGAGTTGTTGGTTTCGGTCAATACACTGTTACACAGCCGTTGGTCCGTGGCGCCACATTCTAGATATTCCTTTTTCTTTAAATTCACTGTCATGCCATATTTCTCCAGGCGACCCTTCCACTTTTGCAGCAGCTTTATGGGCCAGCATCATAGCGACGGCGAAGAGCACGGTCCATGGTGCTTTTGTTTTATATCTGCCAAGACAACATCTATGCATTGCATAGTATACATAGGAGCAAGCGAAGAAAGCGCTGAGTCTTCGTGTTCATGTTCATGTTTTACCACATCACCAAACGCTTATGCGCACTCGAGGGTGAAGGGACACATTATACACGAAATGATTTACCTGTTTGCGAGTCGAACACTCGCCCGTAACTGCGCACCTGGCGTGAAAGGCAGACGCCCAACCCACCAGGCCACGAGGCCGAGTCTTGGTGGACATCCACTTTGATATCCTGCCTGAATGCATCAGACACTCCAGCTGCACATCGATCTGGACTCTGCGGCTTTGCACGCACCCATAGGTCTCAGGTAAACAGTGCGATCTAAGGACGTAGCGATCAGGTTGTGTGGCACCCTGTCGAATGTTTTTCCAAATCTAGAAGGCCATTATGCACTGTCTTCCTTTTTTCAAATGCCATTCCATCAGGAAGCGTGTCCCATTCATTTGAAGGTCTAATAATCATGGGACCCTAAATAATCTGTAAATCTACATTTTGCTATTCCTTCTCTTCAGTGTCACCGGATCGTTGGTTTCAACTCACGATCAGTCTCATTTGCGTCAAGACAGGTTCTTACCTGCAAAACCGAAGGAAGAAAAAATTATTTCGACCATTATTTTTAAAAGTAATGAACGGATAAAAGAATCGCGTGTGTTTCCATCAGACTGTCCTTTCGATGTACCAAGTTCGTATTTGACTGCTGGTTTTCGCGAAGAGCGGATCGATGAGACTGCGCCGATTGTCACCTTTGAATGCGCCACAATCGGTTCGACTAAAAATGACGCAGAGAAGGAGCCCATCGATCTGGAGCTGTCCGGTTTGAAACAAGAGATTATTAATCCAGAAGACGACGAGGATTATCTGCAAGAAATAGCACAAAAGGGAGCGGATCCCTTTGGTCCAATTTCGGAACCGAGAAGCATAAAATCACTAACCGATGAAGAGGCGATGATGAAACTTACTCAATTCGACCAAGAACTGACTCCAAAACGATCACGACTTGATGACTTCTGTATGAAAGACCGAAGGCATGGCGGGGCACGATGTTTTTCTGAAGAAGGTACAACGGAACCATCTACGCCTTTGAACTACGCATACGGGTAAGTCTACAAAGTAAGCTCTAGAACAGCTATCGTATATGGTCATATAAGAAGGCTGCGCAAAGCTGAGCTAAACCTCTATAGCAACTTTTTCATAATTTTCCTTGCGCAACCGTTGGCTGGTTATATAAGGAGAGAAAGTGCAGAGTACGGGACAAAAAATTTGACCAAAGCAAGCCACAGATACCTTATCGTAAGGCTGAAACATCAACCAGAGTGGCTGACGTTTCCCAGCCACGGGAGATCAATAAGTTTCTATTTCTCGACATGGCCAGCTAGTCGTGGGCTACACTTGCACCATACTGGAATGTAAGGCCACTCCTCTAGAAAGGAAACTCTACAGATTGTGTCGCCTGACTTCTCTATTTTATACATCCTGTATGGAATAAAGGGGCTGGTCGTCGAATGTCTTACATTCCATCGCCTGCCGCTTCATCGGCCGAGCATAAGGATGGACTTTTGTGTTTCTCCGCAAAAAATTCGTCAAATCTGCTGTGAGAATTGAATGCCAAGTTTGACTAAACCAGCTTTTGTGGCTGAACGAGGACTCAAACCAAAGCGAACAGGTGTAACCAGCGCACCCAGGCGGCTGGAGATTGTCGAGACTGAAGCCTCTGGGCAAAATCTCACGATCAGACTGGAGGTAGGCAAGTCTCGCGACTATACCTGCCCTAGAAACATCAAGCGGATAGGTTGACGTCTCCCAGCCAGGGGAGAGTATCCGCCAGGAATGCTGGTTACACAGCCGTTATTCTTAGCTTGGACCAAATAGCCACTACTTTCAGTAGCACTATCAGTTAGTGTGAAAAGACGCGAGGCGCAAATGAGTGCATGTAGGTCTGGATTCAGCTGCAAAGCGCGCTAATCTTGATTTGGTCTGGCTGAAACTGGGTCCTTTGCGCCTGAGCTCCTGCATGACTATGTGGTAGTAGAGGGATCTATGACTCGCGCCACACTTATTGTCAAGCTTTCCAGAAGAAAGCACAGCTGTTTTGTACCGAATACAGGGTGTTCACTGAGCTAAAGGATAAATAAAGGCTAAAGGTTAGCTGTTGCAGTATTGGTGCTATCGTAAAACTTTATCTCGTATTATTTGCGCCATATAAAAATACTGAAGTTGGAGAAAATTGCTATTTGCCAGTTTTGGCAGCGGACCTGAACTGGCTCTATATTCAAGCACCCGTCCATATGCTTTAGCTTATCGCCCCTGATGCGGGTGTGGTAACTGTACCCGCTAAGGACCCGCTGACCCAGGAGTGAAACTGACTTGGATCCTGCGAAGAGTCGAGGTTGCTGCACTGGTGCATATCTGTCATATATAAGTACAGTACGTAATCCTAGCGCCACACCCTTATTTTCCCTCGGCTCCCTCTTTAAGCTCAGAAATACTCGTTCATATTTTCTTCTACTTTGTTTTAAAGTTTTCTCACTGAGGATCTCTATTGTAGTTTTATCTTCCAGGTAAATTTTCACTTAAATCCAGCTTCTAAGCATCATTTCATCTTTATTTTTTTTTAAATTCCTTGTCGCTGCTCTGCTAGGAGCTTTGACAGATAATCAAGAAGTCAGTCGTGTCGAGTCATGTGACACCCGCCACTAGGGGTCTTGACGCTCTCCATGGATGGCGCCTCAGCGGTTTATCGGCATAAACCATGTTCTTTTTTGCAGTAAACAACCATTTTCAAATCTCGAAAACGCTTAAATGTGTATATCTTTCTACCAATATCTTTGTTGTGAAAAGATATAACATATAACCTGTTTTCTTTGAAAATATACACGCCCTTAACGTGCCGTCTGTACATTCTCAAGCAAAACAGATAGCAGACATGGATATCCCAAAAGACTTAAACATGGATATGATTTCGATATTAATATGTCAAATAATATCGATATCGATTAGATATGGATATGGATATTAACAGTAGCCACAACTAGCCTCAAAATAGCAGACATCAGAAATGTTTCGCAAAAAAAGCCGTCACAAAATGCGTAGGATTTAAATTTGGTGCGCTATCATAAATATGAATAAAAAAATTAAACATGAACGAATACCCGCACCCATACCCTTGCATGTGGCCTCTTACCCATACCCGGCGGGTACCGGAATGGGTACCCATGCAGGACTCTGGTTTAGGCACGTTTAGTCGCAAGGACCCGTGGTAGGCTATGCATTCCTTAGGACTAATATCTTAAAAGATATTAATATTATTGGATATGGATAAAGATCAGGCAAGCAGACAGAACTACGCTGACGACTCCGCCATCGTCGCTGCCCTAAAAACCTCTAATTATTTAATGGCAGGGAAAACCAAGAAGGCCATGCTTCAATAAGACTAAACGCATTTCTTTGTTGTTCTTACTTCCAGCTTTTCTGACGAGAGGTCGCTAGTTTCATCGCCTGCCACTTCTGCTTCGGTTCAATCACATAAAGCAGAACAACAACAGCTGGGCTTAAAAGTTTGGTCGCATTCCAAGACATCGACTGCACGAATTTATTCAAATTTGCCAGGAATCAGAGATATCGAGAACGCGAGAATCCATGGCTTCGTAAGCGAAACTCAGCGCAACAGGAATCGGGTCGCAGTATTGAAGCTGCCGAAGAGAGGCATCGCAGTCTTGGATCGTCCACATCGCAATGGTTTGACTGTACTGCGACCTCATACCAGCGGCATCAGCATTATTGCTTATCCGATGATCAACGATATCCGGCTTGTGCAACGGCCTCAACAAAAGTAATTCGCGTTTCTGCCACTCGCACTTATTGTCAATCACCATGCTTTTCCAGGACCGCTTCGCCGAACGTTCCGTCTATGGCACCCAAGACAACTGAGTCGACTCAAACTCCGAGTAATCCTTGTTCAAATTCTGAAAAGTACCTCCGCCTGATGTCGTTGCACAAGGAAAATTCGGACAAGGCCAGTTGTGAGCCCGCTGCAGATAAAAAACGGGTGCGTCATTATCGCGATGCAATTACTGAAGCCATCATGAGTTCGAAAACAAAATGCATGACAGTTGGGGATATTTATGAATGGATGATACAACACGCCCCTGAACTGACTGCATCGAACACATGGAAGGTAAGTGTTTGTCAGGTCATGCCACACTTTATCCATAGCCAAGTATTATGCAACGCACTCGAGGCTATGGAACACATGGATTGACGATCATTTTTTACCCAGGCGGGAGTCGAACCTCTGTAAGTGCGCACCTAGAGTTTGAGGCAGGCGCCTTATTCCACTAGTTACTAGGCCGCGAGCCAAGTTGTTGTGAGAGTTTTTGGTTCAAACTAATGAGTCTTCTATGCTGCCTGTACACGCCCCCCTTTAGTGGGTCTCTAGGATAGGTAAATGCTTGCGGTGTAGTAAAAGACCTAGAATACTCGTATTTGAGACCGTGACCATTTTTCCCACGCGCATCTTCCCCCAATGTACTCGCACTGCCATCGATGTCAAACCAGTATCGGCCCGACCCTATCTACTTACCTGACTTAACGCTGTATTGCGCCTGCTCATCTATGTATTTTCTAGCTTGCCGTACTTTCCTTTATTGATAAAGGGCATCTGCAGTCTGGAGTGAGAAGGAGTTCAAGGATTGCAGACAAACATGGACATGGGAGAGGTGTAATGGGGCAGAGGTGGCGAAGAGAGGGCGTCCGCTTTTGCATTTATGTCTGCATGCAAGAGCTGCCGGTTTGCGGCCGCGGTGGTGCATCTGTTCCTCATTCGTCTCTCCATGTTGCTTGGGAGCAAGTGGCTGGATTCACCTGAGGTTCAATCCCCGGTGACGGGGGTCGGTTTGCGAACCATGATGAACCCTTACTGACCTTGCATGCTAGGCCATGAGTGTCTCACCCAGTACCGTCGAGGCGCTCGGAGTGAAGAGACGTCAGCCAAACGAGGGAGGAGACAGTTTCGGCTGTCGAACACCGACATGGTTCACAGCCCACCCCCATCATCGTAAGAAGTCGGTGTCCTGTCCAGGATGCCCTGCGTGCAGGTACTCCTAGCGAAGATACGCAGGGGGGGGGGGGGGGAAGCTGCTGTGTGTGCTGGTCCCAGCGCAGCCTTGCTTATAAGGTTTGACTGCTGGCCGGCTAGAGGCAAAACCGGCTTCGGCCCAAAAAATTGAAAAAAAAACTGTCAGTTCCGTGATCGTCTCGTGATTAACCGAATTTCACGAATTCGTACAGTGAATACCTCACTATTCTCACCTGCACTACCGCTCTTCGCTTGTGGACGTCACTTTGTGGAGTAGAGGGGTGGCTAATAGGCGAACAGGTTTTTGGGTTGCGCCCCAATTACCCCGCGTGACATCCATCCCGTTTTGTTGATTGTTCTCTACTCTTTCGGCGTCCGCCACTTGACGGTACTAAGAAAGTCTTCCAGAGCCAGGTCTGCAGGGCTAGTTTCCTGATAGCCTCCCGCTCAGGACTGCTGATCCAAGCAACCTTGAGCGGGAGGCGGAAGGTTCTTTGGTCGGTTCCCCAAACTGAGCCGCCTGGATCGGCGGGTCGGTCGATGCTGGCTGCCCATTGTCGGTGTATTCATGAAGCTCTAATCTCCTAAAAACGTTCCGTACTCCTTTCCAGTAAAGAATCGGGACGAGATTTCTGAAGGTCATGCATGTCTGGACTTCGCTCTTTGCGGACTGCAAAAAGACAAAAGTGTGTGATAGGTCTTAGATCATGGAGGGAGGAATGGAACTTTTGTACTACGCCAATCACCCTTGGCAGCCAACCAAGTCTTCTTATCTGGTCCATTGTTAAACCGTCTCCCTGACGGTTACGCTCCCGGCTTGCTGGGTCTGAGTCAAGGAAAGATTGCCAGATGGGCGTCTATAATGTCTTATTGGCAGTGAGAAGTCTGGAAAAGAAATGCAATGTTTGAGAAGGAGATGTGGATCCCATGAGGAACTCTGTTAAGGATGTTAGAACAATTTGCAGTTTTATTTATTGGCCGTAATTCTTTTCAGAGCAGCCTTCGTCACTCGTTATCCCAAAAATTCTTCAAACGCATTTCCAATCCAGAGCAGAAGGGCGCTCGCAAATCCGGATTATGGACAGTTGCTGGCAAGCTACTCGACAAATGAAATTTTGAACTGAATCTCGTATGCGCGTGTGGTTAGTACCGCAAGTGAGGAACAAGTGCTCTTGTTGGCCTGGCCCGTCATTCATAAGCTCTGGGTCAGGACTGATCAAAATTATTTAACCCTCTTATTTATGGATCCCTGCTTCTAGTAGCAGGTTTTTGTAACTCCCACCAAAGAAAACAAGCAACAATCAACGCACAGTTAGTTAGCTTTTGTCAGTTTTATTGCATACGAATAGATTTGAGAGAAAGGAAGCCCTTAGAGCCCCAAACGACCCTAGTATTTGACAGTTTCACAAGAAAATTAATAGATGACGGCGCTAAAAAATTGACCCATATTGGGTGGATGTCTGACCCGTAATTATAGAATATATGCTGGGGGCTTGCAATGTATGAATAGTAAGCTCTGAAGTAGGGACTTTAAGTCTTTGCTGGCCGCTTCTAGCTCAAGACTTTGTACATGGGGTTCTTTGAACTGCTTTTCATTTTTGTATCATTCTGGGGCTCGAAAATTTCGCCGAGTAGAACCGTGTTTGTTTTTTGTAGATGCTGTGTGTGTTTGTTATGTATGATGTTTTCGTCTAAATCAAAAAACTGCCAAGAGACCATAGACAAGACAAACTGGCCTTGCTTAAGGATGCGCATCTACGCGGGTACACGTACTTTACAACAAACTGTAGCGCCTCCTGAAAGCATTTTTGTTGCTACTGATCTCATGATCAGTATCACTGGCACTTGGGCAATTGATGCTTTTCTGAATCGTTGCATGTGTCATGTAGAAGACTGTAGTCGCCTGTTGCATTCACTGTAGCGTGAATTCTCACTTACATCCCCACCCAGGGTCGGACCAGCTTGGAATCCGATAAAATACTGTATGATAAAATAAGCGAGGATTTACATGATTTGATAAGAATGCGAGTTGGTGGCACTGCTTATAGAAATAACTCATGCCCAGTGTATCAGCATTTGATCAAATGGTCAGATAATTCGTGACAAGTTTTGGCAACAAATAAATAAATGGACAGAATCGTTGAGTCCATATACATTACATGAAATCTACGAATGGGGTTGCATAACTGCTGCAGGACTGACTGCTGTACATAGAGTCTTGCCAAACGACTTTTATAAGTTTGCGAAAGGATGAACACTGGATGGGCAGGCTGGGGCAGATAAGCGCTCTACGTACAGTGCCCCAGCCCATCGCGGGCATGGTACATACCCGCGATTTCCTTGTGCTACAGAGTACCCACGCTGAAGCTGATGTGCTACTCTACGCACCTGACTGATGATAGTGTGGAAGATCTGATATACGGAGGACTCGCGATCAGAAGGATATTGCCAGATTCCTAGAACAAACTGCAGCCCAACGGTGAAGAGGTACTCGTGCAGTGGAGTATGAATTTCACTCGCCCACCTCGTGCGCAAAATAGATAACCTTGATGATTAAAATCAAACTCAGCAGGTAATTCTTATGGGATGTATTGCCTTGGGCGCGGGGGGGGGGGGAATGTTTTTCATGTGGATTTTCCTGCAACCAACAGTGTCGTGCTGTTATGGGTTTCACGTGGACGCATTGCGACTATTCACATGCCATTTGAATCTGGGCCACTTTTCCTTACCACGAGCACTCGGCGGCAGGCATCCGCTTGTGCAAACGCTCTTTCTGACTATAAAAGTTTTTTGCCTGCTAATGCCTTCTGTGTTTACGCACAGTCAATCAGAAAAAAGAATGCTTGCGTCGTTTGTAGAACGCCTGGAGGTCACCTGATCTAAAATGTAGCTCACCTTACCCATGTGCGCGTGAGCGTGACCAACAAAAGTCACTACCATAGTAATGGGTACAGTACTCCTGATTCACCTAATCGAATGCAAGACTTTAGAAGTGGAGACACAAAAGAATAAACTTGCCAAAACTTTCGTACTGCAAGTTCAATCAGAACGAAAGTGTGAAAGCTGCGTCACTTTAGATAAGTAGAGACTACAGTATAAAGAGCTATTTGACCATGAAAAGGGTGGCCAAGGTATAATAATTGTGGACTTGATACGTTCTGCAAAAACAGTTGTACCGCAAGTACTGTACACATTGTAGGTAATCTACTGTACGTGAGTGTGATACATCTGTGGCTTGATTTACGGCAAACTGGTTAGACAGTGATATTATAAGTGATCAAGCCAAATCATCCAATCCGCTTCTTCCACATAGATCCCGCCCATCGCATAGCTAGCGAGCAATTGCTGCTGCTGCTCAAATGCAAAACATGCGCAATTGCAAAACAAAACTTTGCAAAACATAACTTTGCAAAACTTGTTCTTGCAAAGTAGACTTTGAACGATTATTTCTTGGCAGCACAGGAGCAAAGTCCACCTGCAACATACGATGCCCTTCGTCATCTCGTATCCTTGACCCATTTTGAAAACCAAAGCGAAGTCAGAAGAAAATTAGGGACTCTAGTCTAAAACTGAAATCAAACTTTATGTTGCCTTATCGGTACGAAGAGTTTTTCCCTGCCCAGAGTACAAAGTTGACTGAAAGACCTTGACGGGAACGCCTAACCATACTTCACGTGCACACCTCTGCCCTGAGGCGAAGGTTTTCTGCGATGTGTTACCAACAAGAATCGGGACCACCAGGCTGTCCCACCTGACAGTGACAAACGGAGTTTTCAATGCCGTACCTAAACGTGCTTATCTTATGTTGAGAAACAAATTTATTATATTGGGAAAAACCAGGAGTCCACATGATTGCAGGAATTGCTCAAGGACGCTGGTAGGCGCGATGCCCTCGAGCCACACTCGCCCGGGCTTTACCGCCGTACAAGGTCCAGCCCCGAGCCTATATAAGCAGACCCACTCAACACAGCAAAGCATCGCCCGCAGTCAGTCCCATTTAGGAACAATCGGTCGTCCGCCCGCCTAGAGTTTTATCGTTTCCGGTTTGATTTGATCATCGCCCTTCAACAACCATGCGCTTCATTGTTTTGGTCGCTCTCTGCTTGGCTGTGGCCAGTAAGTATACTATGTGCAGCCTACTGTAGGCGCATGGAAATAGTTGTGGGTGAGCGAGCGCACTCTGTCCTGAAGGCCAATATACCCATCCTTTGAGGTCGCTTGGTGCATGCATACTCTCCCGCGCAGCATACACGTCAAAGATTTTACTGCATGTCAGTCAGTAGTCACAGCAGCACGTTATTGCTGTCATTTCCGTATTTAACCCATTTTCGCTTTCTATTTTGCAGCTGCGAGCTACCCCAGCTCCAACCGCAGCCAGTTCAAGCGCCTTATGCGCGTCTTGCAGCAGCAACAGCAACAACAGCAAGACCAAGACGGTTGCGGTCCTCAATGCCAGTTGGCTCAATTGTACGCCGATATGGATGAACAGTACCAAGATGATGACGAATACCAACAACAGCAGCAGTGCTCTCGTACCCAAGGTTGCGGTAGCATGAGCATGGACGATGATGAAAACCAATACGACAGCGACGAACAAGACGACGACGAGCAGGACCAGTACCAATACCAGACCCAGCGTCAACAACGCCAACAACAGCAGCAGCAAAACCAGCAGCAGAGGCGTCGCCAGCAACAGCTGTACCAATGCACGCCTAGATACCAGTTGTTGCAAGCTTTGGAACAAGCCAACACTCAACTGGCCTCGAAATTGTACAAGCAAGCTAAGCAGGAAAACGACGACAAGAACACCGTTGTCTCGCCAGCTGCTCTCCAATTAGCTCTGGCCGCCATGCAACGCGGGGCCCGTGGTAACACTCAGCGTCAACTCCAACGCGTCGCTGGCGCTGGTTTGAACCAACAACAAACTCGCCAAGCCACCACCGCCCTCCAACAAAGCCTTCAAGGCCAAGATCCAATGCAGAGACAAACTGGACAGTACGTAAAACAAGCTTTAAATATCTAAATTTCCAGCTAGAATGCTATAAATTGCGTTTTTTTAGGAGACAGCAAGCTCAAATCAAGACCACCACGACCATCGTTATCAACCAACGCAACCGCGCCCAGCAACAATTCATGCAAGCCGTCCAAGCCTGTTTCAACACCCAAGTCAAGAAGTGCAACTTCCAACAACAACCCCAACAATGCCGTCAACAGATCAACCGCCTCGTCGCCCAGAAGACCCAACAGAAATTGCAACAAGCTGTGCCCCAGGATGCCATCACCACCAACACCAAGATGGTCGTTGTGAACACTGCTCAAGTCAAGGCCCGCTGGGGACGCCAATTCCGTCAACAACAACAAACCAGACAAGCGCGCTTCTACCCCTTGGGCAGCCAGCAGCCCAAGCTCGTCCAGGTAGGTCCTTGCGTCTGGGGTACTGTGATCGGCATTAGTTGCAGTCTATGCGGATCGTATTCATAGGCTTGTAGGACTGCAGTGATATGTCAAGCGACAGTGTAACGTTATACTGTAGGACTGGTGTCACCTAACCCAACTATCATCGCAATCTTGCAATGTTCACGTCTTTTAGACTATGCAAAGCCAAGGCCAATTCAACTACTACGAAGATGAGCAAATGCAAGTTGTCGGTATCCCCACTCAACAACGAGAGATGACTTTGTACGTCATGGTGCCCAAGAACAAGGATGGCTTGAACCAAGTCGAGAAATCCCAAATCCAAGATTGCCAACAGCTGAAACAAGTTTTGGAACAAGCCGAACAACAACAGCAACAAGTCGATATCGAATTGCCCAAATTCCAAATCAAATACAAATTGGATGCCCAACAAACCCTTCGCAACCAAGGCGTGCAAGATGCCTTCGATGCTGATGAGGCCGACTTCTCTGGAATCAATGGCCAGCAACAACAACAGCAGCAGCAGCAGCAACGCCGCCGCCGCCAACAACAATACGACCAAGATGACGAGCAAGACCAATACCAACAGAACGACCAACAACAACAGCAGTTGCACGTCAACAAATTGATTCAACAAGCCACCATCAAGGTATGCCAATTTACAGGCTAGGCAGGTACAGGAAGGGCCAGTTAAGTGAAGAAACGCCACGGGCAAAATGCAAAACTTTTTATAGTCTCGGCGGGATTATCATAGATTTCTCACGGTTATCTGGTTTACCAGATGATTTTAAGGCCTAGACTGAGGTAGTAATATTTTGTACCATTACAGATCGATGAGCAAGGAATCCAAGCCGCCAACCCACGCCAAGGACAACAACAACAGCAACAGCAATTCCAGCAAGACCAAGACCAAGATGAGGAACAAGAACAAGATCAGGAGGAATACGATCAAGAGCAGCAATACTTGCAACAACAATTTGAACGCCAAGAAATCTTGGAGCAAGTCTTCAGCCAGAACCAACGCCGTCGTCAACAACGCCAACGCCGCAACCGTGGCCAACAACAACAATTCCAATACCAAGATGACGAGGACCAATATGGTCAACAACAGAAGGTCAGGGCCAACCGCGCTTTCGCTTTCGTGCTCAAACACAACGCCAGCAACCAGATCGTCATGACTGGTCGTGTGGTCGATGCTGCTCAGCGCCCAAAGACCCAGCAACGCAGCCAACAACAACAGGAACAACAATCGCTCAATGGTGTGGACCAACAATAAATTTCTGATTGCTCGAATGTCTTTCCACTGGATCACGGACCCGAACGATCGATTTCAAAGGTAGCGTAAATAGATATTTCTTGTTTCGTTTCCACAAAAATCTGGGCGCATGACTTTTTTAAGCGGGTAGCGATGAGATGTTAGCAATTTTGTTATTGCTGATTGATTTTATGATGTTTCGTCGATGCCACATCACAGACGATCGGGTATACCACTCGAAACGTCTTGATGCCTATTGATTCTTTTTTATAATTTTATGGAAGCGATTCAAAAAAAAGAATAAAGCGCACTTCAGTTGAGACTTTATTGTTTCTTGGGGTTTTGATTGCATGATAGAAAAGCAGAGCCAGCAGTTCAAAATTCAGGACCGTCATAGACAGAACTAAAAGCCTTAACTTTCTTCCTTCGCAGTGCTCGTGCTGAAAAATGGCATTTTAAACCATAGTTCATACTTTGCACAGCGACCAGCTCCTTCATTCATGGCTACACAACACTGTGGTGGTTACGGGAGTGCAGGAAAATCCCTATAAAAGACCTACACTCCCGCGCCCAAGGCAATACGCCCGATAAGAGTTACCTCTGACTCGTGAGTCAGATTTTAATCAGCAAGGTCATCTAGTTTAAGCACGAGTGCAGCTGGTGGGCGAGTGAAATTCATACTCCACTGCACGAGTGCCTCTTGACCGTTGGAGTGCAGTTTGTCCAAATGTGACATGAATTCACTCAGGGATTAAAGAAATCTGGCAATGTCCTTCTGATCGTGAGTCATCCATATAACAGCTGCTGCAGTTGCTGCAAGCTTTGGAACAAGCCAACACCCAATTGGCCTCGAAATCGTACAAGCGAGCTAAGCAAGAAAACGACGACAAGAACAACAAAGATAAAATTCTGTGATACGTACTGGATCAGGGAGGGAGGACAATGGACCTTTTGACTATGCCAAACACTCTTCGCAGCCAACCAAGTCTTCTAACCTGGTCCATTGCTAAACCATCGCCCTGACGGGAGACGCTCCCGGCTTTGGTCATGGGGCCCACTACTTCAGGTACTGCATGCTGTACAGCTGTAAACGATGCAAGTTTCATCAGGTCATCATTCTTGCACCGGTGTGTGAAATATAGTTTCACCCTTTAGTTACTGCAATCATGTAGGAACAGAAAAAGAATTACTGCCGTTCGATCTCAAGTTCTTGCGAAGATAAGCGCGGAGTCTTGCCGCAGCAGGCACTCCTGGGCCCCGTTGCATAAAAAATACGACAAGTGAACTCAATAAGAAAACTGGTTTAAGAAGCAGTAACTGGTCTAGGAGTTTTCTTATTCCATAAAATCTTCTTATCGCAGAACACGTGGGTATTTAGTTGTCTTATCGAGCTGACTCGTCTTATCGTATATGCAACGGGGCCCAGAGGAACACGTGGTTGAAAACTTGACTGTATTTAATGCTCTTCCGCTACATAATCGAGCAGCATAATTTGCATGTCACAAACTCCGTAGAGGAAGTCAGAGAACAGTTAGTAGACCAAGAAATACAAAAACAATCCTCCAAAACACTTTCATTTGACAAGGTCAATTTTTTCGAGCCGATTTCCCGCTTTCATCCGGTGAAGTGAGGGACGACGTAGTTTGGTCCTCTTGGTCGATTGCAGCAGGCGGCGGTCGGTAGAACCACCATGCGCAAAACAAGCTCAGAAAACTGAGCAAAAATAAGATCACAGCCAACACCTGGATCACCAGGGACAAACGATAGTTATCATAGAGTACACACAGTTTGGGTTCTCCGTTTTCCTCCTGCCACAAAATGCACGCAGTTTTGATTAATGAACCCACAATTGGTGCGCCAGGAATCGGCCCTAGAAAAGTAAACTCTTCTTACAGAGGCTTCTGAATTCTGTTCCTGCGAATTTACCCAGCAGACGAAGAGGCAATATAAAGACAGCCATTGCGAAAGTACGTTGATCGAAGGGAACGCATCTGGGCGAAAGGTAATATTAAAATACGAAACTATTTCAAAGTTTAATGATTTACCTCAAAATCGCTTGCGAGAGGGGAGAAAGCGTCAGATTGCCGAAAAAAGTTACCAGCGTTAGGCCGACGAGATAAAGTATCAACTTGTATTTCGGACACGAGGATGGGCACAGACCCATCTCCGCAGGACCACCGCCAGGGATGCAAGAACAGTTTGCCACGAGCTGAAACTTGAATTGCATCATACTACAGTAGGCAAAGCATGCCAAACGAATTTAGATACAGTAGGTAGTACTTGGTACTTGCTGGTGCTTTTTTTTCTGCAATTGCTGATCATTTTGTTCAGTGTTGAGAAAACGGCACAAATTATTTTTGGACAACGAAGGGTCCAGCTATTACTTTTTTTTAAAGAACCATCTGATCGAGCAACTCAAATTTTGAATTTGCATTTAGTCTGACTCAAAACTCAACAGATCAGGCACGACTCTCTTGAGCAGCTGAATCGATACGACCCCACTTACCGTCCTATTGGCAAATTCGCAGCCCCCGAAACATGGCGAAAATATCAAAGTCCCATTTTCCTTCGCGCACACCGGTTGATAAATTGATTTTGTGCAGGAGCACTCACTGTTGCACCAACTCACCAGCTGATTATTCTCTTCAGTGGCACTGAAATGGGGCTACAGAATCGATTGCGAGAACTCAGAATTAGTTTGGCAAACTTACTTATCAGCTGGATATGGTGCAGTAATGCCAGCAAATTTAGCAGTAGGACAAATTATAAAAAATGTGAGGCAGCTAATCAGGCAGCCACCCATTCCGACCATGCTCAAGATCAAGTTGCCATTGCATCGCAGGCGCATGCGCCGTTGGATAACTATACCAGTAATTATCCCAAAAATAGATGCTGGAAAAACTGTGCAAGCTAAAACAAAAAACGCCTTGCCGCCTCGAATAAGTCTTTTTATGCCACCTACAGTACCAACAAATAAAGCAGCATTGGCTGTCTTGACGGAGAATTGAGTTTCAATGTATTTCGAAAGAAATGAGGCGAATCCAGCAGCCACAAAACCAGCAAAAATTTGCGATGCAAGTATGAAGAGATAAGTGGAATTTTTTAGGAGAAGCTAAAACGAAAGATTCAATTTAAAATCAATAGCACTTATAGCTCGCCCTGTATTCTCACCTTTAATCGTTTTAACGAGTGAGACAAACTCCCATGCTCTGCTGACTGCGTTGGAAGATCCGCATGGTTCACTTGTTGCGCTTGGTCAACATCTCGTTTTCGTGCCTTTTTAGCTGCTGGCAATTGTGCTGCGAAACCGAGTATAATCGGGGCGATGAATAAACTCAGTAAGCAACCCGCAATAGGTCCTAGCCACCAAGCACCGTACCACTGCGGATCACTACTGTCCATTTTTACACTGAAATCAAGATTTTCATTGCCTCTAGCTATGCTGCGGTGTGCTTTACTATCTGCACTATTCAGTCATGCACCAAAATGAATTTAATGTATTTAAAAACTCGGACTCATCACGAAGACATAAACGAAGAAAACAAAAAGCTCTTTTTACAGAAACTACGTTGACAGTAGTATTCAAATAACCCTTGACGGTTGACGGCAAAAGTTACCGAATCAGTAGGGGGTGGGGGTATTTGCACAGGTAGGGGGCCAGGAGGCTGACTGTGCTATGGCTGATATATGGCTGACATATAAGTCCCTGGGGAGATAAGGTTCGCATTCGCGGCCGGATCCCATCCATTTGGATCTGATATCCGATTCAATCCGATCTAATCCGAAAAATCACCATCCAAAAATTCGGATTGGATCATCCGATCCGAAATTCTTAGCCAATCGTGTTTGCAATAGCCGCTGGCAAGCAACTACATAAGTATTGCAATGTTTCTCTAACCACTCTACTTAGTGCACGAATGACATAAGGTCAATATTCTGCATTGCTGCTCCCTTTTTCCCATAATTGAAGTTACAATGCAATTCGTCTTCGCATCATTATTATTTGAGACCACAGCCGTATCCACTAACGAGACTGACTCGAATTAGATTGCTAACTGTTGGTTAGCAAGCGAGTAAGTCAAGGTAAGTTAGACAGTCTCCTTCCACCAAGGTGACTAGCCCAGTTAGACTGCCAACAGCTTCCAGCACAATTAAAAGTCTGACTTATTGGCGCTTTAAACGTTGAGACTCGCATAATTCCTTAGTTTTTGATCGTATACTTCATAACTGCCATGATGCTACATCAACTTTTGGATGAATTGCTTGAAGATCGTCAGCTCATTTACAAAAATAGGATTTTCCGTGATCGATTCAAGATCCATTAGAAAACTTGGCCACTGGTAAAATCCAAAGGCAAACTGATGCTGTTATGCATCAAACGGTTTTGAAGAGTTACTGTAGTAATAGCTACTCCGTCTTGAGTGCCTCCAGATTTTCACAAGCGCTGGGCTGCATGAATTGTAATGACATTCACTAACACCTCATGATACCTCCACTGCATGCTTAGCTTCCTATTATCGGACGGGGTTCACACCTTTAAACGTTCCCACCTTATACTGTAGCTGCGAAAAAATATAAAATTTCTCATTGCATGACCTCTCTAACGCTCGTTAATCGACTAACTGGGAATTTTTCGGCTAACTTCCTTGACTTAAATTAGTCACTGCTAACATCTATCTGCGTTAGCACGGTTGGTGAAACGCAAATTTATGATGAGCAGTGTGGCACAGCCTTGAGAGGGGCACTGCTTGTTAATCATAGGGGCGGCTTTCGAAAAAATTGTTGCGTTATTGATTGTTCAAAAATTTTGCAAGTATTGCACATGTCGAAACACATGTGCAATACTTGCAAAATTTTTGCAATACTTGCAAAATCCGAAACTCATCCGATCTGATCCGATCCGATTCGACAAATCGTCATCCGATCCTCCCAGCCGTGAGCTGGCATAGCTTTCTTGCTCAGATCCTAAAGCCTATTTTCGTAACGCTCAAACGGATATTCAGAGAAAGATATATTATTGATAAAAATGCTGATAAGAAAGGTGATTGAACTGAGAAAGTAGCGGTTGCAGTATGACTCGCTGCCTACCTATCACTGTCAAAGGCGTTGGATGTGAGTCAACTTATTCGAGTCTACTACAGCTTTAAAAATGCGCAGCCGTTTTGATTATACCTAGTATACACACAGTTATTTTCTGCGGTTCTGCCTGTTCAATCAATCGAAAAATTATAATAAAATGACAGAAGGGTATAAAAACCAAGACCGTTTCCTTCCTGTTTTTAGCACGCGCACAGGATTTATATTGTGGTGGGGGGGGCGGTCTTCCTCTTTTAAAGTGTCTTATTAGTAACTCGCAGCGGGAAATTTAAAAAGTGTGTCGAAGGAGGCCTGTGAATTAAAAACACGCGGTATCTTCTGGGTGCAACCCTACAGTGCAGTTTTCAAATTTCCTTCAGCAAGTTAATAAATGAAGGGACTTACTCTTTCATGTTAACCTTATCAAAATCGCCGTATATTTTCATGCACGCAGCAAAAAACAGGAATCCAAGCAATGGTCCAAGCAGATTGCATCCACGATAAATTCCGACATACAAGGCCGATCGCCTCTGCGACACATTCTCGTCCAAATAAGTTATACTCATTGTGAACAAAGGTGCGGCTCCGAATCCTGCAAAAGTAGAAGAATCACGAACCAAAAAGCGCCGCAATTTTCTCCTACCGTGCAACAGTTGACCAAAAATAAACATATATTTCCAGTTTCGCAGCGACCATTTTGATGCAACGCCTGTCACCGATGCGTCCGATTCGTCTGAAGAATTTGTGTAGCATCGGAGCTCTTCATGAATTCCGGGTTCGTATCGACCGAAAAAGTGCGGGATAGCGCACATGAATGATCCCACAGCGAAGACAATCATGCTCAATCCGATCCATCGACCTTTGTGAGCTGAAATGTGACACATAGGACTAATCGTAAGTTTGTACTTGTCCAAACAATATGTCTTACCTTTGTGACCGAAATGCGCAATCGGAAATAGCATAATTATACCGCTTACATCGTTCATGCTAACGAATAAAAGCAAGAACGTCTCCAAAAAAATAAACTGATGCACAAATCTTTACCTGTCGATCCATCCAATATCATCGCTCATGATATGAAATCGACGTTCGAGTTGCGTAGGAATAGCGCGAATGATACCATTCACAATGAATGCTTGCACCATCAAAGCGAAACTCAAACTGACGAGAAGCCATTTAGGCTTATGAAAACATTGCAAACAATCGGGAGTAAATCTAAAACAAGGATCACATGTTTTTTAGCAGCGGAGACAACCTGCCAATCATGAACCAAAATTATTACGCTTTTTATGAGTCAAAATTTCACTTACGCACCCTTTCCATCCGTAACGACCTGTCGATTTCTTGTTCTTCTCTATATTCTTTACCGATGTCGGATCAGTCACAGGTTTTTCGTCGGCCTCCATTAGAAACGTCCGTCTGAGGCAAAAATGTTACATACTACTGAGGAAGTAAAGTCGGCACAGGGTACGCGGCACAGTCGTGGGTGCTGTGACCTGCAACCGACACTTCTACTCGTAGAATACAGGCATAAATATTGTGCTTTGCTGTACTGTACATTACAATATCGACTAGACAAGGTGTAGTCCAGTCACAACTACACTTTTGACAGGCTGAAGAACTAGGAATTGCCCTCATCGTACGGGGAGTGCAGTTTCTCACTGCTGGGCTCTGTTAAGTTGGAGAGGATTATTGATTTCCAAAAAGTCTATTATCAGACGACAAATGGTTAGCCCAGCTACCGTACTCTGACCACATGCAAGGCGAAACTTTCAAGGCTTGAAAATTATGTGCCATAATTTGTCGCATACACGTTTCTCCGGCCACTTGCTCTTCCGTCGACTGATCGCCCTTGTCACCAGGACTCTGCCCCTTGTCGCTCCTGATCAAATTCCACTGCGCCAGTGCGACACTCGTTATACAAGCTGACCTGTACTTACGAATGACCCAATAAATGAACTACGGCTAACCTCAAAACCACCTTCCGTATGGCATGGCTAATAAAACGTTCCCACGCGCTACGCGGTATCGTCGCAATCATGATTTTTTAACCTTCAAATATTTAATATGAATACGGGAAGAGAAGTATTTGAAGGATGTGAGTGTTGGCGTGATAGAAAATGTTTTCCTCGAGGAGTCAGATGGTGAGGATGAGGTTGAAGACGAAGATATCGTGCATATTAGTTGAATTCAGTTATGGGTAGCATGAATAAGGGAAGAGAAGTATTGAAATAAACGAAGTTAGCAGTACTTGTTGGCAAGCTTTAGGCTGTCTATCTTTCTATTTGACATATGGAAAATGTTTGAGGTTTATTCTCCCCTCTCGGGAAATCCTTTCCCCTTTGGTTATTCTACCCCGTCTGGGACCGATATGAAAAAATTTCTCCCCCGTGGAGAATTTCGAGGAAATACTGCATATTGTTTATTGAGAACGTGCAAATTTTTACGCACTTTGACTTTTTATGAACGATTTTATGGTTCTGTATGAAACAGGTGTAGCATCAGATGGTGGGTCATCTTTGTATGCTCGCAGAAAACTTTTGAAGCTTTGTCAGTTTTATTAGTACCATCATGGTATTCACGACTTTTGCAATAAGCGCTTTGTTTATAGGGCGGTGTTTCGCACCAGCGAAAGGATCTCGGAACTCCATCATCTTGTCACGCCTGTGCCATTTTATAAATCTTAAGGATTGCTTCTAGTATTCAGCGATTAAGCTATGGAATAATTCACCTAGTGATGTAGCTTTTTCGAATTTGTTCAATTTTAGATCTGTGATTTCTAATAGACATTTTAATTTGTGGTTCTTTTTTTGTCCGGGTTGTATACATTTCCAAGTGCGCTTATGCGTTTATGTATGACTAAAGCATGACATGACATGCCAGGATATTATTTTATTTGTGATCATTATCCTATTTAAAGATGATTTTATGACAAGGTTTCTGTAAAGATCGGTCCAAACCTTGCCAAGTGGCCACGTTGCCACGACCAGGTGCCAAGCGGCCTCGCCAGGTTTCGACCATAGGAATCTGTTTCTTTTGGAGGTAGCGAAACTTTGTACCCTTTTGCCAAAAACCATTGCTCCTCTATGTATTCGTATGCATGGGCTGTATTATTACCACTGTTTATTACAAAATCTATCCACGATTTTTCTCTTGCCAACAAAAGACTTCTGACACCAGAAAATTCAAATCGTTGCTTGACCAACATATGGTGTAGTTCATCATTTCCACAAAACTGTCACGATCCCTCGTGCTGGCAAGTTCACATCGACGACCTGACCTTTTTTCGATTGCTCCATCAATGATATGCTGACAGCAGCTTCCCCTCTAAAGAACATTTTTCGTCAAAAAATTATCTGGCATCAAAATCAAATACGGCTTACTTATTCATTGCAATGACAGTTTTATATCCATTGGCATTTGTAAAGGCTGTCATTTCAATTTTAGACGAATCAATATTCGATGATAATCCAATACGATACGATTTTGGTGGGAGAAACTTACTAAAACAAGGATTCTACCTACAATCTCTGAGATAAATAGTTGCTGCTACTAAAAAAGTACCTGAAGTGACCAAGAGCATAGAACATCGGCTGCTTATAAAATTCGCCAGCACTAGCATTTACGATGATCGGACTGTCCACAAAATTCTTGGCCCAGTTTGGGCCGCCTTCGAGGTCGAGTGCTTCAAATTCAAAGTTATGACCGGTGATAGGGATGAAAAACTCCAAGGAAGGATCTAGTTACCGATATTCCAGTCTACCCATCCGACAAACCAATGGTTGAGGTCCTGTACGAAAGGAGAATTCAGAAGGGAGCAGTCCTAAATCGACTAATACCTTACCTCGATGATATCATGGGCATATATTTCAGCCCTTTCCCAGCTTCCTAATATAACATGCTCTTTGCCTTGATCTGGACCACCCATCGTGCCCACACACGCCTCAGTAGCGAGCAAGGGAAAGGTTGGAAATTCTTCGTGAGTCATGTCCAAAGTCTTGGTTGGCGTGAAGCGATCCCAGTAAAAGTGAACAGCGATATGAGACACGTACTTCCGGGCATCGACATCATGTAGGACCTGCAGTTTGAACACACAAAGTCTGACACGTGCCCCTGTACTCAGAAAGGTGTTGCCAGATCCCCGGCAAGAAAAAAGTTCCCTCACAGTTTTAGCCCAGGAAGGTAGCATGAATCGTTGATCATCCAGAATCATAATCGACACGTTTTCGAAACCGTTTTGATGCAAAGCTGGACCGAGGTTATACTTGATGAAATCACGTTGCATCTCGGCGGTGAAACCTTGCGTTTGCCAGTCGTAATCGTAAAGGTAACTGAAAAAAAATCGCGCGTATGCCACACAAATTTCATTGTGTATGAGCTCATGACCTGCAAAAAACACTACTTGCAACTAGAAATACAGGGTAGTCTCGTGTTTTGATTCGGAAACCCCATCCCTCAGAGATTGCACCCTGGCTATGTTAGATGCTTGCTGATGCGTGATGCCTTCACACTCACTTAAGGCTTGGGGGAGGGAAACGCCACGGAAACCTGGAAACACAGTGAGGAGAAATTGGTTGGGCCACAAAAGCACGCGCATCATTTACAGATCCATGCAAACCTTGCATGATATGCAGCCAGTTGCCGCTGTACGCGTTCGCACTTGCACGAGTCCAGCCACCAGGTGCTCCAAAATGATCCCAGTGCTAGTACTTTGACGTAATCTCCAAAACTCTTACCGTCTATCACTTGCAGAAGCTATTTGCACTCACAAGAAACTCTGTTTTATACAAGCTAAGACTTTGGTTCATCTCTATTAAGTTGAACTGAGGCACAGTTTCAGTTTTGTTTTTTCACCAGGTGGCCTAATGTACGTAGATACTGTATATACATGTTATGCAGCCAGTTGCCGTTGTCTGCGTTCGCACTTGCACGAGTCTTGCGAAAGCAAAGATCGAAGTGCACATTCATGCCTAATTATGTAAAAGTTTTTCAAAGGATTATGTAAGAGATGACGATGCCTGCTTCCGTCTCTCCGCTCGACGGTTCCAGAAAAGTGACCCACGGCCTGGCGTGCAAGGTCAGCGAGGGTTTATGGTGTACAAGCCAACCACCGTCACAGGGAATGGAACCCTAGCCTAAGAAAGAAATCCAAACAATACAGGTAGACGAGAGTCGAACCACCCAAACCACCGTGGCCGCCACTCTACTTTGCGCACGCTGCAATGCAAGGAAACTTACCCAGTGGTCGGTTCATTCTGCGCGGTCAACGCCCAAAATGACACATTCTGCTTCACGTATTCTTGCAAAAATCTAAAACAAAGTTAAGCTGCTTGCACAGCCACAATGCAGATAGAACTGCAAATTACTTGACATAATAATTAGCCCACGCTGTATAATAACTATCGTTTGGCTTAGGCTCTCCCAGCAGCGTACCATTACTCTCCATTCGACCACTCGTTTTCATCCAGGCTGGAGCTGACCAGGAACTGGCGAACAGTTTAACTTGACGCTGGCTAAGCTTTTGAGCTGCTTTGATGTACGGAATCTACAGCAGAGAGACCAGAAGTTAAATTTTTGTCATAATTCTGCACATGCGAAACATTCAAGGCAGGCATAAGTTTGTAACTAGAACAGCCTGCTGAAGGCCGTACGAACTCTATGCAAGAAAGAATCGGTATTGTCGCCTTGGCAAAACAAAATCTCAAAGCGAACTTCCGTTTGGCAGGCATACGATCTTACACTGCACTGTCGAGGTCTGAGGCACCTAAGCAAAATCCCAATTCCTGGCTGCCCCTCTGGGCGCATCATCAAACTTAGTTGTTAGGCATGCATCAGGACAAATCTCTGTCGCAGCAAAAGACGCAGAAGCAAAGAAGAAAGAAACATAAGCACACCTTGTACTTTAAATCTTCTTCAACCAATGCAAAATGTGTCAAGCTGAAGTCGTTGGGTACGTCATCATAGGAATACTTCCGGGTAGAAAAATCCGCGCTCGAGATGGGGACGCGACCAATTGTGTACTCGATGCCTGTTAGACAAGCCTTCAATCTCGAAAACCGGGAACAGGAAACAGGTTTAGACAATGTCTTACCATCGCTGCTAAAATAAGATTTTAGCAGAAAGTCCTGAGCCGAATCAGATAAATTTGCAATATTTATGCCAGCAGCGTCCGTGAAAGCACCTCCAAAACCCTCGATTGACTGGAATGTTTGGGAAGCGTCGAGAGTAATGTTAGCGAAATAGCCTGAAAGAAGAATGTTTTGGATAGAGAAATTATTTTTTTGAAAGAACAATTAAACCGAATGTCTCGTCTTAGACCCTGACCACGCAAAGCGACTCCAAGTAATTACAATACTGTAAAACGGAAAATTATTTGCACCGGATAAAGTTCGCGGTTTTCGCGGTTAGGATTCACCCGCGAAATTTTCCCGTCGCGAAACAGCCAATACTTTTTTACTATTCCATGAAAAGCAAAAGCTGATAGAGGCCTCCACATACATTGCCCACTATGGCCTTGCCTCTATCAAATGCTCGATCTGCGCTGACTAGTGAGGCACGAAAATAATAGTGGGAATAATGCAAGTGCAGTAGTTGCTTACAATTTTGTCAAAGATCAATTTGCAGGAAGATGAGAAAAGCTTCATGGTAAGCACTGATGACAAGTAAGGACAATTAAAGATTAGGCTGCAGGGCATTTGGGTGCACGTTTGATCGTGGGCGCGAGGACCTCTGAGTGCAGCAAAAAGGGTGATTTACGATACAGAGTCGCTGTAGATGGCGAAGCCGAGTGAAGCATGTGGGGCGTCAGTCTAAAAATTGAAACTTTACGCCTGTTTAGTGCCTGGCTGGGGGCGGTGACAAGGTTTAGGTGCACCAGACAGCAGTCCTTTTATGGTAAGGGTAATGTTAAATGTTTTCCTCGCTTGTGCTATTCGAGGCGCCCGCCAGATGAGGGACCCATGCACCCTGGGCTCTTGCACCGAGGCCGCTTGCGCTCACAGTCAGATGTCCTGCGCCTTGGTGTCTGTCAACGAATGTATGGGACCGCGAAAATTTTCCTCCGCGAAAACGCCAGATCCTAGGTATCCGCGAAATATTTCCGACGCGGACTTATTCCGTTCTCAAGTGTAATGTCCAGCTTGAATGGCATAAAACCATTAAAGTACGAACACACCAAGCTTGAGCGACTTATTGTCGCAAGTGCCTCCTTTGCATGAAAAGGGAATCGTGTTTTTCGTGCTGTGCATTTTTTAAATCGATTCGGAAGAATATCTGCAAAATATCTGTGAGAAAATTTGGAGCGAGGAAATCCATGGTTCCGCTAACTCGATAACGACGCACCTTGCCAGCTCTGGTCAATTTTCTTTTGCAAAACGATATACATGAGAGTGGCGCCACTGTTTGGAATCATGTGCACCACCTTCCCAGGAGTGGTCAAACCTGTATCAATCAGGGAAACCATAGAAAACAGGCCACCAAGCCGGCAGTGTTCGTTTCCTATTTTTTCCTGACATCGCTCACCTGATTTTTGTGCTCCTCTAAACAGTATAAGTGCATTAATGACACGTAGCTAAGGTGTAACTTCGACTTGAAAGTGCTGAAGTTGCCCAGCATTAAATTTTCACTGGTCCCATGCCTGAGCCAGTTAAAAGAAAAAATTTAATACCCGAGCAACCCAAGAGCACCTACTGGCAGGCATGTGCTTGCTTTCTTCTTTTTTCTCACGGATTTGATTAATTGATTAATCGCAACGCTTTTATTTTGCTATACATTTCACGTTCAGACAAAAAAAATGAAAAAAAAATAATGTTAAATTCTGCTGATGCCCTAAGTTTGTACTGTTCTCCATTATTTTTTAAACCTAACGAAAAGATGGTTACGGTGGTGTCACTTCATTCTGGCATAATGTGACCAGTGCCGTTATCGGTCAATTACAGTATAAAAATCGGTTCTTTCAGCCCTTTAATTTTAGTAGAACTGCTCTCATTCACTGTATGATGGGAGTTATTGCACGCCCCCAGGTACCCGGTCTTTGCGTGCAGAGCTGCGTAAGCTGCCACAACCCGACGATGAGAACAGAGGCATCCTTTTTTAAAAAATGGTTTCAGTATATTGTGTAATTAACCTGTTCATTTTAAATTTCCAACTTCCCGCAATTACAAACTGTAATGTAATGTGATCGCATATGAAGAAAACCTTTAACTCAATTACCTGTCTGTACCGATCGAAATTGCACAGTAATCCTTTCCAATCGACGCCCACTCTTATCCGAAGTGTAGACAACGGCTTGATTTTCCGCTACTGGCTCTACAGGAGCTACCGCATCGCACGACTGCGCATTGCACACGCAAACGGGACTTCCGTTACCATAGTCACGACTATTGCAAGGGGTGGCAGGGCTCGCTGAAAGTAACAAATATTTTCATCTTTTTCCGTTAGCATCTAAAACTTACCAAATTGTAGCAAGCAGGAGAAGAACACGATGTTTAGCATCTTCGTGCTTTCGGCCATTTCACAAACGAGCCCCAGAACGTCGGAAACTGCTGCTGTAGACGTGGAACAAATCGACCACAACAAACAGACAAGGCGTCCGCAGTGCGTATTTTCGTCAGCCCCGGGCAGCCACCTTCAGAGATGATAGCAACTTGTCATGCCTAAACGATGAAAAAGTGAACGGCGCTGTTTGCAGTGCCTGGCGCCGCGTTAAGCTGTCGCAATGTTCCAAAACTGGCTTATTCGGGCTGGGCAGCAGAGAATAACTGGGTTAGAAATGATAAGAAGCAATATTTGACGGGTGGAACAGACGTCACGCCACTGCGCGAGTCGTTCGAAAATATTTGCTCCCATTTCGGATGCCAGAGGAAGACATCTTGCAGATTGTTCTCCAATATTACCTTATTCCGTACTCTTTACAAACGGCACAAAGAAGGAGATACGGTATATATTTTGTTAGCCGTGCCATTCCTGATAGCTCCACCAAGATCTGGCGGCAATACCCACTGTAGAAGATTCCATATTTTTATGTCTCTCTCCCTCTCTCTATCGTGGTCAGCCTAGACTTACAATCAGCCTGGTAGACTACAGTTCTTCATCATTTGCAAAGGTGCAGCTGAAACATCGTGTTTCTGCTAGCCGTGTCGTGCGCGGGGAGTGGGTCAGCTAGTGATATGGCGTCATCCTGCCAATCAGGAGGCCCCTGGTTCGAGCCCCCGCGCCTGATTTCTTCTTACCAACAGTTGATGAACTGACACGAGTCGTGCGCACTATTAACCACTGTTAATACGCACTGATATGGGCTTGGCCTCATTTTCCTCCTTGCCCCAATAGAGTGAAGCGCAATGCGTGGGCAATATCTGACAAGTAAGTGGAATTTCCCGCCGTTCACCACCTAGGCCAGTACACAATGCCTTGCAGTTTACATATTGTATAAGTGCAGAACCCGAAAATATGGGCCACAAAAAACTTTACACCAACAGCATCAAAATATACAAAAATTTAAACGTCACTTTCATCAGCAGTGACATTATTTGCATTGCCATCTTCGAAATCGTACATCATGGCCGTAGTCGTAATTCCGTTATTTTCGCTACTTCTTTCCAAATTCAGTTGAAAACTATCATAAGCCACAACATGGCTGAAATTGCCGCGAGATAAATTTTGTATGCCATCGTTACCAACAAAATCGACATTTTTTAATTTTCTGTTCCTCCTAAATAGTCCATCGGGTAAAGTATGAATTCTGTTGTACGCTAAATCTAATTCTTCCAAGTTGAATAAATCATCAAAAGCACCGTATCCGATCGATTCGATGGAGCTGTACCGCCATTCTAAATCTTGCAAATTATACATACCCCGAAATAAATCCCGATCTAAGGCTCCAATATTGCACAGTTTTATTGACAGACTTTTTAATTTTGAGGCCGAATTTTTGTAAGTCAATTGAGGAAACGATTCATTTTCACAAATTCCTTCCATTGTCAAATGAGTTAAATTCGTAAATTTTACGATGTCATCTAACAATCTTCGTCCAGGTGCTGCCCAACTTAGCGTCAATTTATTCAGTCGATGTCTCATGGATTCTACTGCACTCAAGGTACTTTCTAGTAAATTTAAATTTTGTATGGTCAAACTTTTTAAGCGTGGCATTTTTTCAAATAAATGTTCGTGTATTTGCAAAAAAAATGGCAGAGTACGCCCGGCCGTGGATTCGAAACTCAAGATTTCCAGAATTGGTAAAAATGGCAAAGCTCCAGGGCGAATAGTGATGTTATTACTGAGGCTCATAACCACGCGGATTTCTTGTACCCATTCTGCCAAGCGATGGAAACGATAGGACCGTGATAAAAAGCGATCTGAAATTGGTGATCGATACAGAACTTCGTCCAGTGTTTGATTGTCTGAGCCCACATTTTCGCAAATAATGCGCACAGGTGCATCGACTGGGGAAGTATTGTACCGGCGGTAAGTTCGTGAAGATAGTACGAACGAGCATCGGGGAGATGGCATCTCCTCAGATGACCACACCTGGCTACTAAGAAATAATAAAATTAGGGAAGTACATTGAAGATCCATCTTCGGCGTTTTATGCGAGGAAGCCGAAGAAATCCTAGCTTCCAGAATACTTATAAAAGTTGTTGAGAAGGGGGCCACGCTGGCTGGCCCGACTGAAATGTATGGACAGATGAGAGGAATCTTTACGATTGAGTCGTAAAAGCAATATGACGAGTGTGAGGTTTCTATCCTTCCTAACTAATGCTAGCAATTGCTCAAAGAACTCGCTGGATGTCGGAAGCGCAATTTTGGCAAGAGCTATGATTTGGCAAGGTTCTGTGAAAAGAGTGAGAAACATTCTTGAGATGGGAAGGAATGCTTGGACTTCGTATTTTGAAGGAGCGACAAAACATAGGGAGCGGAATGGAAATGATGAGAATGCAGGAGACTGCTTGCACCAGCGGGTGAAGTGCGCGAATCGTGGAAGTCATTATGTGGTGTATAATAGGTGCATTTACCACCCAGTTTCGCACAGCGGAGACCCTCTATCTGGAACTGTACTTTGCTCACATCTTACCAGTACGTGTGGAGCATATACTTTATTAGTGAAGGCGCATTTATAGTCGACAAAATTTCTACTCCTACCCCTAGGGTCGGTGTAATGGCCATATACTTAAGCGTGTGCTATTACTCCTACCCTAGGGGTAGGTGTAAAAAATTTTGTCGACTATAAATGCGCCTTGAAGGATGGAAAACAGAAAAATCCAGAGAACAGAACTAGCCACGACTTAGGGGCAAATAATTGTCATAGGTCCAAATAGAATGTCAGCGTGGTCCGACCCAGCACGTTACAACCGGGGCTCATATGACGAGGGTCAAACAGGGAATGGTAAAGAGCCACTGGCGAGCAGCCATGTACGATCACTGTGCCAAGAGTCTTTTAGCAATCAGATACAAAAGTAAATCGAGATCTCATCCTTACTATTTCACAACAAACAATCGAATCTGTTGCTGCCCCACAGACTGTTGAATAATCCTTCTCTTAAGGTTTTTCAAGACTTCTTTAAACTCTTTCTGGTACTCCTCACTCCGTGCATAATAAATGTAGAAATTACTACCTGTGCTGATCATTACGAGAATGCCTTAATGCATAGATATATGGAATATGAGGGATGGCGAGGTCGCAAACTGATTGGTCAGAGCTATGATGGTGTTGCCGATCAATGCGGACGAAATATAAACGCTAGCGAAAATGACCAAAGATGTCAGCAATTTGTTATTCCTCAACGCTTGATCATTCGCAGTAGTGTGAAATTTGGTCATCCTCTTCGCTTTGACGTAGGCGGCGGCGTAGCTGACCACCACGAGGGCGTTGATGACCACATTGGAGTTGGTCCAGAACTGAAACCCGGCATCCCGCAGTGCCGTGGGAGGGGCGCAGGTCGGGACGATGTCGTTGGGATCTTTGCTCGGCCAGGCCACGATTATGTTCAACACACCGAACGCCCAGGACGCGAATATAATCACGTAGGTGTACTTGGAGGTCAGATTCTTGTAAAATATGGGCTTGGCCAGTGAGACGACTCTGTCTATGCCGATGGCTAAAATTGTAAAAGCTGCTCCGTCCATGCAGATCACGACTGGCATGCAGAGATAGAAACAGGTGTCGTTTGCCATCGACAGGGACTCCAGACCATACACTGATGCCCACAGGCACTGCATGCCGACGAAGAGAAAGGAAACGCCGTGAAGGACGTCAGAGAGTGATAGGTTGGCCACCAAAATGTTGCACCGATTTTTTTTCAGTTCTGGTGATGTTGCGAGCGCAGCCAAAACCATCATATTTCAAAATATGGCTGCGAATCCACCAAAACTGAGAAGGATTCCAAGCGGCTATATGTATAGGTCAAATGTTTGCAAGAGGGCACGTAACGTTACGTTTGAGGCATTTGAATAATTCTGGCTTGAACTAAATATCCGTGATGCAGATCATACAAGGCGGGCTTCTTTTCTCTTGGTATATCCAGTGATACGTACTGTAATCGAAAAAAAGCTCTGCCTCTGAATTTATTATTATATCTTGAGTAAGTGGATTAGAATCACGAAACTATAAAATATGACTGGTGATCCGCTAGAAAAAAGATGTTTGATAGTGCGGAGAGAGTAAACGAGAATGAAAATGTTAAAAGGTGGGCAGTCGCAGAGGCATCGTTTTAGGCAAGCTGTCTTAACAAAACATTTGTCAAGCGAATAAGCGAAGAGCTGGCTATGACTGGGATTAAAAAAGGCAGGTAATCCTCACTTTCTCAAGACATGATCGTGGATCAGGTATAGGTACAACGCCCTCTCCTGAAATGTGTCTGGTTCTTCGCTACGTGCAGCCTTGACAACGTAGCTAATGGGGCAAGCAACAGGTGGTGTGATGGAAAATGAGACTCTGATCAAGTATTTCAGGGGATAAGAAAGGATAAAGGCAAGAAATATTTCAGGAATTTCAAATGGCTGTAATGAGACTGTAGAGTTGTAAACCGTTTTGGCTTAGGATCATTTCAATATCGCCTTTACGTAAATATAGCACGGCTTTTGTAAACGGCAGAAATGGTGCCCTCATTTGTGCATCTCAATTTATTCACGCCGCTCTGAATTCGAAAAAGCAGAGATTTGTGGATGGTGTATTTCGTGACTCGCAAAAAGCCTTTGACCAACTGCATTCAAAAAATTGGCTGACCCTGGAACAGCACTCCTGATCCAATCCTACCCAACCCGACCCTTTGAAAATCTCAAAACACAAAAGATTCCAGCGACGAAGTTTTCTCATATCGAATAACATCACACAGAACACGCATCTTGTCTTCTTGGCCATCTAACTACGGCTAAACCAGCACTTTCGCGCCGCACGGCTAACAAAAATATTCCACCTGCTGGTGGTATCTGTGCTTAAAATCGAGTTCTTAGGGCATAAAAAATTAATTAGCTCGAATCCTAAAATCACAACCTCAAAAGAACAACCCCTGATATTAGAGCTTTCAGAAAAACCAAGCTTTTCATCTGTAGCTTCAGTGGTTATTGCTGTGGACTCGTCTTAAGTACTTCGTCGTCGTCTTCCGTCGTCATCTCTGGAACAGCAAAACGTGCATTTTGAATCTCGAGAATGGCCGAGCCATTTTAAACAAAATTTTGCACGATCATCGGTCATGGCACACATAGCTCAGCTCCAAAATTTTGTGCATTTTTGTTGATTTTTTGTCGAATTATGAACGATCAAAGTTGCCCGCTTAACATTGCGCGTCTGTGTGGCTGAGCTAAACAAAACAGGCAGCTACCGCGCCTGTTGATAAGTACTGTTGTTTATCATGGGAGCAACCTTTCGAAAAAGGTTGATGCGTTATTGATTGCTCAAAAAATTAAGTATTTCACATGATCCGATCCGAAACTCATCCGATCGATCCGAAATTTTTCCCATCCGATCCGGTCCAATCCGATCGAACAAAGGCCAATCCGATCCGGTCATGAGCCTCAACATACTGCACTCGCGTATATCCTTCGCTAGCACAAACATTATCTCATAAACTGGTGCAGTGAGGCTGACTGCAGCTGATGAATTGCCTATTCGAGTTTAGCGCGCGAGCTGACTGGTGCCTGCTTGTGCGCGGCGAATGTCTGAATTCTTGTGTGGTCTGATTATTCGTGACTCCAGTGGTTATCACGTAAACGCGTGCTGTGCGGTTGCCCGTCATGTCCCACCGGTTTATTACCCGACGTCGTCATCACCGCACTTTATATGCTCGTCCAGAACCCCGTCCAGATAATGCCAATGGTTTGTTATGTAAGTAACCCGTATCATCCCCTGGCACCTTCACTACACTGGCATTGTATTTGTGAGAATTTGCCAACTTTCAGCGCTTCGCATTCTCACAGCGATACTCTAGTGAAAATGTGATAGATCGAATTTCAGCATGATTAGAGACGCCCACATTCTCTTTGCCAGCAGTTTTACTTAATCATTGTATTCGTATAAGGTACTATTCGAGGGTGCCAGTTCCATTGAAATGGGACGTGAAACCATTTGAGCACTTGCTGCAGCATTTTACGGATAGAGAGGTAAAATGCTCGAATCGTCTGCGGAAACCCTCCTGCATCCGTAAAATGCTGCGACTTGTGCTAAAATGGTTTCACGTCTCGTTTCAAAGAAATTGGCACCCTCGAATAGTACTGTATACGAATGCAATGATTACGAATAACTGCTGGCAAAACCATCCGTATAATTTGAAATGAAAGAATTATATATGCTGTACTGAACATATTTCTCTTGAAAAATGCTCGAACGGTCTGCGAAAACCAAGAAAAATATGTACAGTATGTATATGTTTCTTTCACTTCGAATTATCCGACCCTCACGAATGGCAAGCAGGGACAGGCAGTAGGAACGCACTGCGCATTGTTTTCGCATATTGCAGCTTTCCTTGTCCAGTGCACAACGAGTAAAAGTAAGAGGACGCGTGCCTGATAAACTGATTATAACCAAGTTCCTATTAGTCTTCAGTTCGGTATTTACTTGTGTCACGTAGAATTTCCTATGTTCAGTTACTTAAAGATCTCAAAGAAGAACGAAGATACAAAGTAACGTAGTCACACGGCCAATGTATGAAGAATGCACTCATTGTAAAGCCAACATATCCCACCGCGTGACAGAACAGATGGACATATGATACCCACGTTTCTAAACGGACAGGATTTTCAATTATCATAACTCATACCAATTTCTTTCACCGAAGGCTCCTTTTTCCTGGGCCTAAAGTCCTTTCCATGTTTGACAAGCACGTGGGTGTGGATTGGGATGCCATAAGGTCAGTCTGCAAACAGGTTGCTGTACCAGAGAGCAGCGCCTTTCAGCTTTTTACGCTTTAAAAAAGAGCCATCTGAATACACTGCTATATTTCATGACGATTATAAATGTATAAGGTACAAACTAAGCAAGCTTCATCAGTCAACTCTTTTGAAGGTTCAAGCATGCGAGCACATTTTCAAAAGAGTGATAACTATAATAAGAAAACTATAATTTTAGCCATGACTAGACAAAATTAGGACACTCCGTGTACAGTAGATCTCCATATCGCTCGCAAGAGAGACTGCCAAGATCTCCTATGGAAAAAGCAGCAGGTTTCCCTTTGTCATTTGAATCCAGCTGGGAATGATAACGTCATATTTCTATGAGCAGGCCACACGGCATTTGTCGTAGGACACCTGATGCTTTTAATCCCAGATACTCGGGCGCTCTCTCAAATATATATGTATGAGGAAATTCGAAATAGAGCCATTCCGCTCTCGCTAGGGCTGCCTGGCTTGTCTGACAGGGATCATGGAATTCTCTCCGAATGAGAATGTTTCAAACAATACAAACACAAGCATGGCTGGGCGACCACCTATATTTGACCTGTACATATGGCCGCTTGGATTAATTTTTATTTCTGGCGGATTTGCCACCATATTTGGAAATACGATGGTTCTGGCTGCGCTCGCAACATCACCAGAACTGAAAAAAAATCGGTGCAACATTTTGGTGGCCAACCTATCACTCTCTGACGTCCTTCACAGCGTTTCCTTTCTCTTCGTCGGCATGCAGTGCCTGTGGGCATCAGTGTATGGTCTGGAGTCCCTGTCGATGACAAACGACACCTGTTTCTATCTCTGCATGCCAGTCGTGATTTGCATGGACGGAGCAGCTTTCACAATTTTAGCCATCGGCATAGACAGAGTCGTCTCACTGGCCAAGCCCATATTTTACAAGAATCTGACCTCCAAGTACACCTACGTGATTATATTCGCGTCCTGGGCGTTCGGTGTGTTGAACATAATCGTGGCCTGGCCGAGCAAAGATCCCAACGACATCGTCCCGACCTGCGCCCCTCCCACGGCACTGCGGGATGCCGGGTTTCAGTTCTGGACCAACTCCAATGTGGTCATCAACGCCCTCGTGGTGGTCAGCTACGCCGCCGCCTACGTCAAAGCGAAGAGGATGACCAAATTTCACACAACTGCGAATGATCAAGCGTTGAGGAATAACAAATTGCTGACATCTTTGGTCATTTTCGCTAGTGTTTATATTTCGTCCGCATTGATCGGCAACACCATCATAGCTCTGACCAATCAGTTTGCGACCTCGCCATCCCTCATATTTCATATATCTATGCATCAAGGCATTCTCGTAATGATCAGCACAGGTTGTAATTTCTACATTTATTATGCACGGAGTGAGGAATACCGAAAAGTATTCAGGAAGATATTGCGCTTGAATAAAACGAATATTCAGCCGTTCGAAGCTTCGCATTCACAAAACCGTATGATTGCTGTGAAATCAAATGGATGACATTTAGCTAGCAGAGCAAAGGACGGAACAGTTCATGGTGAGAGATCTCGGGGAAGTCGATTCATGATCAATTTTTTCTGTCATTATCCAAAAACTATAGAAACGTAATTTGTTTTGATTGCTCCAATTTGACTCAACACTCATTTGTGGACGCTAAAGTCTTATCTGTTGTCGCTGTCTAAATAAAATGTCATTTTGTGATATTTCACGGTCTCTGACAACAAAAGACATATATACATATGAAGGTGTGTTTGGCGTCAGCCGTATCAAACGATTCAGCAGACAGGCAGGACATGTGCTAACGGCAATTATAACAACAGTTTTCTCTCTCTCACATTCAAGTTGATGCCAGTTATTTTGTCATTTCTGCGTATTTTCCATATTTGGTTTCCAAGAGATTTTATCCACAGTGTGTGGGAACAAGATTATGTCTTTTTGGCCACAAATACTTGAATTCTTCGGAGGACAAATGTTGCGAGCAGGCGTGACGCGTATCATCACGACCCTTTCCCAAGTTCACAATATAGTTTATTAATAACGCACAAGTTTTTCTTGGCAATAAGAGGAAACAAAGGCCTCCTGATGCCTTTCATAATTACAGCCAAGATTTAAAGTAACAGGAAATATGGAAATACCTCACATGTAGAATTTCATCTAACTGCTGATTTTGCGCTCCTATCGGACATGAGAAAAAATGATCAGAAGAATAATATATTCATGGTTTCAAGGACGTCCCATTTCCAGTTTTTTCTTTCTATCCCCTCCACGAACTTCAAGTGTTCGAATGGGGAGCATTTTAAAAAGTGCAATCTCATAAACAAGTAAGATTTGTATTACTCCTGGTTGAAATGTATCGCTTTTGTTAGTTGACATGTGTTTCACAGAAATGGGCATCAGCCCTGCCGAGTTGCAGAGAACATGGACTGACGAATAAATGACATCGTTTTGAGAGAGAAAAAAATTCCCATAAATGTAGAAATTGAGACGTCTTCATAGCGACATTTCTAAGGGAACAAGAAGGCCAATAAATTACTCAAATAAGGCATTATTTATTTTATTTTCTGTTTTCGACGTTTCGTTTCATCTTAAGACATCATTAGGAACTGATAAAACAGTTCTATCAGTTCTGATAAAACAGTTCTATCAGTTCTGATAAAACAGTGTTTTATCAGTTCCTGATGATGTCTTAAAATAAGACGAAACGTCCGAAATAGAAAATATGATAAATAATGTCTTATTTGAGTAATTTATTAGTCTTCTGGTTCCTTTGAAAATTCTCATAAATCAGGTGCAGTTCCGGGTTCATCCAGCACATGCATAATTTCCGGATTTGAGGAGTTTACGGATTCTTTATGACTTTACGTACGTGTATGTACTGACGTGATACAAGGTCACAAAAGGAAAAATTTTGATTATATTTTACATGTTGCTGTCCTCTGCATGATACAAAAAAAGACATAGGTATATGACGCACAAAAGACCTGAGAACACGAAGCAGGTTCGGGCAAGTCGCACGATGTCCAAGACTTGCTCTGAAGTTGGTGGGTAACAAAATTGATTTCAAAGTTGGCCGGCTAAGTACACCCTTTAAAGCATGTTTTGGAGATTGGACGTGTAAGACTTTAGTCGGTAAAAGAAATTCACTTTTGCGTCACAACAAATACACTCATAGGGTACCTCAAACGGCCAAAATTTACACCCAGCAAGTCAGCCGCCGCAGGCAGCACTAAAGCTCATGGCCCGCAGTCGGCTTGGATTTGTGGCCTACAACTGGGTCGCAAAGCACACATCAGTTTTTAGATATTGCCTCGTAAAAGACAGGTAAGACAAGCTGATAAATTGCACCAATTAATATTCCCCCTCAAAAGATAATACCTTTCATTACAAACGTCATAGCTGAAAGGTTCAAAGCACATACTTTGTGGATCCCGAGTAAGTACTTGGCATGGAAATAATTTTGCTGCCAGCAGTCCACTGAACATTACTTTGATTAACTGGCCAGACCGATCACTGGCCAAGTTTTGCTAGTATACCGGACAGACTAGAGGAATTACATCTTTTTCTAAATATTCACAATATATAGATGACGACAGATCTCTAAAGCAATCATGACAGTTGAGATGAGTCGCTCGTCCTGGCAGCACTGATCTTGTCGTCGTGCAGGCTACTTGTGGGATGTTCGAAAACACGGGAATAATCTGATACTAAATTCTGCATTCTGAAAATCACTATGAACAACAGCACAAATACTGCTGCTATTTCTGTTGTCTTGCCAGCAAACACTGCCGAAACTTAGATCAGATATGTTGGATTTCTTATCACCTTATCTCTCGTGTCCTTGGTAGGAAATGGGTTAGTTTTATTCGGGACTATGAGAAGTGGAGAAATGCGAAATAGCAGGTTTTTGTAATCATTCGTTACACATGCTTTTGTCGTGCTTTGATAAGCATTCAATTTATTGCAATGGGTTTATTCAATTGTTTGCGAGTAACTGATATTGTTTCTATTTTTCAACTTTATAGGTCTTGCTTGGCAATTTATGAGCATATATTTTAAGTTTAAATACTGAACATCACAAACAGTAGAATCAAAAGATAACATCACCCGATCAGCCTCAGCCCATTTTTTGGTGTTAGGTCATTTAAGTTAAGAAGCTCACGATAGATGTGGCTCTTTCAAGGAATGTTGTGCAAAACCAGCCTTTCCTCTTTGAGAGGGAGGATTTACATGCCTTATCTAGTCGCCTGCAGCTGCTTGCTGCATAATCGTTGGAGTTTGTGTGCGGCTGGTGATCCAATGTGCGTGGATTGGAATCATCGGTTTTTAATCATTTTAATGATTTTCGTTTGGCATTGTCGATACTGGCTAGCAAGTTGATGCAAGGAAAAACCAATCAATGCAGCCCTCAATTTTCTCCTAGCATCAGACATTTTTTCCTGATCTATCCAGAAAAACATGCAGTCGAACCTCATTGTAATGAAAAGAGACGGGATGATGAAATTGTCTGTTACACTTGACACTTTTTGTACATTACATTTTTTATTTTTGCATAATTTTTAAAGAGCTTCGGCACCTTCCGAATGTCCCCCGTGATCTAACATTCTAATGTCGCACGATCTTTTTATCAAACGATTTTCTGACATCTGAAAACAGTCTGCCCGCAACGAATGGTCTCCTTGCTCATACTGAAAGAAATCCTTCGAACACAGCAAATCGCGCGATTCGCTCATTGGATGACATGATATTTTATCAAACTTTGACGTTTCCGAGGCGCAAAAAGGTCGCTCGTTATAGAGGAAGCCAATTTAACAATGTTGGACTAGGCATAGCTCCAGCCAATAGGTTCGTACTGTCGAGGGTTCGACATTTTAATGGAACTCCCATTTTCCATCATTTACTAATTACTTGTAGAGTACTTACTTGTCCATCGAGCTTTCGTTGTCAAGGAGCATGTATTCAAGCATTCACTTTTCAAGCTGGGTAAGTAAATATGTCCATTGAAGATATTTTACTCGGAAATTTTTGGACCACCTGGCTTTTTCAGTTAAATCATGGCCAGTTGGAACGAAAAATTGCAGTCTAGGAAATGGTAGATATGTGATTAGTCCTTATCTGACACCTACAATATGCACCTGGGCATACCCCGTTTGGAGAGATTTCATTTTTAGCACACTGTCAGCAAGATTTCAAAATCTGAAGGCACTACTGTACCATTTAACCAAAAGGAAAGCATCAAGAAGCCAGATTTCTATTATGACGCAACACCCCTTCAGGAGAAACTGAGTGAACATTCATTTCTTCCGTGGACAATCTTGGGTGGCTGGTATCATGCATTTCAATTTGAATGAGAGTTCGAACGCTTCCAACATAAGTGCGGGTTCCCGACTGCCAGCGTTTGACCTGTACGTATGGCCGCTTGGAATCCTCTTCATTTTTGGTGGATTCGCAGCCATATTTGGAAATATGATGGTTTTGGCTGCGCTTGCAACTTCAGATGAACTGAAAAAGAATCGGTGCAATATTTTCGTGGCCAATCTCTCCCTTTCTGACGTACTTCACAGCGTCTCCTTTATTTGCGTTGGGATTCAGTGCCTGTGGGCATCAGTGAATGGGCTGGAGACGATGTCGATGACAAACGAAACCTGTTTCTATCTCTGCATACCAGTCGTGATCTGCATGGACGGAGCAGCTTTCACAATTTTAGCCATCGGCATAGACAGAGTCGTCTCACTGGCCAAGCCTATATTTTACAAGAATCTGACCTCCAAGTACACCTTCGGTGTTCGGTGTGTTGAACATAATCGTGGCCTGGCCGAGCAAAGATCCCAACGACATCGTCCCGACTTGCGCCCCTCCCACGGCACTAAGGGATGCCGGGTTTCACTTCTGGACCAACTCCCATGTGGTCATCAACGCCCTCGTGGTGGTCAGCTATGGCGTTGCCTACATTAAAGCGAAGAAGATGACCAAATTCCACACAGCTGCGAATGATCAAGCGTTGAGGAATAACAAATTGCTGACATCTCTGGTCATTTTCGCTAGCGTTTATATTTCGTTCGCATTGATCGGCAACACCATCATAGCCCTGACCAATCAGTTTGCGACCTCGCCATCCTTCATATTCCATATATCTATGCATCAAGGCATTCTCGTAATGATCAGCACAGGCTGTAATTTCTACATTTATTATGCAAGGAGTGAGGAATACCGAAAAGTATTCAGGAAGATATTGCGCTTGGATAAAACGAATATTCAACCGTTCGATGCTTCGCATGCGAGGTGAAATCAATTATCTGCTGTGAAATCGAATGGATAAACTCGGTTAGCATGTGCAAAGTGATGAATGGGTTGTTGTTGGTGCCCGTGTCTTGGTAAATGTATCATTTTGCAAAGGGTCACGTGAGCGAGAATTATGATTGAGAAGCAAAGCCTAGGCAAGATTCGGTAATGCACATACTGTATGTGCGAGCACTTATCGTTAGATTCCCCAACTTGAGATTCAGTGTAAGGCCCTATGTTTCAGAAGTGTGTTTGCCCTTCAGGTAATATATGTGTGCTTTTTGCTGTTATGCATTTACAGTATACTGCATATTCATCATTTTCTTATTTCTTCTAAATTACCGTTTTTTTGTGCAATTGCTAGTCAATATTAATAAAAAAAATCAGCCATCAGAAGAATATAAAAAATCTCAGTTTATTTCGTGTCATGTGCACAGTATTTCTGTTTTTGCGTATACTGTGAAGTACTATAGACCTGTCGGGCATGCATTGTTTGGCGCATCGATGACGCCGCTTCTGTCGTAGCGACTGTGTATCACTGCACTGTCTGTTGTGGTCGCAAAACTGTCGTTTATGAGAAGGACACCTCTCACTTAGAGTTGAAAATAAAAGTGCAGGTTCAGCGGGCATTGCAAATATTGACTCGATGCTATGTGTTGTAGAGGTTGAATGCGTGAGGCCATCAGGGCAGAGATGGTCTACAGAGATTGCCGCATTAGCCGTAAGAATAATGGAGTTATTTCACCATGCGCTGATTACACTGTAAAATGGCTCTATTCTTGGTCACTTAAGCGTTAGGTCGTTTTAGATACACTTGGGAAAAAGGTAGAAAAGGTGCAGTGAAATTTAAAACCTAGGGCAGTTGCTTGAAGCGGAAAATGATAAATCGCTTTTCTGCCAGGTTTGGTCTAACTCCATGCCTCCTATCGACTTGGCACTCGGTCTCGGAAAATAGGGAGGTACGGCCGTACCGAGTTTTATAATATTTTGTGCGTAATTTAATGCGCGCGTACATTCAGTCGCTTTAAAGCGGCTAATTTTCATGAAAATAATCTAGCAGATGTTGGTTTATAATCCCAATCCATTGTGTGATATCAAGAATAGTGACCTTCAAGCGTTTACTCGCATAGCATCTTATTTTACAATCCTGATGCTGGTGCTGTGATCCTATGAATTCTACTAAGTGCTGCAGAAGATGCAGCTTTCTTGAACTGAAATATGGTAATTCATATAGTCGCTGCTGCTGAATTTGAGACGCCTGCCATGCTATGGTTTCCTATATGAAAGACTAAATTCCTTGCCTTCAATTTTTCGAAGCTCTGGTTAGGAAGCCCAATGTTGATCAAATTTAAACAGATGTTTTCGGAAATGTTCTTTCATCCATCTCAATTCAAAAATTTTGTCGGAATCTTTGCGGAATAGATCGAAACAGGAGGCTTCGGGATCTACTACAGCATGAGCATGGTCGCGGCACAAATTTATACCACGGTCGCATATCAAAGGGGTTGTAGATCATGAGTTCAAAGACCCCTCTATAGGTACGACAGCATGGTAGAGCCAAGGGATTTCTGGTAATCTACGATATCAAAGGAGTGGGTCCAAGTCAAGGATTTTGGGCTCTTATCCATACTTCATTGCTGTTCTTGGTTACAATACTGTATCGACGACGATGATCAAACTGTTCACAGCGAAGGACAAGGTTGAATATATTAGGCATGGCAGTTTTCGAGATGCACACCAGAGCTGGAAAGCCTTTACTTACAACATCTATAAAATCTTTTTGAAAAAATTTTCGAATTTTTTGGCTGCTAAGATGGAGTTTTTTATTAGTACGGTATGGTACGGCGAGGCCGATACGGTACGGTACGGCCGTACCAGGCCCCAGACACGGGTACGGTCAAAAAAGTCGGTACGGTCGACCCTGGGCTGCGGGAGCTTGCGGCGAACCTGCGACTATTTGCGACTGCAACGAAAGAACGCACGCGGGGGGGCGGGGGGGGGGCATTGAAAAGTCGCGAGCGAGCCCCAAACTGCAAGCCGCATAGCCCTTGCGCAGGTGCACATCAGAAATACGCAACTGTACGCCGTTTTGTATGACTTCTGTACATGCGGAGGAGCTCATTTTGAAGCATGTTTCCTGCTCTACAAGATAGGCTATGTCTAGTTTCTGCAGTGGACTGCAATTGAATCTAAAGATCGAGAAATAAAACCATAGCTAGTAATTATGGCGGCGATGTTGACCCTAAGATGCAAAGACCAAGTAGAACAGTATAAAATGCCTTATTTTTTTGAAAACAGTTGCAGTCAGTGCAATACATTGGACGAAGGCTTTTCCACTGACCTTTAGAGTGATTTATGGACTCACATACGGCAGCGCCTTCTCGCAGTGTACCGAGCCAACGCATGTTTCTTTTGGGAAAGAGCAAAACAGCTGCTTTTGTTCTGTCTAGAATGCATAATCAGTCTTCTAATCTGCTGCAAAAGCTGCAAAATGCTTCCGTCCTTTTTTTCGAAGCCCGCGGAAAAAATTGAAGTTCAGTGCTTGCGTGGGCTGGGCCAAACTTTTATTCCCTACCTTCGAAGTAAAGAGAAAATTAAAACCAATCACGCCAAGACCCGTATATATTATCTGGCACTACAAGCGTCCATAAAATATACTAATTTTTGTATGTCCTTTGCACCCAGATGGATTGCACTGGCCCAGACCAAACTATTCTGCTTTTGCACAAGCGAACTGGTTTTCTACTGGCAGGTAGCCACTTGACGCAAACTTGCACCCTGGCAGTGTTCAGGTAAATTATCTACGAACAGCACGTATTGCGTACATTCCCTTGGTGCAACATCGTTCTTCCATGGTCCAAAATGAGCAGTCAATTCAAACTATACTATTTTCCTGGCCGTGGACGAGCTGAATTTATTCGTTACATTCTTCATTACACGGGAACACCTTATGAGGAGGTCCTGATTAAACCAGACGAGTGGGTTACCACCTTCAAAAAACGTAAGTGAAACACTCGTCAAGCTCCCCTCGATTCCCCCCCCCCTCTACGACCCCAGTTCACTATGATAGTAGTGGTCATGTACAGCGACAAAGTATGCTATGGCAGTTTCCTGTGATGCTTACTGGAATTGGAGAAGAGGGTTAATAAGGCAAAAAGCTGTGGCTGGCAAGCGAATTCCATGAATTGTGAATTCATGAATCCCATGAATAAATTCCGAGTGAATTAGATATGAATCCCATGTCTACATGGGTGCCGGCTTGGCTTCTGGCCTACTGTATTTTGGGGTGAAAACAATTGCTCAGTAATCGAAAGTGCGTGCCAAGGGGTCCAAATTTTAGCCTTTTCTCCTCAAATAATTCCCGTCTGGTAATTTCCTTCCCGGAACCCAGATGGAGTGATAATTTCCGCAGGATATTATGTCAGTGGTTTTGGTGTATGTTCTCTTGGACATGTTTATTTTGATGAAAATGACTTTAGAAATGCCGATGGGGGTGATACCAGTGCTAGAATTAGCGGATGGCCGCAAGCTAAGTCAATCGTTGGCGATCGGGCGATATTTAGCAACTATGAAAGGTAAGCTATCAAAATCAGGTGGATGTAAGATGCCTGTTAGTGTACGCAAGGGGGATACATGGATCCATGCATGGATCTGCCTCTGATGCGACTTTTCTTGGAAGCATTGTGGAGGAAAATGATGTGGCGCGAGCATATGGTCATGGGAAATAAGCGTGCTATTCGCTGATAGCATGGGCGGATGCTTTGGGAGGAAAAAACCTGGCAGTCCATCAGGCCAGCAATTCATGGCAATATTCTTAGCTTCTGACCCATCCATCACCCCCTGGCATGGAAGAACGGAATTCGAACCACGTGACTATCAGAAAAACATGAATCATAAAAAAGGTTGAGGAATCCATTGAAAAACCAGCTGGCTGATGCCTGTTTGGTTCCTTGACTCGTCAGCAGACTTTCATTGACAAAACTTACAGTAATTATCTTACATCAGGAGGCTTTCGTTGTTGCACTTTGGAAAAGCCCATTGTTCATTGTGATGGTTCATGGTATGATAGTCACAAGGCCACAATAGACCCAAAAAAGGTTGGATTATCAAGTAAGATATGTCCTTTTGCGTTTTACTGTAGGTCTGGTGAGCCAAGATCAGTTCGAGAACGCTTGGGGTGATCAACTAGTGGGTGCAATCGAGGATATCTACCCAGTGTACTATCGTGATTATGTCATGGCCATATTGCACGGCGACGATGAAAAGGTGTGACTCTGTTTCCCATTTTTCATTATTTCTGACACAAGCCTGCCATAGACAACTTTTTCAGAAAGCTGAGACTACAAAAGCGTTAAAAGAAAAAGCTTTCGAACCATTATTTCATATGCTCGAAAACTTCCTGGGTGAGAAGACTTATTTTTGTGGAAAACAAGTATGAAACCTTGTCACATTGGCCGGGATATTAAAATTTATAAACCTGTATTTCTTTCAGATTCATTGGGCCGATTTGGTAATCGCGGAACTGGTCGATCGAGTGGAAACCAACTTGGGAAAAGACTTGATCGAAGGTCATCCAAAATTGGCCTCGCATGCCAAGCGGATTCATGAATTGCCCAACTTAAAAGAATATATCGAAAGCCGCGTTCCTGCTTTTGCTTAGGTTGTTTTTGGTCGAGGAGAATTAGGATCTGTAACAGATGTGAATGCAAACTTAACAAACTAGTTATTCCTGCACTTTGGACCATTTGCTTCAGATTATACGGGTGGTTAAGGGGTATGCTACTTGAATCTGCTAGATAAAATTCTTTAACTGAAGAAAGGAGGCACTGTAAAAGACGTACAACAATAAGTCACATCCACGCATCTAAAAAATATAGCAAAAGCTAAGCATTCTCGCATTCTGATAAGCAAAGTATTTGAACACGACTGGAAAATTTGATATTATTATCATCCAGCTCATTTCATAGCAAAAAGAAGTGATGCAGCAGGAAGTAGCAAGGAAACCCTTGAGCAGGTCGTTAGAGACAGTCTAATTTCAAAAATTTATCGTGTAGTTGCAGTTACCGTATTTTCTCGAAAATCTACCCCCCCCCCCCCCTCAGGTTATTCTCTTCCGTCTAGACCCCGATCGAATTTTATTCTCCTCCCCCCCTCTGGAAATCGTTCCCACATGGACGAATTTGAATTACCGCACAAAATCATCAGGTGTGGGAAATGTGCAGGCTATGAGTGGTAACGTGATTTCAAATGTTTTCCTTGAAGAGTCATATGATGAAAATGAGGTTGCAGACAAATTTATCGAGCATATTGATTGAATTCGGCTATGAGTAGCATGAATGTGGGAAGAGAAGTATTGAAATCAACGAAGTTAGCAGTACTTCTTAGCAAGCTTTAGGCTGTCTATCTTTCTATTTGGCATCTGTAAAATATTTGAATTTTTGTTCTCCATCCTCTGGAAATCCTCCCCTTCTGGTTATATTTCCCCGTCTGGAACCCATTTGAAAAAATTCTCCTCCAGGTGAGAATTTCTAGGAAACACGGTGCATGCAGTAGCCTTCAAGTGAAGTCTGTTCTGTTTTTATATTCTGCCTGCTCTTCTGATTGTGAGAATTCTGTTTATGTCATCTCCTCAAAGCCGGAACCAAACCAATTTGCTAGTGCGCAAGAAGCTTGAAAATTGACAAAACTATGTCTCAGCCTGTACATTGCGACTTTTCCATCTTTAGTTCATAGAGGGAAAGAATTCATAACTGACGTCAAAACCTTCGACCGCTTCTGATGAATAAATTTTCTTCATCAGTGACATCCACTTTGAATAGCCTACGCCTGTGCGTACTAATTTGCGTCATAGTGGCACTTTCCCACGCCGTTCCACTTTAGCATTGAAACCGCGGTAATTAAGCAGCAAAAAGTGCAAGATGTTTTTAACATTCTTGAGTTCTGAAAGCTGACCAGTTTGCTGTGTACGCTGTCATTGAAGCACAATGCATAAGCACAACAAGCGCTACACGGCCATGCACTTTGCAAACAGTTACCGTATAACAGTGTGATACAGTCAGTTGGTCCGTTTCCTCAATTCAGACAGCATGTTTCGGTGACTCAGTTTAAGTTTTCATTCGTCTCTTATTCTTCGGCCGCTGCTTTCTTTGTGTTTTCATGTACCCTTTGCTTAAATGAACTGGAAAGTGGTTGGTCCAGGTAAAATAGCATGAGTAAAATATGATATCGTTAATTATACCGTTAGTTCTTAGTTTCAAAATTGCAAGTTCACACGCTTTAATGGATAATATTGACCACGATCACAGGATGCAACTGTAAGTAAATGAACACTGCATCAGTCTCCTATAAAACTCACATTTTTCCCAGCCAAAAAATTGTACCAGACGAGGCGTCAGAAAGCACCTGCACTACTGAAGTGTCTAGAAGGTCAACAGTGTTCTCGAGGATGTCAAGCAAGATTGAAGGATTGACAAGCAGAAGGTTAAAAAAACTGGCGGTAATTAGAAGGGGCATGTTGACAATATATTTTGACGAGACTTGTGTTTGGACAGCAGAAGTCTGATTTTGCGCGCGTCTTTGTGAATTTAAAGGACATGCGTCGGGGAATTTCTGATGCCAGAACTTACCTTAGGCAGGGTCGTTTTTAGCCACTTATCACAAATAGCGTAAGATTTAACCCGGTGAAAAGAGAAGGTGCGGGCTGGGTTACTGTAAGCGCTCACGTGAACAATGCCAGAAGTCAGAAAACTGTCTCACACGGGCGATTGCCAGTTTCTTTTATAATAATGTTGTTTTTATTCATTTTCCGTCATTTGTTGTTGAGATTTTTCTGGTTTCCAAGTATATGCGCGGATAAGGACTGCACGTCTTCATGTCTACACGACGAGGAACTCAGCGCAAAAAGTAGAACAGTGATTTTTGAAACTATTAAAGGGAAAATATAACAGAATTTATCAATGATCAACGAAAAGGAATTCATGCTTGTGGAACAAAATAAGAATTATTTCAGGAGTCAAAAAGAACTGAGCTTGATAGATTCCGATCCCACGCGCAAAGCAGCCCAAGTGCAGAGCTTGTGCGTCAAAAGTCCGCTGCACCACAGAGCTCATATACCTTTTAGAAGTCAGAAGAAGTTAGAAGATAAGCGCTTTTAGACCCCTTTCTGGCCTTCCCTGTCTCATCGGAAGGGTTTTCTCAGAGCGGAAACGGTGGATATGTAGAATGCAATCTTTCTTTTGGAGACAGCAAGGACGAATTGACTCAAATGACAGAATTGTCCAGCCTTATCTGCGCTATATGTAGTTTACACGTGATGGACTATCTTGCGCCAAAAATTGTTGATGGGCAGAGAGTGACCAAGAGTGACCAAGAGACCATTTCCTAAATCCGAATGGTCAATGGTCAGTGTCACCTTTTGTTGCCTCAAACAGGTTTCCTGTTCTCTACCGAACTATTCTTGGCAAGTTTCACGCCTTTCCGCTAAGCCTCGATGCATGCTTGCCTCTAAGAACGAAAATTCTTGCGGGAGTTTTCTCATAACATATCGTTCCATCATAACATATTGGTGTGCGTTTTGTTTCATCGATAGCCATTTTCTCCGGGTTTCAGTTTCTGCGCTTTTTGCTCTGGTATTTATTTGTTTTCCCTCGGAGAGGGCGAGCGCTGACTTGGGTTTGAAGAAGGCCCCAGCAGCGCGGTCAAGATTTACATATTGTTCCCAACGTAGGGCAGACTCGTGTACAACTAGTGTGCGGAGAATAGCAGGTACAAGATGCGATCATGAAACCACTGTTCTCGCAACATTTGCCAAGATCACGGTGGTGCAGCCGTTTGATGCAGCAGTGCCTCAACTCGGTAACCTAGGGATCGAATCCACTAGTGGCTGGAATTTTCGGTTTTGAAAACATATTGATCTTTATTTTCTTTCCCAAACCGGTTACTTGCCTAAATCTGACGCGTGGTGCTTGGCGCAGACGCACAGATGAATAAAATCTTACTTAGACCAAAAAACGGGAATCAGCCTTCAAACGCACTTGACTTCAACGAACGAACGCCGATTCCGTCATGAGAAAACCCCCCAAATAACATGCGAGAGTACATGCAATTGACTTCCTATCCAACTGCTTTTTTTGCATGCGTTTTAGAGCACTCGACCACTGGTCATCCATCAGGTTATCAGAAGCAGGGGTGGGTCAGATAATAATAAATGCTAATAAAAGAGCCAGGCTCTTGTCAAGCTGCAGTAGCCAAACAGGAGTGTCATCTGGTCACTGCAAGGGCCGCTAAACGTCAATCGATCAGATGTAAATTGCCACGATGATCACCATTATCTCTGATAGACTCCCTTGCTTCTGCATGCGAAAATAACAGCTATCGAGAAGAATAGCGGCTGTTGCGCAGCGGCTGTTGTCCAGATAAACGCGGCGGGTTCAAAAACAAATTTGTCATACAACTTCTGGGTTCGATTCTCTTCTCGAGGAAATTTTCTGGACTTTTTAGAGCAAACCGCAAAGATTTCATGCTGTAGCTATCGTATTTTATAACTGGACAATTGCATGCCTCGTGCAAGGTCAACGTTTTATTTAGCATTCAGCTTGAGCTGGTGGTACCTCTTTTTTTTTTTTTTTTTTTTTTTTTTTTTTTTTTTTTTTTTTTGTTTTTTTTTTTTTTTTTTTTTTTTTTTTTTTTTTTTTTTTTTTTTTTTTTTTTTTTTTTTTTTGTTTTTTTTTTTTTTTTTTTTTTTTTTTTTTGTTTTTGTTTTTTTTTTTTTTGTTTTTTTTTTTTTTTTTTTTTTTTTTTTTTTTTTTTTTTTTTTTTTTTTTTTTTTTTTTTTTTTTTTTTTTTTTTTTTTTTTTTGTTTTTTTTTTTTTTTTTTTTTTTTTTACAAATTTTTTTTTTATTTTTTTAATTTTTTTTTATTTTTTGTTTTGTGTTTTTTTTTATTATTGTTTTTTTATTATTTTTTTTAATTGTTTTGTTATTTTATAATGTATTTTTTTTATAATATTTTTTTTTTTTGTTTTTGTTATAAATAGTTTATTTTTTTTTTTTTTTTTTCTTTTTTTTTCTTTTTTTTTTTGCTGCTTTCTCGCTTTTTTTTTTCTTTTTTGTTATTTTTTTTTGTTTTATTTTTTTTAATTTTTTTTTTATTTTATTGTTTTTTTTTAGGTAAAATGCGCCTTATTTATTATGGACACGCAGAGGCGGAGAACAATAGGGTTTAGCCGTGAAAACAATGGGCAGGTACACTAACTTATAAATCTCCGCGGCCACATAACTTGTTTAAACAGCCCGACTTATGTCCTTCAACGAAAGTAGGGGCCGTTCAAATACGACGTCGTACGCCAGGGGGGAGGGGGGGTCAGCACCAAAACGACAAAAAACAACAAGGGGGGAGGGGGGTCAAAGGCAAAACGACATCGTTTTTTCACTAGGTATTCCAGCGTTTTTCCTCCATTTCGAACTCTTCTGCTAGAGCCTAATTGCGGTCAGATGAGCACAGGTCCGCCACTTTTGGGTCACCTATTCATGACAGTTTTGATTATAATAATGTTCATTGGCCAGACTCAGTTTGTTATAGGAAGCAGCCGCCTTGGTGCGGCGCGGTTTTAGCATTTGTCTCTCCATATTAGTCAGTAGCGCGGCTGGACTCACCCTGGGTTCGATCCCTGGCGATGGAAGTCTGTTTACGAACCATGAACCCTCTCTGACCTTGCACACCAGGGCGTGAGGGACTCAGCCAGTGAGATAGAGGTGCTACGAGTGGAGAGACGGAAGCCAAACGAGGAGACAGTCTAAGGGACAAGGCTCGAAGCCCGCCCGCCATCGTCCAAGAAAGTCGGTGTCCAATCGATGATGTCATCGTGTGGAGGTGCTCCTAGTGGGGACGCGCAGAGGGAAGCTGGTGTGTGAGCTGGTTTCCGCATAGCCTCGCTTAGAAGGTTTGACTGCTGGCCAGCTGGAGGCAAAAACGGGCTTCAGTCCTAAACATTTTTTAGAGCAAAAAAGTTAAAGTTTGATAAAGAAAAATGTGCTCTATCATAAAGAGTTATTCGTTTTGCTTTTATACTGCTATTCGATTTTCGACGAGTGCATTTCAAAAATTGAGAGACAATCTTTGGGAACTAAAGGCGTAGAGTCAAGCTGTGAAACCATCAGCACATGTTACCTCCACTAAATTGTTACTAAAATCAAATTACTAAATGTCTCTGCTGTAAACATTCCGAAAAACATTGTTGGAATGTACACCAATATGAGGATGGGAACGTGTGGACTCGTACGAAATATGGACGTGAGAAGCGGCAGGGTGAAGTGCGCCGATACTCATGAAATTTTTTGAAGTATGTCTTTACTCCCCCTTTGCAGTTAAGGGGGGGTATTGGCTTGTACGACGTCGAAAAGGGGGGGGGGGAGGTCAAAAATTGCTGATTTGCATACGACGTCGTTTTTGAACGGCCCCATATCCTACAAACACCATAAACAGATCACATCCTCAATAAAATGAAACTCGAAAAATGTTAAAGGAAACTTAGAGCTAAATGAATCCGGTAGTAATTCTCCTTGGCGTCGCTGTTGCCAGTGCAATTTTTTCAATTTTTTGTTTTTTCCTAAAGCCGGAAGCAGGGCTGTGCGGGACCGACACACATAGCAGCGTCCCTCTGCGTATTTCCTCTAGAAGGAGCTGCACACGAGGGCATCCTGGGTTAGAAACCGACTTCCTCGGACGATGGCGGGCGGGCGCTGAACCTACTCGATGTTCGACGGCTGAGACTGTCTACTCGCTTTGCTTCAGGCTCTCCCCTCGAAGCACCTTTGGGTGAAGGGGTGAGTCATTTACGGCTTGGCGTGCAAGGTCAGCGAGGGTTTATAGTTCGCAAACCAACCTCCGTCACCGGGGATCGAACCGGGGACGAGTCCAGCCGCTCGCTCCAAAGCAATACGGAGAGGCGAATGCAAAACCGCCTACACCACCGCCGTCGCGTTGTTGCTGCTGCAATGGTGGGCAATGATGCAAGGTGATAGGCCATTACGGCAAATCAGCCAGCAAGCCAGATTCTATAAATGGGGATCCCGGCCGCGATTTGGTCCAGGAAGCAGGACCCAGTGTGTGCGGCTACAATCTGAAGATGGGAGCATCATCTGGACAAGGCGGTGGCTGACCAAGTGGCACCAACAGAGGTTGTTCCCCCAAATGGATACAGTTGACTGACAGACAGTCCACTGTTTCTCTCCAGTGCTCATTGTCAGAGTCCAGGGGAACTCGACAGTACTCCCGCCAGACTCCAAGCTTATTAAGGGGCAACATTGCGTCTTTTCCGCAAAAAAATAAGGATATTTATCGCGTTAACGATATCTTTTGGGAAACCGTTAACGATTAACGATAACGATATTTTTTTGAGATTTCGTTAACGAACGATAACGATAACAATATCGTTTTCCTGTAACGATAAATACGTCAAGAGTGTCAAATATCCCATCTAAAATCGTAAGCGCGGTAGCGCTTACCTTAGGAATAGAGACTACCGTCATAGGCGAGGGGAGGGGGCGTATGTTTTGCGTGCGTGGGCTGTGGAAAACATAGGTGAGAACGGCGGTGCAACTCGGTGCAAATGTGGGAGTATAACACGCGAATATATACTGTATGCGTACGTGTTGAAGGAAAGGCGGCGGGTAGCAGTGAGGGAATTTTATGATCAGTGTTTTATCGAAATTTCTAGTGATGACATAGGTAGATTAGACATGTAGGTTAGAGAGAATTAAACGCTTTATAAAATGGGGGTGATGCTTGTAGAAGTAGTTAATTTTTTAGATGGCTTGAGGTATAATAGCGAGAGGTCGGGAAGTTCGTGCCGAGACGCAATGTATGTAGCCGTTCATGTTTGTTATAGGCAGCCGGGTTGCGGTGCGTTGTGCAATTTTTTGCTATAGGCAGCCGCGTTGCAGTGCGTTGTGCAATTTTTTACCATAAGTCAGGCGGACGTTTGCAAGGAGGAGGCCCGCGCTTTAATGTCGTCGTGACTGTTAGCAATAAAATCTATATTCATTCAGTTAACTAGTGGGGATAATTAGGTTTTTTTGGAATTTTGCAAGTTCAGAATATCAGGGTAAGTTTTATGAATATTCTGGAAGAAATGGGCGTGTGGTATATTTAGGATTGTATCATTAGTACCCATTTTATGGACCTTTTTTAGTGGGGTCGGACCGAAGGCCTTTGAGAAACTGGGAGATGGTGTGACGGTTGCGGACATCGGCTCTGGCATTACGGTATACTTTTTTGCTAGTTCCTTTTGTGCGTTGGCATAAACTTCGGCGCTTTCGCCTTCTTTCTGCGTGCGCTTCATGAATTCCAACTCGCGGAGAGCGAGACCCCGCTCTTCAGGGAAGCGTGCTTGCATTTGGGCTTCAATGTAAGCCCATCGGCCATGGTCTGGCATGGTAAATGCTATTTGATCATAGGCGGTACGGCCAGGTCCAGTTAGGTCGCAGATTATCGACGCACCCTAGTTCGTCGAGGCGCATGCGCATGGCGAAATTTCGATATTCAACGAGCCAGTCGGATAAACTTTCAGACATGCTACCTGGTAATGGCGGTGGCATCTTGGCCATGGCTGAGAATTCGGCGAAGGGACCGGGATTGGCAGCTGTGGCGGCTCGGGCTGCTGCTGTGGCTGCGCCCTGTATGGCTTCGGCTAGGTCTAATTGCGGGCCAGGGGCCGCGGGTGCATTAGGATTATTTTGTTGTTCAACTCCGTTTTCTTGGTCGGCCATGGCTATGGGGTTTAGCCCTAACTGAAGATTTTCTGGGGGCGGCTCGTTGAGTGGGTTTTCCGGTTGGATATTTTGCTGCTCAGGTCTTCTTGAAAACTGGGTCTACCGGGCTGGCAAGTGATGCCCGCGGATGTTAAATGGCTATAATTCGCGGGTATTTTTAAATTTCTGGACGAGACTTGACCGTCGTACAGTAAGAAGTCTGGGGTTTTTATTTTCAAAAAATTTTTAAATCTCGCGGCTTTTTTTCGTCTTTTTGCTTTAAGCGAACAGATTCAGGAATGTGAAGTCTGCATGGAGCGGGTTTTTCGAGATGCGTTATCACGTCTCAGCACCCGCAATCATGGTTATTCCATCAAATTAGCAGGCTCACATCGTTGAAAACTGGTTGGCGGACTGGCTGTCGCGGCACCAGTCTCGCCCACTGGCAAATCAGATTCCGTTTCTGCCGTTTCTGAAGCGTTGGTGTTTGCTTGGTTTTAGAGCAACCGCAAAAAGTTATGCGTCAATGAGATCAGCTTCAGAAAAGTCCCCTGAAGTTAAAAAATTCACCCTAAATAGCCACTTTTGTGTAATGCATTCAAATTTCCCGCTTGCCTGCATGAGCATCACTTGTCCAGGACCCAGAAGGCAAGACCAACAATTCCCCCGGATCTGAAATATGGATCTTCTGGTTGCATTCGGCTTTGCAGTTTGATATTTTGCAAAGTTTCTCAGCAACCGGCCGATATAGCAATACCCCCACTAAAAAAGGTCCATAAAATGGACCACGGCCAGGGGCTTAGGAATAGAGAAACAAACCTGCCACCATAAAAAACCTGAAAAATTTTCCTCCACCACGAGCTTCTCTATTCCTAAGCCCTGACACGTCGTGGCGTTGTGCGTAGCTCCAAGCATGCCACACCTTGCTGCTTTGTGGTCACTACAGTTACCTTCTAAAACGTCAAACACCCATGTAAAATAGACCCTGCTCTTTGACGCTGCAGTTAAAAAACACATTCCTTATAACCGCTGTTACCGTCGCATTCATTCACCTACGCTATGCAAACCTGACTTGACTACGCGAAAAAAAACGGATTAACCATTTACCGAATGCACAGTTTAATTGAACCACCAACCAAAACCCTGCACCTCACTGAAACAAGCCTATAACACTGCAACGTGATTACTGACCGTGCTCGACAAATGCCGCACATGCTTCTCTGCATTATGACTCGGGACGATATATATATTGCCCACATTACATCTATAGCGAACGCATGTCAGGGCTTAGGGTAAGAGAAGCTCGTGGTGGAGGGAAATTTTTCAGGTTTTTTATGGTGGCAGGTTTGTTTCTCTATTCCTGAGCCCCTGGCCGTGGTCCATTTTATGGACCTTTTTAAGTGGGGTACGTATGAAGTTCAAAAATTTCGCATCCTGAGTACCTTGCACATGAGTTGCAGCAGCGAAATTTGTACGCTACACTGTCTACATCCTACATACGAGGCTATCACACTCGCAGTTATTGCCTTTGCAAACCAAGTCTTACCTTTATAGTGGTGGAATCGTCACCATTGAGTCGATTCCCCCACCAGGCAGGCACCGTGGGGGAATCGACTCACGAGCTACCTATCTGACTGTGGCACCCGGAATGGTCTCGTGACGAATCCCCCACTGTGCCGTTTCCCCCACCTCGACTCACTGAGACATGCGACGTTTCCCCCACTGTAACGATTCCCCCAACATGTCGTTTCCCCCCACCATCAATTTCTCCTGTCATGCAGGTAGGTACGAATTGGGTTGCAAAAGGCGGCACGTGTGTGATGGGATATGTGCGGCAGCATGAGAAGCTTGAAGGATGTGGGCAGTGTAAAGTACAAGTTTGCTACTGCAGCTCAACGTGCAAGGTAATTCAGCCTACGAGCTTTTTGAACTCCCAACTTACTGCAGAAGAAATGGTTTACACGCTGCCAATACGAGTGTATGTAACCAGACCAGACCAGACCAGACCAGTTTTTCTGTGCCAATGAAGGCATGTTTCAAATCCAGATGTACGGATAGAACTACCTCACTGTGAATCGGTAAAAAACGGAAGACGTAAATTTAGGCAGTGGGACTTGGGCGAATTCATTAGTATGACAGCTGCAGATTTTGGCAAGGCAGTTTTTTTATTTACGATAACTTAGACTCGTCTTCTTTGTCCTTGAACCAGCGACCGTGGTCCGAGGAGAAAACGTGAAGCAAGCATTTTAGGCCGTTGTCACAGCATGGCTTCTGGAGCATGGCAGGCGAAAGATGACTCAACAAAATCGTGGAGTATTTGAGGCATATTACATGTCTTCTAGGATAAGCGATGAAGATTTGGCCATGAGTACTTATTCCTATACGAAGGCTCAAAATTTGATTGCCGCAGTTTCTCAACACTAATGGTGGGGCAAACGACATGGCGGGCGGGAAAACTAAAACCAAACTTGAGAAAAAATTTGAATTTGTTGAACTAGCCAAAGTCATTTTTAACCAAAGAAATGCCCGTTCCCACTTCGACTTTTACCACTAGCACAAGCCCGCGTGCGCCTGCCGATTACTACGGCTGTTCACGAGTTTTAAGTCGATTCACACCTTCAATCGCAATCTCCCTTCAAAGTGGCAGGTCTGTCTAAAAACAGCATAGGTCATACGTGACCTGGGTAAGTAGCGAAACGACTTATTCATCGTTTGCGGCAGAAAATGGCATCATATTGATTCACATAAGTAGCCACAGTACAGTGACAAGCTCTCGGAAAATCTCCGTGACTTTACTAGAACTTTCTTCCAAATACGCAGCCACGATCGCCAAAAAAAGCGTTTCCGCCCCGATGGCATATGCTCTTATCTTATCGTTCTTGATATGGCGGTTTCCGAAAGCATAGCGGAAGGTTATGCACGTACAACGGTTCGCAGAATACACGTTAGTCATGCAGAGCGAGACGTATAAATAGCTTCCATGAAAAGCCAGTCAGATCCAACGCGAACACTTCCTGCATGGGCTTCCCGTACTTAGCCAATATGCTTCTGCGTGTGCTGACCGTCTCCTTTTTCTTCGTCTTTCCTTCAACGCGTTGTCAAACCACTGAAAGTGCTAACATAACAGGCGACTGCTCCGTGTGCGTGGATGGAGAATGGCAAAAAGAAGAAGTAATTCTTTTGTCTTTCGCGCATCAAGCAAATACATTTTGCCACATTTGTCAACAACGAGAGAGATGGTCCAGACTGGCCAACGATGCCTTGGATGGGAGGGCAGAGTCGGATCCGCACTGGACACCCAGGCAAATAGCCTACATGAGTGAGTTGCAAAATTGCAAAGGGCGGCAGTGCTTGAAACTGATCAAAGGAGTGACTGGCGATGGCAGAGTGGTGCGCAAGGAATACAGGGTCATGTCCGACTATGAACGACATCAGTTCCATTATGCTCTGACTCAACTGAAACGGGACATGATCGATAGATTCTCCAAGTACGATCTATTCGTCAAAATTCATCATCCATACTTCGCGCCTGAGGCTCACATTGGTCCAGCATTCTTACCCTTTCATCGAGAGTATCTAAAACAACTGGAACTGGCACTGAGACAGGTCAATCCCAACGTCAGTATTCCATATTGGGACTCTACGCTGGACGAAGGCTTGCCAGATCCAGCTGACTCTATTTTATGGACGCCGGATTTCCTGGGAACGGCGAGAGGGCCTGTCGTGACTGGACCGTTTGCCAATTGGCCATCCTTAATCCCTATCGGGTACACAGGTCAAAATTATCTTGAGCGCCAGGTATGCTTACGCAACTCCCTTTTCCCAGTTTTGTCACTTTCAAATCTTGAAACTGACCAAGGCCGGGTAAAATTGGCCAGAATCGAAAAAAATATCCGTTTTACGCACTGTGGCAGGGTTCTAGCTTTCGAACAAAACCTTGCAAAATCAATATCGTTCACAGTTTTTGTTATCTGTCTCCTCTGCTGTGGAATATCCATGCAATTTCGAACTCATTATCGTATCCTTATGTTGGAAGGTACAGAATATTTTTTGTTTAGGTCAATACTGGCTCTGGCGCCCTGTACAACCCTGGAAATCTCAATACAATATTTTACTATTTCACGACTTACTCACATTTCGACATTTGCGTCGATCCTTTTTTTGAAACGATTCACGGTTCTGTACACCAATATATTGGTGGCAATATGGTCGAGACAGCTGTCTCTCCAAACGATCCACTTTTCTTCCTCTTCCATTCTTACGTGGATCAAATTTGGGAAAGATGGCGTATGACGCGCCAGGATCCTTATCGTCGTGAAACTGAATATTCGCCCTTCGATCGGGAATGCCACATGCACCAGAGTGTACAAGCCCACGCACCCGGTCGGCAAATGAGACCATTCGCTCAGTTAAGGAACATCGATGGACTAAGCGAATCGTACACCCGCGAGTTATACACTTATCAAGCCGCGCCGACTTGCAATCAGCAACGAACGGCGTGTGTGCCAGGATCACCGTATTTGTTCTGCCACAGAGGATACGGCAGATGCTTGTCCAAAATTCGCCGTGGTGGCGATTGCCGCGGGCTGGAATTTGAGGACTCTTGCTTGTCTTCGAGATGTGTCAATGGCAGATGTATGTGATGATGGGAGTATGTGGCTCAGAATATGGATAGATGGTAAACGAATCTGTCTTTATCAAGTCAAAATACATACGCGTGCAGTACAGTAGCGTTATACAAAAACTTATGTCCCTATGAAATAGCAGAATTGCACATGAAGGTGCAGTAGATATCCGAAACGCATATTGGATTTTGAAGTGGACCATTAACGCACATTAAAGATTAACAGATCATAGTGGCTTTTGTTTACACTGATGATTCAGAGTAGCCGCCATAGAGTCCGAGTCTCTGCAGCGAGCTGCATTTTCTACGAATATCTGAAATTCTGCATTTTTTCCTCAGACTGTTTCACGTCCTTGTTTTATAGCTGCATTTTTACAATATACCCTTATTTCGTGGACAGAAGCTTGTTTTTGCCAATAGCCGGCATGCAGTCAAACCATAAGCAAGGTTGTGCGGGGACCAGCACACACGGCAGCGTCCCTCCGCGTGTCTCCATGCGAGGGGAACTTTAAATTTTTCTTTCACTGCTTTTAATTTGGTCTTATATCTGCAGGCGATGATTGCTAATGTTTGTTTTATGTAAAATAAATACTTACCTGAAAGAGTTTGATATAATTAGGTCATTGAATGAGCAGGGACGGGGTACAGAGGAAAAGTGGGAGCTGGATCACCTCTTCATATCTAGTTCTTGCAAAGAACTTTGTATAAGCTGCAGGATACTTTGCCAGATCTTGTGAAAATCTGTCAAAGATCTGGTAAAGGTAATGGGGCAAGTGTCTTTCCGAGATTTTGTTGAGATCCTTCGAAGATTTAAAAAAATTGAATATGCGGGATGGGACGAGCCCAGCCACTCGCTACCAAGCAAAACGTAGAGACGAATACCGAACTACTGCACCACCGCGGCCATACGGCTTTATTATACCGTGAATCACGACCGGATCGGATGTGGGTTTGTCGGATCGGATCATGTGAAATACTTGTAATTTTTTGAAGAATGAGTAACACATCAACTGCTTTCGGAAGGCCTCTCCATGATGAACAACAGTAGGTACTTATTATCACGATGCCATGGCACAAGCAGCTCCCTCTCTCAAGGCTTTGCCACACTGCTCATCACTCTACTTTACAACCTGATAAAGTGAAGAGGATCCGTGCTGCTCATAAATGACTGCTTGAGACAAGCACGAAATTTTTTTACGCCAGGACAAAAATACAGTATCAGGGGCATGGAGATTTTAGGACGCGAAAGAAAACTTAACAATTACGCAGATGACGCCAACTTGCTGACTGGATGTTCTCAATCGATAGAAAAAATTTTTCATGCCTACGATACTGTATGTATAAGCGAGCGTCAGAGGCAATTCTGTAACGAGCAGAGACCAAAATTCTTCTGATTGGGATCATCAACAGGCGGGGTTAGGAAATGAGCTAATGCATTTTGTAGTTGATGAGCTGAAAATATATGGATTTCGGATTATCATGGATGGAATGGAAACTAGGCCTGTTTCAGTGTGATATATTTAGGTTTCAACTATACGCATGAGTCCACGATTAGCTATGCTTATGCACCGTACATTGCTTAGTCTCCTGTCAGTAGTTGGAAGACTGAATCATAGGCCAGCTTGGTAGGTGAGCCTTGGTCAAGATCTTGAGATCACATTGGTGGACTTAAGAGAAAAATTCCGACCTCAGAAATTTCATATTTCGGCAGAATATCCTGCCAACTCCTACTATTCATCAAAGCTGTGGTACTTGGCCTCAGTGATTGGACCAGAAGCTGACTTGCAAAGGTTCATCAAAAGGAAAAATTTACAATCACCTCTGGCACCCAGCAAAAGTCAATATTATTGAATAAACTAAGCAGATTTATTGGGCATTCTAGCAGTAATGTAGATATAGGTATTTTTAGCCTTCACTTAGCAGGACTGAGATCTATTGCTGGGTCTATCAACCGTTTGGTGATGTGGTGAAACATGAACATGAAACTAGTCCTAGTGACCAAGAGAACAGGCAGTCCTAGGCTTTCCTGTAGGGATGACAGTCTGAGCTTTCAGAATAATGATGCTTATTCGTAACTACGTAACTTAGAAATTTGTCTGTTGCGATACTTACAATTATTTTGGTGACAAAGGCAGGTCTCGTGGTCCGAAACAACTTGCGCAAGTCAGCTGTATAAGCATACAAGAAAAGATGAATTAGCTGCTAAATTTGAGCTTCTAGATCAGCATACTCGCTCGAATAGGTGACAACCTACTTAATCAAAATTATGCGAACCAAATTTGACAATCTATAATCACTTAGTCAATAAAAAAGTGTCAAATGCAACCAGGGCCATGCAACAATACTGGACTGGTAAGTCCAGTAAGATGAAAGGGTAAGATGGCACTAGCAAGCGCTTGCGAGTGCCATCTATCCGTGGCCTAGCCTAGATCTCTTCCCTTTCGTTCTTAGCCAAGGTCGGCCTCATTGGCGCAAGATATTATGGCTGTACCAGCCACTTCCTGCCTGGTTTAGCGCCTTTTCTCGGATTACGGAAGAAAATAAATCGATTATGGGGCAGGCAGTTGGAACAGGAATTGATGTTATAACGAATCGGATCCATCTTTGATTCTCAATGAGTGTCAGCTTCTCTAGTTTTCCAAAACCCTTGAAATTGAAACAGCTTTGCATATCTTTTTGAGCTTGGTAAAAATTCAGTTTCTTGGGCAGCCCGTGAAATTTCACGTAATGCCAGGAAATCGTCAGCTGTAGTGAAATTTCTTGGTAAAATTGCAAACACAGAGAAGCTTTGTTGCTGGTGCCGATAATAAGCAAAATTTTTAACCGATTAATGTCAAAGTCAGTGCCAGAAAATTTGCAATTCCTCGCAGGTCAACGGTCAGGTCAGAAAGTTTTTTTGGCTCAATCAAGGTCAGGGTCAGGTCAGAAAAATTTTTGAGGGGTCGGTCAAGGTCAGGGTCAGGTCAGACAGTGAAAACCCCAGGTCATTGGAACACAAGTATCTTGTTGATGACTGTTAGACCCACGACTAATCGCGCTGCAAAAAACGCCGCTGCAACGAAGCATGTATGCCGAGAGTTAGCTGCTGGACAAGATTATCTTCAAACTGTTCGAAACATTTAAATTATCGTGTCCTTTTTGAGTAATTATTGTATAGCGCATTCCTAGAGAGGGAAATTGAAAATTGTATTAGAAATGTTACCTCCCCGAGGATTTACCTGAGCATACACTACGCAGCAAGCGCTTTTGGGTTACGCACTTTCAAATAAATCGATGCAAAACTCTGACATGTCTCTCACACACACTCAGTCTGTATCGCGAGCCTTTCACCAAGCGTCAGCAAGAAAGTCTGAATAAAGACAAGCCTTTGGGACTGCTACCGTGAAAGGTAAAATTTTCACATGGTTTCTGACGTATGGCAGTGATATTTTTCCTCTGACGCCGTGTGTTTTTGCTCACCTGTCAGTCTTGTCCTCTGTGCCATGTGTCGGGGTTCACGGTTGAAAACGCCGACAACTACCTTGTTTTATAATCTACTATCGATCAGTTTCCCACAAAGGTATGCAATTGTTTGGATGTTATCATCATCATTTCCAAGTGTTTAATCCTTGGGGCAGGGTCCGCCGCATTGTTTGGTTGTTGTCTCGAAGGGAAAAAGTTCTTAGAAGCCGCGGTGCACCTGGCTAAATTTCTATATTTTTATTTCAACATCTCTCAAGTTCCCAGTGGTGCGTTTGCGAACAAAAAAGCAACGGTTTCAGTACAGGAACATAAGAATTGGCATTCTTCATGGAGGAGGAACCGTATTGGCGAGGTGTGGCAATGTATGCACCTGCTCAAATGCAGACAAAACAAAGCTGTGGGAAGAAGATTTAGGTGCGATCTCGCTTTCCTGCTTATGCTTTTACTGCTTCGAAAGAGCAATCTACAGTATACTTTTGGTTTACGATCCAATCCGATGAGGCCACTCTAGTTGGAGTGGAGTATGAGTGGTGTGAGCTTATCTCAAGTTGGCAAAAGAAAAAGATTGCTCAAAAACACACACGTTTACATGTTTATCCAATCTGTTCTTCCAAAATGATATAATACACCAAAGTGTCTGGTATTTTTTGGTGAAACTTCTAAAAAGTCGACAAAGCATGTAGGTATACCAAAGACTGTTTCTGATGATTCAATGCAAACTTTGTCGAGTCATTTTCAATGAATTTCCTTGGACTGTAGAGCAGCATACAGTAGTTGATTAGAGAAAACTTTTTGTTGCTTGGATCAATATGCAGGGTCGATATGGAGGTTCCATGATTGCAAAATCTGGTGAGTTAGTAACATAGCACAGGACCCTCAATATCTGTCTTCATAATGTTCCAACTTTTTAATCTGAAGTCATTCGAGATCACAGATTGCGCATGATTTCATAACCGTATACAAAGCTAAGAATTTACGTCATTCACATGAAATACGAACTGATCGCTTGGAGAAAAGGCATTTGCGCAATGTCTTAGGTTCATCTTACTGCTAATGAGTTGAACATCGAGACTTGAGGGTCACAGTCCCTTCTAGCTAAGATTTCTTTGTTGGTCGACTTCATTTGAATAATCCTAGATCAGCCGTGTCCGAGGCCGGCACTCTTCCATACCGTATCAATGCACGTAGTGTACAGTAAATCCTCAGTTGTATCTCTTGGATTTAAACCCCTTTAAAATCCTTATTCCCGATCCCATGATTTACTGTATGAATAACCCACTTGAGAGTTGATCGATCAGTCAAAAAATATTAGAGCCCATGAATATTTACAGCTTATTGATTTTTGTGAGCTGTTATGAATAAGGAAGTGATGGGGAAATGTCATTGGTGAGATTAGTGAACGTTTTGCGATTGATACATAGCGTGCAGATGGACCGAATAGTAACTAAACGTGTTATTGAAGTTGATGTTGAATTATATTATTAAAACATATTCAGTCACGCAATCATGATTTGATTAGAGGCCTACCCGTTCGTCTGGCCATTGTGTATGCTTTCTTTGCAATTCTGTAACTTTTTACCCCGTGATCGTGAGATAGAGCAGGTTTTGGAGCTGTTCGTGAGAGTCAACATTTTAGTTTTAATGGGCTGCCCAGCTGTTGAGGACTCGATTGTTCGATTTACTTAAAAAGGCTTGTTTCTCTTTTTCTCAGTATTCGGCACTGCGCCACTCGACTTGAAGTGGCGACAGGGCTAGTCCAGAAGCGGTCAGCACTGCTTCATATTCGAATGTGAAGAGAATAAAGATCATATCGCGATAGATAAGACTGTTTGGGAAAAATATTTGTTCGATGCCTAAATGAAATTTTCGAACATCTTTTTTAGGCCATGAATGTCACAACTCCGGCTCCGCGTTCAATTCCTCGCCACATAGATTTGATAGTGGCAAGTGTGGAGTACGTGTTCTGTGTTGCGGGTATCCTGGCCAACTTTATAGTTTGTTCTACAATCTTACGTTATCGCAAAACCACTTTTTCAAACACTTTCTACACTTTGGCTGTTGCACTCGCCATTCCTGACTGTGTCCATTTGTTCACTGAAGTTGTTTGCGCGTTGCCAGCAGTGCTCCATGGTCTTGACGAGACTCCCAAGTGGTTCTTGAATTCGTGCGGCTACTTTGCCGATGTCTCATTTTGGGCCATCGCACCTCTGATGTTAGTAATTGCTGTGAATCGATACGTAGCTGTTTGCTATTTTGAGACGTATAAGAGGGTTTTTAGTCAAAAAAGGATTTATGCCCTCATTGGGTTTTGTTTTGTATTTTGCTTTTTCATGCCCTCAGTGATGTATGGATGTAAATGTTATTACGACTTTAACTACGCTTGGTTGTTCGTATGTTACGAAGGTGGATGTAAGGAATTTGCATTAGATTTTAATGCCACTATTTGTAACAGTATTTGCTTGGGAGTAGCTTTGATCTATGTCATGATATATTTCCAACATCGTCGGATACAACGTCGAGTCGGGGCGAATCTGCAGTCCGAGGATGATCGAAAACGACGAGCCAAGGAGTCGAAGCTAATGTTCCAATTTGGTCTTATCTCATCAGTTTTAATAGCTTATCAAATCTTTTTCTGGATTTTTCTTTTTTGGGCAACCAATGAGCCGAGTGAAATGGTTTTGAATTTTTTGGTTAACCTAAATAGTTGTATCAGTCCATTTTTGTATCTCACTTTTGGATCGGAGATAAGAAGTCGGCTACCATGGAAGAGAGGACCAATGGCAGGAGGCAACACGACGCAGGCGATCGGGGTCACCACAGTCACCAACGTGCGTCAAATTCGGCCAACGACTGTCGACTGATCGAGGGAGGAGCTGGTACGGATTCGGAGATCGATCGCAGAGTTTCTATGAATACTTTGCCTGCGCATGTGTGTGCTCAGTGAAGAGTTAGTTTATGAACTAATCGTGAGTATTTCATCGACACTACAAAAATATGTGTGAAAATCGACACTAACCCGATAAAGATTGCTGCACGTGCGACTTTGAAAGGAATTTTTGGTGTCTTGTTTTTAGCTCAAATAACTAAATCACCCATGACATAATTCTATTGTACAGTAAAGCTGGAAGTATAGTTCGATGCGACGCGTCAAATAAGCTTGCGATGCGACGTTTTAGGCACCTTTTTACATTGTCAGTTGACCCAAAAGTGTCGCATCGCACGCTTATTTGACGCATCGCATCGAACTATACTTCGGGCTTAAAGTGCACAGTACTGGACCTTTCTCTTATTGAAAATATCATTCATGGGCGCCAGCTCCCACTCATGTGTTAGTAACGCAATATGCCTAGCACTAAGCATAGTGGTATCTCAATTACTATTTCAAGTGTGCACAAGCGGATTTATTTAATGGCCTTAAAAATATTTTTAACACATTCCGCCATCTATTTTCCGTCAAAGTTCACGGTGTACAGCGTAAATCGTCCACTCAACGAGCGTAGTTCACCTTCATTTTATGACAGGATGTTTGTGGACTGACGATGAGTCATTGCATTGCTCACAGGCTAATTGGACATGTGTTTCAGCAACTACCCAAAGGAACTACTTGAGAGGAAATCCTGCTGTTGTCGAAACCCTGACTGTTTGGCCGGTCATTTGGCTATGATGCTCCCTAACTTGGGCGGGGGCAAATATTTGGTGGAAATTTACCCCAACAATAATTGATAGCCACTGTTTGTAAGCTACTCCATGGCCGCTGTGTCTTAAAGTCACTTTGACAGCTCGCCAACGGCTACCTATCTGCGATTTTTGAGAAAATGTTTCAAAATCTTTTCTGATGTGTAAGATACACTTTGCAACCAGTCGCAATAAGCCGAGTTCGCATACCGCCGCATTTACTTGTCAAAAGGTTCAATTTCTTACTTGAAGGATGTTCTTGAAAACCTATAGCTAGCACTATACGCTGTGCTGTATTGCACCCACGCAAAACGCACATATGGCTACGCACAACGCACATGGGATACGTGGGAATGCGGCATATTTTGTGTGGCACAATGCTTTTGTCTCGAACTTATTTTATCAAAGTAACAGTCACCTCTCAACAAAAGTAGTTCTACCGAACATGTTTTCCTTTAGTTGTTTCTCACGCACTCACTGTTTGACAGCTCTACACCCTCTCTGTGCAAAGTGCATTATGGCGAGGGGGCTTTTCCGTGATTTTTGAAATAATACAGTGCTTCCGCCAAAAAGCCTACATCAATGTTAGGTCAAGAATAATGTGGCATATGTTCATATTTATATGCTCCCATTTTGGAGCTGAAACTGTAAACGACTCAATGGCAAGAGTTTTACACTCACCGGCACTCAGGATGGCAATTAACTTTCAGACAATAAACTAAAAAGGAGAGGCGCGATAATTTTGTATTGATGTCTGAGAATTCTACGGACAAATAATTATAGGAATTTTTTCGAAACGCAGAAAAATCAAAGCAGGTTTTTTACTCTGCTAAAGAATGTGAGTATTCCTGTCGAAATTGTCCTAACAGCTATCATTAAAAATTTCGAGCAAAAAATCATCGGCCACCATTAAAAAAAACCCTCGGACAAAGAGTTGGATTTTCGGGACCTAAAAATTGACTTTACGGGGGGGGGGGGGGTCCAAAATTTCTTGCAACTGGCATATAAAATCGCTGCTCTTTGAATCTGATACATATGGCCGTTGACCTTAAGATCTTGGAAGTACACACGCGAAACAGCACTAGGCTAGGTCGAGTAAGTCGGGAAAAAAGTGATCTTGAAGAATCAGGGCAACTTTGAAAAATGTCCAAAGTCGAGGTTCGTAACTCGTTTCCAGAATATTTTGTACAAATTTTTGTGATAGTTTTAATCACAAATTTAAAAAAAGATGCAGAAACGCTAAGAATATTCATTAGGATGAAAAACCGGCGGTTACAGTGTGACCTGCTGCCTGCGCATCACAGTCGAAATCGCGCGAAGCGCGTGAAATTCAACTTTCTTTAAACATTCGATTTTCGCATTTTACATTGTAGAAAACGGGGCAGATGCAAAAATGAAAACTCGCTGCCAGGGCCCTAAAATCCGCAAAAATTCCGCTGTCATATCGAAGAAATCCGCCGAAAAATCCGCTAAAATTTTTTCGCAAAAAAGCGACATTTTAGCGGCTAGTTTTAAATAAAACGGGAAGTAGAACAAATAGCGTTCACTCACACATCGCCCACGCTGTGCATTTCAATTTTAAGCGGGCCATGCTGACGGGGGGGGGGGGGGCAAGGAGCCAAGGACGAGCGGATCAAGAACTCTGACTTTACTTATCGTTGGTACCGAATGAGCTATCAAGGGAACATCGCCAACCGTTAAGTCGAACTTTAGAAAACGAAAAATTTTTCCCGGGTGCAAAAGGAAGCTCTGCGCAATATATTAGAGGCGTCTGGCCAACTGGTCACTTGAGGTCAGCATCTTAAGTCCTGAAGTTTTGTGTGGTGAGGAAGCCGAGCGTTGAGGGAAACATGCAAAGTTCTTTCCAAACTGGGTTTCTGGGTTCGAAGTTTCGAGTTTAAGCTTCCAACACTTTGGTTCGCTGTTTCTTCCTGAAAAAAACCCAAAAAATCCAGTATAATTGAGAAACTTTACTGTAGTCTAAGCGCTGACCACTGCTGACCAATTGTCCAGACGCCTCTAATATTTTGCACCTGAGCTTTCTTTTGCACCCAGGAATATGTAACAATTTTTCGTTTTCCAAAGTTCGACCTAACGGGTGGCAATGTTTCCTTGTGAACTGAATTTGTCGCCAAATACAGTAGGTAGGCCTGGGAATGGTCTAAAAATTAATTGCGCTCCCTATTTCTTGGCCCCACTCGTATAATAATCGACCCTTCAGGGACACGCGGACAAAACTGCCTTAGCAAGTCTTAGAAAAAGGGTATGCTGCTTCAAAAGTGGTCGCACAAAGGCTGCTATATCCATATTTGCACTAATCCGCCAGAATCCGTCAAAAATACCCAAAATCCGTTGCAAATTCCGCTAAAACAGTCAATCCGCTGTTTATCCCGCCGTCGGGCAAAAAATCCGCCAGATCTAGCGGATTCTAGCTGCATCTGGCAACGCTGAAACGGGGATATGGATCTGAGCAGAACGAAGTATGCCAACCTTATTATACATGGGGACCACATATCACAGCATTCTTACCTTCTTACCCTGTGCCAGTATATCTTTAAGGGTGAACCCTTTAAGGGTCTTTAGGTGTGAACCCGTTTGGTGTGCAGTAAAATAGTTATCGAGAGCAATGGACAGCAAAAGACAAAAAAAGACATTGCTAAAAATTATTATCTCTGTGATGAATCCACGTGAGCTAAGCCATGATTGTGTTCCTGGTCTTGGATAAGGCGTTACGTCCTCTTCATTCGAGCAGACATTACTACTGCCACCAATCTCTTTCCTTGCAAGTGTGATGTTGTGAAGCCACTTCAAGCCGATGTATAAAATAAGATAGCGAGATTTGCAAGCCTACTTTAGTTGGTGCAGCTCGCAAATGCTTTCTTACGTTTTTTATTCTAGGAGAAACATTGTTCCCTCTTTTCCAGGACATTGCTTGCTACTCTTATTTTGACGTTATGCGGATTCGTTCTAACCAATCAGCGAAAGTTACTCTTGGAACAAGTTGCACACTGCGGCTAAACATCACATTTTCTGAGACATTTTTTAGCAGCTGACTTCATTTCTCTTTGCTTGTACTTGATGACAAATCCACCCAGGTTTAAAACCTAACTTTTCAGCAATGACGCAGGCCCAGAATACCTCAAAGTCAACATGCAAGACCTTTAGGTCTCTTAGACCCCGCAATGCCTTCAGGGCTGCCACCTGCTAGTCCAGCACATGTTCATAAGTTTTTCAGCTCGTGACTAACGGAAGCAATTTGGCTGAACAAAACGTCACCATAAACGACAGCAACCATTGCGCCTAAAACTGCGGAGCGGGCTTAGACTTGTCATTTGACTCAGGGCCTACAATTGAGAAAATCTGTTTGAAGCAAAGAAATCTGAGAATGGTTATAATGAGGAGTTTGTTCGTGTTGACATTGGCTTTTCTGCTCTCGGAGCGTGCCTCCGCATACCCTCGTCTACCTCAAGTGGAGTGTGATGCCCGTTTGGAAACCAGCGTCTCAACTGGTCGAACAGAAACGCGCATTCAATGCGTCAATGTTGGAATCGATGGCCAGCCACTAAATTCAGTCCTCTCCAGAACACCGTTTTTCGACACTCGCTTTGATCAAGTGTTCAGTTTCAGTCAAATCGCAAACACAGTGACCGCCTTGGAAATATCCTCGTATGGAAATGTAACCATTTCAAACGATGGCCTAAACATAACACCAAATTTGGTCCATCTCAGCATCGATTCTGAATATAATCGACGTGATCACTTGATAATCTCGTCCCCCACAGAATTCAAAAACACACCGAATCTGACCAGTTTGCAAATAGGTGGTTTCACGTTGGCTGAATCAACAATCAAGGCAATTGGTGGGCTGAAAGAAAAATTAGAAAGTTTGGGAGTTCACGACTGCTCACCAGGAAAAAAATTATTAAAGCAAGTGGAAAAGTTTTCGAAACTCAAATATAATGTTGAGTTCAGTCATCTTTGCGATGATGGTCTTTTCCCACCTTTGACCCTTCGAAATTCAGCCCCGACGTTGCGCATGGTCAGAATCGAACATTGCAATTTACCCGTGATCCCCTCGAAAATGTTCGAAGGAATGCGCAATTTAACCTATTTGCAATTGAGCTCGAGCAAAGTCACATCGATCGAGCCGGGTGCATTCGACGATTTAATCAATTTAAAGTATTTGAATTTGAATGCGAATAGAATCAGAAATGTTCCAACTGGTTTGTTTGATAAGATGAAAAATGTGATGGTGGTTGATTTGGCAAAGAATGAAATTGAGAATGTCTCCAGGAAGAATTTTACCAAGAGTGCCAGTTTTGAGCGGATGGAATTACTGATTTAGGGACTAGTATATACTTGATACTTGATACAAATACACATTTTGCTCGTCCTCAAACTGGTGTAGTGCTCTGTCGAAATATAAGCAGTCTTTTTGAGAAACAGTTTCGAAGATCACAATTTTTCAACATTCCGATCCACACAAATTGGCCAGTCCAAAAAAGTTTTCTCTTCGTTATATTGCACGCATCTCGAGAACCCAAAACTAGACTCTCTTGTTTGCACAGGATCCTCTGGACCTACTTGAGAAAGCCAGGGGTAATGGATTTTTGCTGCATGCAGTTGCCGTCTTATACCCGTCATATATGCAAACGAAGGCAATAAAAAAACTACTGTCTCCTATAAATTTTTTGCCTCACGCTCAGAAAATGGGATCATGCAGTTTTTAGTCATTCCGACCTATTGAAGATAGAACAATTCTTTTACGAGGCCAGTAGAGCAGAAGACCCTGAAGATGATGAAACTGACGATGAGAATGTCTTGAGGATGAGCAATGACTGCTCATGGAAGTGGGAGATAACGACGATGAGTTCACGATCTAGGAGTTCAGATGCTTGTGAAGGATTATGCTGATGTATGATTCATGATATAGGAGACCCAAGTTTCTTTCTCTCTTCTCGGATATCCTCAAATACTTATGTGTTGGCGGAAACCCAATGCGTACGTATTGGAGCGTAAATGACTGAGACTGAGTATTTGACGGTGGTTGCAAAGAGTCCAAGCTTGCATCCCATCAACAGAATAGAATGCACGTTTTTGCTCTTAAAAGGGCCATTATATTCCGCCTTTTACACGGCATCATCTACTAACAGTAAGAGATATGTTCAGCTCTGCATCCCCCGTACGCTCGGAGAAGTCGCGCTCTTACTGTCCATCTTTTTTTTAAAGAAAAGGCCTCCAATCTTTGGCTCCCTATCCTTCAGTTATCCTCAAACCAAGGTACCCCATATATCGTCCGCCCTTTTATGCGACAGAAAATATTGCGGAGGAAAAACTATAGTTAGTGTGACATTTCACAATACTGCATGTTTTAAAATTCAGTCAGACCCGTAACCACAAGAAAAAAAGACGAATGGGGACTAGAACAAGCCGACCTTCGCAATCGGGCTTTGAACGAACGAAAGTGTTTTGCAAGAGCAGTGCCCACATATCTCCCCGATCCTGTGCCTTTTTTTAACATGACAACGTCATGTTTAGGGTGTATCCACATCGATTATTCTCTGTCATAATAGTATTCGCATTGTCGGCTGGTGATCGGATTACTTTTCTGTGTTTTTATTCTTCCAATTTACGATTAGAAAATGTCGATTGCTTGCCCCCGTGGTCTCCACCTACTTATTTCGCATTGATTTTGGCTTCGCGGAAAATGAGAGTCTCGCCGTCGCCATATATTCATAAAGAGACTCCCCCCTCTGGTCGGCGGCTTAAAGCACTGCTTCGAAAGAATGTCTGCAAGGGTGGGAGAGACCATGCAACGATGACAACGTCATGTTTAGGGTAAATGCTTACCTTACGATTGGGGCTGCGATTTTTGCCAACTTAATGCCGCCAAGAATTTGACTCTCGAAAAACGGTCTTGAACAACATGAAATGTTTACAGCCTACACTTTCTTCTTCATAAAGAGACTACGAAATTCATAATTCCCGCGGCCCAGGCATGATGCTTATAGCATGTTTTTTTCGACAAACAGAAAATATACTAAGACATGTGCGCGATAAGTTTTTGCCAGTTTTATTTTTATTTTAGGGTTTTAGTCTGGAAAAACTTCGAGTTACTCGAAACTTTTTATATATCAGTCGTTGGTTGTGTCAAAGACGGTGCCAGATTGCGTCTTGCTTTTTTACTTTCGCAATCGAATTTATGCCGGTGCTAGAGCAAACGCTATTCATGTCTCACTGAAAGAAATTGGTGAATTCTTAAGTTTCTCTCTTCCCTAGTCGTAAGTAGACTTTTTCAGTTGGATACATTGCAATCACAAGCCACCTTAAAATTTTAATTATTAGTCGATATTGCAGTGGAAGGGTCACTGTTAATAGGCGGTTGTGTACTTCCTCCTAGTCTGCGGAGACGCGGTTAGGTTATAAAACCAAATTGTCGCCCCCTCTCATGCAATTTGTTTACTAATTGTCAGCCGAGATTCAGTACGGCGGACAGGCTACTCACCCCTGCCGTGCTGCGTCTATAGGCTGATTGTGAGTATTCAGAAAGTGGGTGTTATGGGCTGAACGTCCAGTATGATAAGTATTTTTCGAATTAGTGATGCGCATCTATCACGTCGTTATTTCTCTGCGAGTAATTTAAATGCCTATCTACAAAATAGACAAAAAAAAAGATGCACCCTAACGCTTCCATCTTCGGAACGGCATCAACGAAGAACGAACAGTCAGCATCCAGGTTTTCCATAGGATCCCAGCTTCCGGCATGAGACTGTGACTGCAAAACGCGACGGGGTGTCTGACAGATGAGGAATTCCGACCGCAGCATTTTGATTCTGACATGAATAATTGAGAGCAGCTTCTGCGATAGACCAACATTGTCTGTCAACCTTTTCCATCAGTTTCCGCGTTGTGGACACTCCCAGGATGACCCATATGGTGCACCGTGCTCTTACAATTGGCTGCGCCACTCCGGCAGGCTGATTGTCCTCCTGATCCAACCATTATCCCTGACTCGATCCTGGTCAACTCGTGTTTGCATCATGTCGGACATTGCCTTCTGGACGCCTTGTGCAAAGCAGTAAGTGGATTTTACTGAATTTGCGGAAAAGTTCGGGTGGGGTGGGGGGAATAGAATTAACTTTCTTTTGCCGCTTTTGTACTTCACATAACGGCTGGGGAAGAAAGGATCAGGTGTAGTCGAGTTGGCTTTGCAATCATCGATTTGGGCGTAACGAGGCAATATCTGGGCTAGATTTACAACGTAGAGTATATTTGAGCAGGCCTTGTTTCTCTGCAATACCTGAAATGCAAATGACATGCCCTCGTAGTTTTCGATGAGCAATACGGTTGCCTGTTTTGTCTGTCAGGTATGTATTCTTCACCGAATGATGATAAATTTGGGGGAATAAAAGCCGTCAATTTTACGCCGCTACCACCTGCCTGTCCTTGGGCCTGATTGACTTGGCGCCCCTTCGACGTTGTTGACCTGGGAAAACCGAGCAGGTTTTCTTTGTAAGCAAGGTATGCACACTCATCTATTTTCAGACCACCAGCTTTGACACATCGCTTGCTGCATCAGCGACGAATATGGTCTCGTGACCAGCAGGTTCTCACTGAAGGCTGCTAGCGCTTTATTAGTTGGATCTGTGGTCGCTCGCTCTACCAGTAGGTCTCATGCATTGCAGCCATCTATTGATCTGGCGCGGATAATTTGCGGACGTCGTAGAGTAACGGTCTGTGTATGGGCGTGTAGGTATATCTACTCCCATGCAATATCGATTGCGTCGGCATTGGCGCTCTCGCTCGCAGTACATATTTAGAACTGCTTGGTTCCAAAAGCCGTCCAGACAGCTTGTGTGGTGTCTGACTGAACTCAATCGAACGCTCCCTGTCGTTAGTCTACTACGCCCTCCGTCTGGTCGACTAGTCAGCTGACGGCGGCTGAGTACTCATAATTTCCTCATTCCCGGCAGTCTCAAGTATGATGGAGCGTCGTCGTTTGACGGCTGGTAATCTTATTGCTACTTTAATCCATCCGCGCTCGGCAACCATGGCAACGAAATATAATTTTCGTGCTCAGCACCGCTCAAATCACTTGAATTAATTAGAAATGTGCGGTTTTATCGATCTCCGATCTCTTTCTTGCGTCTTGACGGTTATTTGGAAAAATGTTTAGTATTCCATTAAAAGTGACTTCTGGGCTTGTGAATGTTCTGCCGCCACAAGTGCGCTGGCGACAGGCGATGTCGCCAACACATTTTTGTGCAAACAGTGTGCTACATGGTGCGCTTGGAGCGATGAGCTAACGTTGCGAATCAAGGCTACCTGCAATAGCCTTTCTTTATTGCCCTCCGTTTCCGCGTTTACCATTTACTGCAAAGCCGCTGTCTCCATTTCGAGCCTAGCCTCTGCACCGGCTTTAGGATGAATTCTCTCCTTGCCAAATTTTGTGTTATCCTGATAATCAGGTCCACGAGTGCGTTATTTCAGTAGCCTTGAATTTTTCATCTCTCCCTTGTGCTTTTGTCTTTGAAAGCCACAAGTGTGACAGCTTAACCAGGCTCAAAATTGACCTTAGGCTACAGTAGTGAGTTGTTGATACTGTGGTGGTTATCTTCAGGTAAAAATGTACAGTACACTAGCTCGGCAAGCAGAATCGCGATTCTCGTGAACCGCTCCGTGGTCGCTGCCAGCAATCGGGATGCTGCGACTTATATTACGCTATGAAAGATTGGTCAAATGGTTGCAGTCGCTAAAATCAAGCAGGTTCGACACATCTTTTAATCGAGGTATGATTTGACCTCATATTTAACAATCTGAAGTACAATTGTGTTTTTTCTAAAGGAAAACCTTGCTTGCGCGGGGAATGTCGGTGGTTCGGCATGCTATTGCAAAGGATACGAAGACATGGCCAATTGTTTTTGCTGCGTATCCAAGACGTCTTTATGTCATAAAGAAGGCTCAAATAAAACGAGACAAGGTAATTGCATTTTACTTCAATGCTCTTTGACCACAATCGGCAACGTGGCATACTCGTATGTTGTTATATGAATGAAAATGCTTGTTGATTCAGATTGGAAAGTGGCCGCAGACAAGGCCGAGTCGATTCGTGAATCTGATCAAGCCAGACAACGGATGGGAAAAGTGGATGGGGACGAGTCAGGTTCCAGAGCAAACTCAGCTATTGCATGCCACCAATTAGATAAAAGTAAGCAAGTGGGTTCTAGTACGAAGTTAAATCGCTAAGGCCTTTTTCTGTACATTTTAGCTAATCGAATTCATTTCATCTCGTCAGACGGCCAAAGGTTTCTTTAATAAGTCATAAGTCTGCCTTTACATACAGTCAGACGCATCTTGCCTTTGCAGACACGTATGGATCTGTCTTTGACATTTTAGTTGATAAAAGCGTCAAAAAAACAAAAAGCGTTGTGGCAGCAAGTTAGCGTTTTTCGAACCCGATTAACGCGGAGAAGAAGGAGAACGATTTTGCGCGAAGACTAATGGCGTGCCAGGAAGGATCTGGTAGGAATGCCGGAATTCAGTCTGATCAAGAGAGCGTATTATCGCTATCCAAAGGTGAGTACTAATTTAATTTATTGATATTCTAACGGGTAGTACAGTCGAGTCCGCTCAGCTCTAGATGGAAAGAAAATGTAACAGTATCCAGGATGTGACTTAATTAAAGCAAAGTACAATGAAGTACCACGGAAATGGGCAAAAACGAAACTTTTATGTGTTTTATCGCCATTTCGTGCCATTTTTGTGAATGAACCTTTTGTAACCTTTTTAGAGACGCAACGCTTTTTCAAAAAAAATTTCTTTAATGAAAGAAATCAAAATATGAGGATCAGTCAAATCAAAGCTGAAGCGAACAGGTGCATAAAAAACCGCATAAAGGGCAGGGCATAGAGGGAGAAGATTTGGAAAAAGCTTATGAAGAGGTAATTGATAGTTGAATACAAGCAATTTTGTGTAAAGAGCCATAGAAAATATGGGAAGTCGGACTTTGGAAAACCAAAAATTGTAAAATGTTCCCAGGTGCGAAAGAAAGCTCTGTGCAAAATATGAGGCGTCTGGCCAAGCGGTCAGCGGTGGTCAGCGCTTAGAGTGCTGTGAAATTTTCGAATTCTTCTGGTTTTTTTGGGTATTTTTTTAGAAGAAATCCCCTAGCCAGAGTGTTGGAACCTAAAACTCGAATCTCCGAACCCAAAAAACTGAGTTTAATAAGAACTCTGCCTGTTTTTCAACGTTTGGCTTCCTTACCACACAAAAATTCAGGACGTCAGACGCTGACCACTGCTGACCAGTTAGTCAGACGCTTCGGATATTTCGCGCATTCTTTTGCACCTAGGAGCACATTACAATTTTTGGTTTTTTAAAGCTCGACTTCACGGTTGGCGATGTTCCTTTGTAACTTGATCTTGTGTTTCATTTTTAGGGAGAACGAGTCGATGAGACCCAGACAGGTCAAATAATACCCATTCCAAACACACGTGGCGAGCTCTCCATCGCCAAACAACAAACAGCAAACAACTTCTTTCGCTCATCAGTTTTTCGGGAAGCCATTCCATAGTATGATCAGTCCTCTCGTTCATCCAGCGTCGTTCGTTTTACAACCCAATTGGATATATTGCACGTTTATAATATTCTAATCGCCTTTGAAATAAGATATGCTTCGTTTTCAGGAAAGCAAATGAAGGAGCCGTTTGGCAGCACCACTTCACCGTTCGCCGTCCCCTCTTCCATTCACTGCTCATACCCTGAGACCTGAACATGTGTGTGCATTGGAAAACCCAGGTTTAGTACTCAGGTTCAGAGCTTTAGAAATGCCAATGGGGACTCGTTCGTGTTATTACTATTATGGTGAGAGTATTTATTATTATGAACCTTGAACATTCAGAAACCTTTATATAAGAGAGCTGCCCGAGCTGATAAGAGAGAGAACCAGAAAGTCTAAGGTTTTGCATCGCATGGTATACTGTGAACCTTCATGCATGCTTCTCGGGGCAGTAAGGTTGTTTCATAGATTGATCCCGATTAGTGAACAGCAAAGTCACCTCTCCCCCCCCCCCCCCGGGTTGCACGGATCGCGAGTATGTATTACTGCCCTCTTGTTATTTGTGCCGACTTTGGTTTTATTACATGGCGAAAAGGTGATTTCGTCCTGGACATCGGGGAATCGGGTGCGAAGTTATGAGCTCTACTGATCTGCTTAAAAAGATAGGGTAGCTCAGGACAGAATAGGTAGCTTGAGACGCAAACCCCGTACACCAGATAGAGCAAAAACAGAAAATGCAATCTCCCTGGGCAATTTTGAGACAATTATGATCATTAATCGTCCGCGATGATAACGTGCCAGCTCGTTCTTTAACGGGTGCAGCTTATTCGGGAGAACGCTTCATTTATCGAGCGACTTCTCCCCTCAGTCAACCAGGCCGGGACGTCAATTTTGATGTTATACAGATAATTTCTAGGCGCCGATAGGAAGCAGAGAACAGTCACCTGGCAATCAGCCTAATTCTTCCTTCTGATGATACCTACGCGTGAACTCATTAGCTGAGTTCAAAGCCTTCGACTCCTACTCGCTTTTTCGAGAAAAAACCATGCAGTAGTCAATGCATGTGTGCATTTCTTCCCTAAGCTGTGCACATTGTCTTTTGATCATATGTGTGATCATATGTGCATCAACAAATCTTCAAAGGCGTTTGGACTCGTGTCCTGGTCACCAGCCATGCTCACAGCCCAACACCAATACGAAATTTGCGACTGGGTTCTTATCTCGCGCCGTTTCTATAAACAGAATCATTAATCACCCACGGGTATCACGCGTCCTCCTCATCAGCGTCACATGTCATCAGGCTTCTATCATCATAGTAATTTACGGCATCCATTTTTTTGCTTTTTTGGGCATTTCGTATTCAACACGTTTCGCTGTAAAACCTGTGCTATCCATCAAACATAGTTTAAAATTGCTCTTCGAGACGACAATGCTCTAGCGAGCTAAAATGCAGAACTCGTCGTTTGCATTCCAATGCCGTTGAACGTGTGCATATTGCACAACGCTTCGCGATGTGATTCTGGCACAGGGCGGCAAGCAATGTCTTCATCCGATCTGAACAGAATTATTTTATAAAAGCAAAACACATGAGCGAGTTCAAAGTAGACTATTCGATATTATCAACGCATGTATTGCTATTTTCATTGTTTCTCAGCCAGCAAAGTCAGCAGGCAGCAAGCAGAGGTAGCGACTGTGGTAAATCCGTGAGTGTGGTTCGTGATGATCGATTGTCGTTCTCTGCTCGGATCTATCTATGTGAATGCACACGCTTAAAAAACAACGCAAATCAGCCGGTGACTGTCGAAGCCCCCTCGTATCGTTGATCCCGTCTATCCATGCTGGAGGAGTAATTTCTGTGGACGGCAAGTTTGAATTCTTCGCTTTGACGTCGTTCTGCTGCAACATCGGGCCTAGATTACAGGATACGCTGTTGATCACGCAACTGGACACAGCTTTTGATGAGTACGAATACACGATCTTTCTCAACCTCACGTGCGTTCTGCTCAACGGGAAAACCTGACGATAGCTTGGTTATATTTGGCACAGCATGTCCCAAGCAAGAATCTCGCGCACGTGCTACGAAGTGGCTGCCGACAGAAGGATCATCGCTTCGAACCTTTGTTTTAATTATAATGGAACTCCAATTTTCTTCGCTTATTACTTGGACTAATAGGATACAGACACTTAATCGAAGAGGACAACAGCATCGTTATTTCGAGCAAATGTTGACAGCGGGGCGAAGGGTCACTCGCGCAACACTCAATTCCATGTTCGGCCCTATCCCTAATTAGACAGGAGGCATCTGTGTAATTGATGGGGACGCTTTGCTTCTGCGCAAAATATCACGGTAGGACTACCAACACGCATGTGCCTGTGCTCACAGTCGCACTTTGCACCGTATTGCGAATCAGTCTTAGTGGCCAATGGAGTAGAGACTACTAACGCTACATGATGGAAATCCCAAATATTTGAAAAAGTTTTGTTCAAGGCAGGTCACAGTACAGTTAGGGACGTTGTTCGACGTATTTGACGTTATGTGTTTTCTGCGTAATTCCTAGGCAGCAAAATGACCAGAACCCGACTGGCGCTTTTGGGGCAAAGTCATAAAGCGACGAGGCAGGAATGTGTCTTTGCTCTTAAAGTTGACGGCAAGGCAGATTATTTGTAGGCACATAAAAGCGCTCATACTGCTAGGTTTTTCGAAAAAGTCGTTGTCGATGCGTTTCTGCCTATTGCATCGCAATTGTGCTATTAGCATTGGTATTGCAGAATATGTAAGTCAGAGCGCCAATCAGAGCCAGGAGCACAAAGTTAGCCAACATGTTTAGCGTTGGTATCGGTTAGCGAAAAAAGATATCGGTTATCGTCACCTAGGGCTAGGGCACTTTTTAGTTGACCCTATCTTGCCATCAACTAGGGTCAATCCGCTATGCATGCCGTAGAATGGAGGGTGTTTCGCTACCCCGGGATGTCGGCAGTTATCCCATGGGGTAACCACCCAGCCCGAGCCCGTGAGGAGACCCGGACTCGAGAGCCTCCCGCCCCATAAGTCCTCTCCTCGTTTATGGACCCTTGAGGGATGAAGGGTGAGTCGCCCACCGCCAGGCGTGCAAGTAGCGGCCGCGGTGGTGCAGCGGTTCGGCATTTGCCTCTCAATGTTGCTGTAGTCCCGGGTGATGGATGTCGGTTTGCGCACCATAAACCCTCGCTGACCTTGCACGCCAGGCTGTAGGTGACTCACCTGGTACCCTAGGGGTGCTCCGAGTGGAGGGACGGAAGCCAAAAGAGGAGACAGTCATGCCTGTCGAACACCGACAGGGCTCAAAGCCGCCCGTCATCGTCCAAGGAAGTCGGTTTCGTCCAGGATGCCCTCGCGTGGAGGTGCTCCCAGTAGAGACACGCAGAGGGGCGCTGTATGTGCCGGTCCCGCACAGCCCTGCTTATAAGGTTTGACTGCTGGCCGGCTAGAGGCAAATCGGGTTTTCGGGAAACAAAAATTAAAAAAAAACCAGGCGTTGCAAGTCGCAGAGAGAACTTTATTAAGTTCTCAGACGGTCAGACTTAAATTCAGTGCCGACCAGGTTCTAGCTTTGCCCAGCAAACTCTAACACACGCCTTACACCGCCAAACAACTGATCGTGAGGCGGCTTTCATCGCAAACTTGGTCGACACGGCTCACCTCATTTTCTCCAAGCGGCTTACTCCGCTTGAATTCGATCCAAGCGGAGTAAGCCTGTAAAATATGGGATCCGATTTTGAAGACTTATTACGAACATGGAGTGTACCCTGCGATAACGCTCTTCGTTTTATCAGACGATCGGTCCAGTAAATATGATGCGCTGTGTCAGTTGGGAGCCTTTGGCTCAGACGCGAAAGGAACCGAAGCGAGTTCAATTTCACAAATCGTATCATCGTAGGCACGATTGCCAGAATGATCGCTCGGTTCAGACATTGGAACGTAGTAGAAGGCTGAAAGCCAGACTAGACAAAGAGTTTTCATGTTTTTGGCTTGAATGTCACCGCGACCATGGTTTTTCAGCAGTGCTTTGAGCATTTCGACTATAATTCCTATAACTTTAATATTTCGGCTATGACATTGCTGTTTTAGACAGGTCTTTCCTAGCGTCGCTAGTTAATGTCTGTAACTGTACATATTCTCTGACCTACTTATACATTGTATGTCGCAGCATTCGCACGATATCAGTGCGCCAAAGCATTTACAAGAGAAATAAACAGCAACAGTAACGGTAACAGTACCTACAGTTTTGATGGATGATTAAGGTTACTACAGAGCACAGAGGCAATGGATCCGCTTCCCCCATGTAGTACATGTGCTACACCAACAACGATATCTCCACAGCCTGATGTCATGAGGCAATGAAATTTCGTCTTTTAGCGTAACTTTACACTAGATTGAGTTTTTTCGAAGCAATTTTCAAAATCTCTATTCGTTCGGGCTCCACACATACTAGGCGTGCGAGGGCGAAAATCCCGACCTGGTTATTTATTTTCGCTATAACTCGCGGACCGCGCGGCCAAAACCGATGAAATTTGGTATGGATATGAGGAGTAGTTGGGGAAGGTGTGTACCACAATTTTTTCAAAATCTCCACTGGTTATTCTTCTATGGGCAGAAACGTGCCGCGTCATATATATATGTAGGTATTTATGTATGGATCCGATAGATCACAACGCCGATCTGGAGCTGTGTGAGAGCAAGGGATCCAGATATATGCTCAAACAACAGGGAAACATCACTGCTGGTGCCTTTTGGCATGGATTTTGACCAGGTATTGTCCCAGATTTTTGCAGGTTAGTCAGGGGGTCCACTCGGGCGAAATTATCATTTTTTGCACTTTTGGACCTCATAAAAACCGCGAGTTCATGTGACCAGCCAGATCCAGACGGGATCTTTCTTGATCACCTTTTGTCAGTCTGGACTGGCCTGCTCCGAAGGCGCATCAAACCGCATGTACTACCTTTCCCAGTTTCATTTCATGAATTTTTTGCTAATAAGGATGTACTGTAGGCGGATATCACCCGCAATAGTTGCAGTGCAGCAGTTTGGTAATGGGCTCTCTGCTCGCATTGAAGACATGGTGGAGGCAAAGCCAACTCGCCTTATCAATTTCGGTCTATACATACCTGCATCGATTGAGATAAGGCACTGCTTACCAGAGGCACCGGAAATGTACTAACTTCTGGCATGAAAGCAAAGTCTGGCCCTTCTCTTGCACTAATCTTACTGCAGGAGTTTCTTCTTTTTATCTTCTCTCATCATGACTTGTGAGCATTCCAGAACTGGTAAGGTGATAGCTAACTAACCACAGACTTGTGTTTACTTTCGCTAATGGAGGTTTCAGATGTAAGCTGTGAGATTATCTTTCTCAAGAAAGCCTTGTGAAATAGGCCGTTACCTCTGACACGAAGACGCCAACCGCCTGTCGCTGATGAATTCGACTTATATGGACCCCAATACTGCCCGAAGTTGCCCGGGAATAAGGATTTGAGCTAATTGGTAATTCCATGAGAGCCCAAACTTCAAAGAGTAAAAACTGTGGCATCGCTCACGCAGCAGATAACCACTAAAGGTCCAAAGAAAATGATTCCCATCGACGCTACGATGCGCACTTTAAATAAGCTAGATCTGTGCAAATACAGTGTACGCTTTCGCGATCCCGAATTTAATCAAAACGCAAATAAGGGCCTTGCAGAAGTCCTGTTGTTCGTACTTTGACCAACGAACAGAAAGTGTAGGTACCCGTCTCGCAGTCGCTATGTAGGCGTGCTGAATAGTACGATTTCTTTTCATTTAATTTATCTAAAAGTAATTATGTTGGATGGAACTGAAATGACTTCTTGAAACGAGATTTTTTGATAAAAAGAACAATGCCAGAAAATTCTATCCGTCGAAGCATACCTAAAATTTAAAACGTGACTTCAGGAACTGAATGTCCTCTTGTTCGAGATACCCGCATATTTAAATTGAGTTCTAGCAATGATTTTCATTTCCAATATGTTCCTCGTCTAAACATGGTTTCAGCTTATACTGTATGTAGCTCTAGCTTCGTGGAACTCTATGCCTTGCCATCACTTTGCTTGCTAGTACTCTGTGTATATATTGATGTTCTATTATGGTGGATTTATTATAACCGGGTCTCTGACGTTCATTCTTTGGTGGGGCTGTCGTGTGCAGTCTACGGGTGGGAGTACTGCAACCATGCCGGCAGGCGTAGGAGTGTGGCCGACCGAAGTCAGCGGGACCAACTCTCCGACTGGAGGAAGGCAAGTCTCGCGACTATATCTGCCCTAGAAACATCAACTGGAGGGCCAGGGGAGAGTATCGATTACCCTTTACCACTCGCCATGGCCTGCCGGCAGAGGGTTACAGTACCTACAGGGAGACATATACATTTCTCCTATTCCCAGGGAGACATATACAGTGAGTGTTGACGTGCGTCTACGTCTACGTATGTGGACTATTCACATGGTCTGTTTTCAGGGCAATCACCCCATCGATGTAGTCATGGGATATACATACATGATGCACGTAGTATGCGCTTTGCTTGCCACCTGGATGTGTGACCTTTGGCAATATACATTACAGGAAAACCTGAGGCATATTATGAGGCACGTCGTTTGGTTTCTTGGCGACTGGACGGGCTTCTGTGCACATCGATAAGTCAGTAAGCCCAGTGTGATGTGGATTGGATCGAGAACGTCGGGGGGGGGGGGGGGGGGGGGGGCTCGGCTTATTGATCACCACACCACATAAACGATCTATTGCTCACCAGTGACTGGTCTCTGATACGGATGAAATCTCTTGACTGAACGCTTGAATAGGACGACCATCGTCAACGAAATTTCACTCGCACCCGCCACACGTTGATAGCAAATTGAACAGTGATTTACACAACAAAATGCGCCTCCTTCCGTAATACACGTGCCTATAGAGTGCAAGGTCAGACATAGTCAGAGTGCAATGCCTATGGACTTGGCTCTTATCATTGTCTCTTCTACTCTACTGCACACGCTTCCACAACGCTGCTCTCGCTACAGCTCTAGCTCTAGTTATAGCTTCTTAGAACTCTGCTTTGGCACCATTTTGCCAGCTAGCGCTTTGTGCAATCTGTCTTGAGACGATTCCCATGCCATTCGGATTCCAGACTGGCGGGCTGTCATAAACAATTATTCCCCTGATTGAGGTCGCTGTCTCGTAGATTGCTTTCTAATAACGTCTCTAGATATTACAAAGATACATTCTTCGTATTCTCGCGGCATTCATTATAATTATTGTTTAGCGATTCGTGCTCTGTGTGAGCACATAGTTACTGAGCTGTCATATACCCACATAGGCTGCTCGACCCTACAACTGGTAGCCAGGAAATCCTGTTCCCTAAATTCGCTATCAGTTAAAACATTGTGAAAACTTTTGAATATCTTATATGCACACAAGCTACCTATACTCCTGCAAATTGAGCTGAACAATGGCCAACCAGACTATAATTCGGGAATTCAACAGAAATGTGATGACTCAACTTGATTCTTTTAATCGGCGATTACTTACAATTGCGAACCCATGCACCTACATCTTCAGGGCCTTCGGTCTCATCGGCAATATTTTCATCCTGGCAACAGTGTCAAAAAACTCAGTTTTTGACGACCCCTGTTTCATTTGTTTCCAAGGTATTGCTGTTGCTGATTCTATTTACGCGATTCGAGGCATTTTCTTGAGTTGGTACTCGGAATGTGCGTGGTCAAGGAATGTTTTAGCTTCAGTATGGTTGTGCCACATTATGCGTCCATTTCTCGAGCACACCTGTGTCAATGTGGTCATGACATTGAATATATTTCTATCCACACAAAGAGCTTTCGCATGCTTACTACCAAGCAAATATGATTATTTCAACAGCAAAAAATTATGTCTAGCAATTACTCTAGGCGTCTATATTGTCTACTCTGTGTTTAGTGCGCCACGTTTGCTGGCTCTCTACGTCGAAAAGAGCAATCAATCTGCAACGTACGATGTTCGATTAACAAATTTTGGAGCAACTGATGGTTACCAGAGCATTTATTTATCAGTTAATAGCTATTTTAGAATGTTTGAAGCTGTCGCTATTTTGATCAGTTCTGCGTTGTCCATATTAGGATTACTGAAGATCGTTTGGATCAAGTAGGGCACATTTATATTGAAAATGTGTTCATAAGCTTGCCAGATAAACTTTGACTGCCGCAATGCTACTTTCTGTTTTCTTTGAGAATGTACACGAGGGCGTGTATATTCTCAAAGAAAACAGGTCATATCAACCTTTCCTAAGCTTATAAGCTTAGGAAAAGTGTTTTGACTTTTTCATGGCCTGAGCCTTTGCTCATCTTCCTCAAAATAAATTTAGTATGACAACACGTTCTTTTTTAAGACGCCGTCTGCTTAAGCAAATGTCCAGAGCATTCGCAACTCCAAATCAACTGGAACAACTGGGTGGAGTGAAACGGAATGTGCAAGTGTGTGTCATGCAATTAACGCAGGCACTAACAATGGCAATTAGCATCTCCATTAATTTTGCAGCCAATTATTTGTATGCGAATCCCATCGTGTACGACAAAGATGGCCGACTTATTCCCACTCACAGCTATAATTTTATTGTGATGTGGACAGTGATTAATCACTTTGCCGACGTCATTGCCCACTCTTTCGATTTTTACTTATTCTTAATTTTTAGCCCCCGTTATAGAAATGGTTTCTCAAACCGCTTTCTAAGATGCAAGCGCGGTCAACGAGATTGACAGTCCCCAGGAAGCTTTAGAACTCTGTGGAGGTACTCGCATTTATATACAGTACTTTTTCTACCAGTTTTTTTGCGGGGGGGGGGGGGGGGGGGGAGTGTGTTATTGTGGGTTGTGGTTGGTGGTTTTCTGACCTTGACCGCGACTTTGACCAAGGGTCGGTCAATTAGGGCCCGGTTTCTCTCGAAGGTCAAGGCCAGGTCAAGGGTTTTGACAGAATTCTGACCTTGACCTTAAGGTCGTTTCTAACACTACTGTATAATTAGTGACGTTATGTGCATCTCAAAATATGCGTCAAAGTTCATTCAGATCATTATGAAAAACTCTCGGACGATCAGGTGTCCGAGATCGGCAAACGACGAGAGCAGCAACCAATCGAACAATCAACAAAGAGGGGTTGCAAGTCTGCAGCGGTGGTGGTCGGTCGAATCTCTTCTCGGCTCTCGTCTATGCGGTCTTAACACACGCATCCGCCCTATGTATACTTGATAAAATCAATAGACGCCACTTTTGCCACGTTAACTTATGTATTTTTCCACGTCTTTTTTTCTTGCTGTCTAAACTGCTGACATATGTCAGATCGAACTTTACCGATCAGTTTCGAGTATTTGATAGCGCTCCGTGATTCCTTCCCCAATACTATGGCTCATGGAAAAACTGTGCGGGATCAAGTCAGTCTGTAGAATTCAGGTCTTAGGGGTAACCTTCGCAAATGAAAGAGGCTGCGAAACGAAACTTCAATTAAAGCCTAGTGAAAGTCAAAAACTTGGCCGAGGACTGGAATCAACGACGCTTGACGACATTTGGGAAAATCTTGGTGTGGAATCAGCTACTTGGCTCATTGTTGGTATACTTACTAGCGCCCCCACGGGTTTTCTTAGGTCGCTCGGAGGTACAATGCAAGAGTTTCTGTGGGGTGGGCGGCCGCCGAATGTGCGCCAAGATGTGATGCGGTGCGGAATCCATCCAATAAGTTTTGGCGGAGCAAACGTGCCAGATAGTGACGCTATTCTGCTTGGTCTGCGGCTGTCTTGGCTCAAGCGGCTTATTTGTTGGCCAAATGCACCGTCGACTCGACTAGGTTTGGAAAAGTTACCCGAGTCGGAGATTTAGCAGTGCTTCTGCAGTGTAACTTTAATACTCTAACAAGTTGGGCGCCTCAATTAGCTCCTTTCACAGTAGCATCGTGGATGCGCACACATGGGGTTCAGGCTCGCCTGCTCGTGAGGTTTCCTCTTCTGAAGCGGTAGCGACTGAGCTAATCTGTAATAATCGGTTTATTACGATCGGGGGGGGGGGGGGGCAGAGCGTATATCATAGCTGGCTTCAGGATGGACCTCTTGCCAGAGTGGTGTCCTGGTTTGACGCTAAGGGGAGACCCCGCCAATGGCAGGACTTGACAGTCTTTGTGGGCCACAATTTGTCTCACTTCCGTTACAGCTGGTATCGGCAGTTCAAGTTTCATGGGAAAAACTGATGGCCAATAAGCCTTTAGGTGCACCTGAATATCCATTAGTAACAGCGAACAGCAAAGAAAAGAAAGAAAAGATATATCGTTAGTCGGCGTAGTATCCCTGTAGGACAGCTGAGGTGGTGCACTCTGTACCCATAAGTTGGTGACTACCCGTGGTCGAAGATCTGGACCCTTCCAGCGGAGTTAGGTCTGCAAAATAAACTTCGTGTTTTTCAGCCATCTTGCATCGCATGCTCGCCTCAACATCGAAGTTGCAGCAATGGGGCCATCGCAATTCTAGCGAGTGCTATGCATGCAGCGCAGATAAAGATGATATTGACTACGACATTCATAATTCCCACGACCAAAAAATATGCATATTTTTTCGACAAACAGAAAACATGCTAAGCCATGTGCGCAATAAGTTTTTGCCAGTTTCATTTCTGCGGTTTCCAGCCTGGAGAGACTTCCAGAGACTCTAAACTTTTTATTCAGCAGTAATGGGTCGTATCAAAGATAGTGTCAGATTGCGTGCTGTTTTTTTTACTTCCGTTATCGAATTCATGCGGCTGCTAGAGCAAACGAAATTCATGTCTCACCGAAAGAAATAGATCAACTTTTAATTTTCTCTCTCCCTAGCCGTAAGTAGAAGTTAGGGCAAGTTAGCGGTCGTCCCCGTCTGCCCCGAACACGCTCGTCGCAATCCCGATGCCAGAGCCAACGTTCCGTCACAGTCCCGGGAGAGGTTGGCCCCTTGACGTTCCCCCCAGTCACAATGTTAACCAGTGACTGGTTTTTATGGTCTCAATTCGAGTGGTACGACAACATCCGCTGGAGCATGTATTTACAATGAGCTGGAACATGTCCTACAGTATGACAATCGGAGCATCTTCTTGATGCACTATCAGCGGGTGGAGGAATCGACATTGTGGTATCGTATTGATAGCGAATGATCGGGCGGTCATACACACGATCGCCAATTTCTCGTCCAATGCCACGATCTCCGTTCTCGTCCAATTTAACTTTGTCCAATGCAATTAGGATTCGTGAACCAGCCAATGATTGTTGCAGTTGAGCATGTTGCAGTCGGCGAGTAGCGGCGCAGAAGCATTGTGGGCTCGTCATCGCCCGTACATTGCTCTAACATCGATGTCTTCAACTTATTGAGCGATGTTTCTACCAGTTTGGGTGGTCGTAGCCGGCATGGCAAGATTTAGAAGAAAGGACGATGTTACCTTTTACAGCTCTTGCAGCGCGGGGGCGATCGCGGCTCGTATAGGTTCAAATCTATGTATCGAAAATTACGCACTCATGGTCATACTTCAATCTTAAAGATTTCCGCGTATGGACAGTCTCTGAAGAGATGGTCAACGCAAAACAGCATCAAATTATGGACTCGTTAAAGTGGCAGTTGGTGCACGAATGGGAAGGCTGGTGCGCAATATTTATTGCCAATAAATATTGCGCGTGCTGCGACTGATAGTTGAAAGCAGCCGCGGTGATGCAGTGGTTCAGCAGTCGTCTCTCCTTATTGCTTGAGAGCAAGTGGCTCGACTCGTCGCGGGTTCGATCCCCCATGACGGAGGTCGGTTTGCGAACCATGAAACCTCGCTGGCCTTTCACGCCAGGCCGTGGGTGACTCACAACATACCGCAGAGACGCCTCCCCAAGGGAAGTTAAACGAGGAGACAGTCTCGACTGTCGAACACCCACCTTGTTCAAAGCCCACCCGTCATCGTCCAAGGAAGTCGGTGTCCTGTCCATGATGCCTTCGTGTGGAGGTGCTTCTAGTGGAGACACGCAGAGGGACGCTGCTGCGTGCCCCGTTTCTCGCACAGCTAAGCTTCTAAGGTTTGACTGCTGGCCGGCTAGCGGCAAAACGGGTTTCGGTCCAAACAAATTTTAGGAAAAAAATTGATATTTGGACTGACCGATTGAAGGTAGCTGTTCTTACAAAGAAAGGCAGATTCAAATATTTGTTGAAACAAGGTATATACATATGTGTCTGATGATTCCTGGATTGAAGTTATAGTGCGCCACTCACTGATTCCCTGAGGAGAAAAGCCAAGAAACATGTGTATGAAGACCGGAGGACACCGTGTATACCTGCATAAACACACAGGACTGCTAGCATAGTGTTCGTTGGATAAAAGAGATGATGATGAGAGATATGATGGGGGATCTGATGAGATAGTCGTTTGGTCAGTGCTGCTTTCGTCTAACGATAAGTACAGCAGGCATTGAAATATCCTTTGGTCTTTGGTGATGTATTGTTTTTTTAAGGTAAAGCTATATTTTCTTGAATTTACTGTAACAAGGTCTTAAGTGTCCAGTTTCAAAAAGGGTTTTTGTAGGCAGTGTATGGGTGTTAGTAGATACATTTTACCAGTCCTGAGGAGACGCATGTGTTTTTGTGGGTCTACACTACATTATTCGTGTGTAGGTCAGTCGCAGTGTCCTGTTTGCAGAGCATTTGCTCTAGCATGAATCAAAGGGAACAGGCTATCCTTCGAAAGTATACTAGCCCAAGCTGGGCTGGTATACTGGCACCCTGGCTGGTTTGGCCCCACACCACAAGTCTGGCAAAAAGGTTGGACAAATACGAAGGGGGATCCCCAGGAATTTAGAATTAGCTGTAAAGGAATCGAGCAAGCGAAAGCAAGGGTGCTAATCTCAACCTAGTGACTGTTCTTATATTGCCCAGGCTTCTCCCCACTGACCCAACTACCCAGCCACACCCCCCCAAGAATTCTAGGCACCCTAAATCGGCAAAAGTCAAGAAACGAAATAAATTTATCATTCACGCTGGTATCAGTCTGCTCGCAATCTTTAAACACCCCTTCCTAACATGTTCGTCTTCAAACAGTGTTGGATTAAGCTCAAGGAATATTTGCTCACAAGGTTTTGGCGTAAAAATGTTTGAACAAGGGAAATCTATCACGAATCTTGATGCTCAGCTTGACGACTGAATACTCGAATAAAGGTACAATATCCTCGAGCATTTGAAACAGGGCACGCCATATAACCTGGTATCACCATGGTCCCGTTGGCAGCGATCCCGACATATGGAATCGATATTTCACCCTAAAAATCACGCGATGTAGTACAGTACATGATATACGTGAATGCTTCTTTTTTAAAAATTTTTTGTTGGCCGAAGCCTTGTCATCAAAAACCAGCAAGGAGCCGGCACACCCAGCAGCGTCCCCCTGCGTGTTTCCACTTGGAGAACCTCCACGCGAGGACATCCTGGACCACCCACCGACTGCATCGTACGATGGCGGGAGGGCTGTGAACCCTGTGGTATTCGAAAGCCGAGACTGTCGACTCGTTTGGCTTTTCTCTCCGCTCGGAGCATCCCGACGGTACCGGCTAAGCCACCTACGGCCTGGCGTGCAAGGTCAGCGAGGGTTCTAACTGACCTCCACCACCGGGGATAGAATGGGACAAGTCGAGCCACTCGCACCCAAGAAATATGGGGAGACGTATGCTGAGCTGTTGCACCACTACAGCTACATGACTAAAAACTCACCATATCTTATTTTGTAATTCAATGTATTGCGGTTGATCAGCATTCGCTAACGATCGCAATGAATACTCCTTGGTGTCTCTCGCTAAAAGATCATCGCGACTCCACCACCCATCTCGATCAAATACAGTGATTATTAATTTTACAGCGCACATGCTTTCGTTTACTGCTCCACTGCCATCAACAAGCGAGTTGTACAGCTGAAGAGAAAGAGAGTATGGGGTTTGGAAAAAGTGATCATTACAGCACATACATTAAACTGCTCGAAATAAGATAACGAATAATATGAACCAGGTAAACTAGAATTCCAATTTGCGGCTGGCCATTCATTCTCTCTTAAATCGATATTTGTGAATTGATTGTAGTCGTCAGGGGCATCAAAAGAGTAGGAAAAGAAATTATGATCGTTCGATTCATCGCACCACATTAGGTCAAACTTGACGCGGTAGTCGCACTGATTATACTCCATCCAAATATAGTCAAATCGGTCACAGCGCGGTGCATTTCTGCCCGTCGATACTGGACCAATACCTTCAAATCGAACGAGAAGCGCGGGAAACTGAAACGATTTTATTTCATTAAATAAAAGAAAATCGTTTGAGTCATCGTACTTGAATTGTTTCAACTATTGCGCTGCAAAATGGAGGCGCCACAATACCAAATATGACAATAAAATAGGTCTGAAGCGCGAACATACTATTTCGACTTCTAAATTTTCTTGCTTGTTCCGAAAGGATTTGCGTCATAAGACTAGATCCACAGCTTGTTAGCGATACAAACCTCATTGCTCCTCTACTCCAACTCCACTACCCTGCCAGCTTCGGAACAGGTGTGCTTCCATTGCATATTAGCAAGTTATCATTCATTTTGACAAACGGCCTGACACTGACGACGAGCTGTAAGAATAAGAGCACATAGAACGAGACACTGAAAATATGTGTGGGTTTTCGACATCTGAGCAGCGGCAATGGGAAACAGAGGGGGAGGAGAGGGGGGGAGGGGGGGGTGTGGGGAGGGGGGCGGGGGGGGGGGAGAAAAAAATATTTTGGGGGGGGGTGGAAACTTTGGATAAGGAAGGTGGTCCAAAAAGGGAAGGGATTTTTTCGTGGGGTCACATTCATTTGAAACTGGACACTTTAGACCTTGTGACAGTAAATTCAACGAACTGTAATATCACCTTAAAGAAATAATACGTCACCAAAGGCGACATTTCCATGCCTACTGTACTTGGACGAAAGCAGCACTGGCCAAACAACAGTGGCACTCTTCCATTACAGTACACAATATCGGTCATTTTGGCGTGACAGAGGAGATGCCACACCTAGGGAAAATGGATGATGTTTGTGTTGTGTTTGTTATGTTTGGATCTCTTTGATGGCGGTCGGATGCAGGTCACTTGTTGGGCAGAACGCTGCATCTGCATCAACAGTGTGCGACGCAGGCTGCAGAGAAGGCAACGAGCTACGTATCAGTGTTGCCGGAGGATGGCGCGGCTGACGTCTAAGGTGTGGACTCGTTTGCAAGCTGAGCATAATAGCGTCGATCTGATCGTGAGTCGAGTGTCCGACTAGTTCGGGGTATAGAGTACCCTCGAGTTGGTCATCTGTGAACAGTGCCCCCCATGGCGTGGTCGCATTCTCATCAGAAAAAAAGGCGAGGCAGAAGTCAAGCAGAAATACAGCAAAGTCGATGCGGACGATGCACAGTGTCTTATCTCCTGAGCAGTAGTCCGGTGCTGGAGGAAGCCTTGCGTGAGATAAGCTGGCGGAATGCTTGAGAGCGTGGATGCGGGCGTTCAGAGGCAAAGATCTGAGCTTTAAAGAAATCGAGAAGACCACTGGTTCTAGAACTACATGGGCCAGCTCGCCTGGCAGATACTGTCGTTAAGCTGCTTATTCTAGTGCATTACAGAGAGTTCAGCCATCAGCTTATTGTTTTGGATGATTTACCAAGCCGTGCTTCTGGGTCGCTATTTTTTCGCCAAAGTTGGGCCAGTCAAGATCGATTCTACGAGCGTTAATTCGAAACATAGGCCAACGGTGGATTTGGACGAACTGGCTAAGGGCAACAGCGGAGGTGATGTTGTCGTGTGCACGTCCGAGCCGATGACCACCCTCACGCACAGAAAAATTCATTTGCGGAACAGTGCAAGCAGATGCGGGGGATGTGCTTTTTAGGAAGCACACACAGGGGTGAGCACTTAAACCAAGTTTCGTCGGGTGCAATGAGTGAGTTCCTAGAGGCGAGCTGTGTGTGTAAAAAGGAGGGTGGACGGGCTCTGGATTCTGTGACAATGGATTGTCTCCGATTGGGATTCAGGAAGAGCAGAGTGTTGCGGTGGTTCCGTCAGGCGTAGGGGTAAGGCGACTTGACTCCAGGCGTTAGTTTATTTATACTCCTCAGCACACACGCCAGGTGCCTATTAACATTTCGTTACTATAACAACCCAATCAGTAACATACCAGAGTAAGTAAATAGGTCTTACTCATCAATGGCGGGAACACAAACCAACCCCGAACAAGAGGCACGTACGATTGAAATGATTGTGGTTTATTGTTTTACTTAGCTCTCGCGTGCCATGTGTAGTGCTTGGCTTGGATAAAGTATGAAAGTTTTTTTTTTAATTTTTGTGGGTTGGGTCCCGCGCCGCCCCAGTTCCCCAGGGGCTTTCAACCCGTTTTGCCTATAGCCGACCAGCAGTCATGATATGATAAGCGAGGCCGTGAGGTGACCAGCTCTCACGGCAGCGTCCCTCTGCGCGTCTCCACTAGGAGCACCTCCACGCGAGGGCATCCTGGACAGGACACCGACTTCCTCCGACGATGGCGGGTGGGCTCTGAACCCTGTCGGTGTTCGACAGACGAGACTGTCTACTCGTTTGGCTTCCGTCTCTCCACTCGGAGCACATCGGCGGAAGGTGAGACCCGGCCTGGCGTGAAGGTAGGAGGGTTTATGGTTCGCAAACCGACCTCCATCACCGGGGATCGAGCCCGGGACGAGTCCAGCCACTCGCTCCCAAGTAATACGGGGAGACGAATGCCGAACCGCTGCACCACCGCGGCCGCGATAAAGTATGAAATGACATGACATGACAACAGTCGTGTGAGTTGTTAGAAGCGACTGAGAAGCAAGCTGGGGTAGTGCATTTGATACCATCAAAGAACTGACGCTGTCTAATCGTAATCTGGCCGCTGCTCAGGCACAGGAAATAAAGAAATTTCTGTCTGGATGGGCCAGGAAAGGCATTTTCGCGACCTCAGATGCGGAGCTGGCACCAGTCAGCTCTTTGGTCGCACATACGACCAATCTGGTAAAACCGCTGGGGGTGGTGTTGGTGGCATTCGTCTTCTTGATTGCTTGGGACGATGTGGGGACGATTGGGTCGACCCGTAGGAGGTGGTTGAACAGAACCTCTGACCTTTCACGCAAGACTGTTGGTGACTCACCCGGTCCCCAGAGGTGCTCCGAGAGGAGAGACGGAAGCCAAATGCCTAGACAGTCTCGACTGTCGAAGACCGACCAGGTTTCACAGCCCACCCGCCATCGTCCAAGGAAGTCGGTGTCCAGTCCAGGATGCCCTCGCGTGGAGGTCTAGTAGAGAGAGGTAAGAGCTGGTTAGTTGCTTATCATATCATTCCTCTGCGCTATAGGAAAAGGGTAAGTGAGGGCGGGGGGGCCAAAAATTAAAAACAATACTCCGGCCAGTACATCTGCCTCTAAGGCGGTTACCATTGTGTCAGAGGCCGATTGTAAGACACTTGATGGAAAAAATGCTTGGTGCGGGCCAGATCGAGGAATATAATAGCCCGTGTTCGTCACCAATAGTGTTGGCTAAGAAGAAAGGCTGATAAACGAGGTTCTGTGCCGACTGTAGGAAGATAAGCGTTCATAAAAACTTCATCTCTGCAAATAGAGGCTGACCGGTTCACGTTGGAATCCTGCAGTCTGGAATGCGATAGGTCAAATAGTCAGACTATTGCATTCTAATCGCTGATTAACAGGTACGTAGTTCTTGCAGCGCAGTAAATGTCGATGCAGAAGTGTTTCTTCATGCGCACAACATATTCGGACTTTACTTGTATAGTGTACAATACTGAAAATGCTTGAATCCTGCTTTAATATTACGCTGTTTAAAATCCTTATTATCGTGGCAATTCACAAAACTTCACTACACTGACCTAGTCATCTTTGAGGCGTTTTTTCAATGTTATATTTTCTTTCTTTGCCGGGAGTGTCTGTAGTATGCTGTATCCGCTGCTCAAGTGCATGTATCACTTCTTGGAGTTGATCCAATTGTTCCAGTTTTCTCCTCAATTGTTTATCCAGTTCTATTTGCTCCTCTTGTAGCTTCTGTACCATCGTCAATTGATTATTCAGTTCATCCGTGCAAGCTTTTGAGGAGTCCTCTAATTTTTGCAAACGTTGATTCAATAAATCTTCTTTTTCCTGGTCATCCAGTTCTCTCTTCAACTCGCTGTCGCCTTCTTTTAAATACCCAACAGAAATTTGCAACCACGATTTTGTCATTCCACCAGCAGGAGGTGCAGTCGTGGATCTTCCAATCATACGCCTTCGATTTCGATAGGTGCTGCTTACAAACATGAAAAATTTCCAAAGAGCCCAAATTGAGAAGCCTGTATAAAATCCGAAGTTACCTCCAACTTGGGCAACCACTTCAGCCACTGTATTTTTTGTGGTTTCTTCGTAAATTGCATAAAATTTATCACGGACCATAAAATTAAGAGTACAAACATATGGTGGTGTATAAATATTTGGAGAGTAATATTGAACTTCATAAGTGTTTTGGGTAATCACACAATGCTCGCACCTGCGACTCGAATATTCTGCTTTGACATTTTCCATACATGAATCATAATTTTTGATGCTGCAATACTGCAGTTGTCCTTTCTCAACATCACTCAAATGTTCAAAGGCAAACGGGAAACATTGACAATATTTTATCACTGCTTGGGCGAAACGATATTCGTCGCAAGTATACGAAACCTGGGGAACACTAGTCCCATAGCAAGTATTGGAAACATTCTGAATATTGAACACGCCTCTGGTCGTGATAACAAATCCAATGGACGGTACTGTCTCTGCTGCACCATAATATTTCTCAAATTGAAAAAAAGTAAAATGAGTAATAACGGAGAGGGGCATTTTATTTGAGTCAATAATCTCGGAATTATTACCATTTTCGCCTTCACACTTCAATCCAATTGAAACATCCGTATTAGGTTCGGAAGAATGTGAAAAGACCTGAGCTACCTGGACTAAGTAGCAAACGCGTGTGAGGGTAAATGAATAAATCGTAACATGGGGGGACACAAGAGAGGAATTCGAGACGAGGTCCATGACTGCTGTGTTTAGTTTTATCAATTCATCATCCTTCCAATATTTTTCGATTGCTTTGTCTGAACAATCATCGCCATACAATACTTGACCGTATTGACAGGAATCTAAATCTCTTTCCATACGAACAATTTTCAGGGCATGAATGTATTGACGTTTGCTTAAAAATAAATTGGGCTTTGTAAAATCGAGGGTTTTGTAAACATCCTTTGTCAAGTTCCAACCGAATGTGGGATCGTAAGCTTCATCGACTTCTTTTCTGATTTCCAAGACAGAATCACACCAAATCCGTTCAAAAATTGAGTTATTATATTCGATACAGGGCATTGCATTTTCGAGAAAACCAGCTGTTTCGTTTCCTTGAATTTCAACAGTTCGAACTAAAGTGACACTATTGTCGGTCAGAAAAGTGATAATAATGTTTGCCGCATCCCAAAATGCCAGCGACCAAAAAGCAAGAATTACGAGGAGATACAGCGCAGCTTTGACCTTATTTCTTTTGGCGTCATTTAACAAAACACAAAATGATTTTACCGTCTGTAGTGCCATTCCTAGCAGGCAAAGTCGACTTGAGAACAATTCACCCATAAGTCGAAAGCCTAAGACAACTCTGTTTTGGAGGTAGCGCCCAGGCAACTTGTTTTAGAAACTACAGTTCACTCGAGGCGAATGTCGACTGTCAGTTGTGGTTTACTATTTTATATAGCAGGTGGTCCTGTTTTCGTCCCATGTGTACGACTTCAGTGCTGAGTGTCAGATGTCGTAACTAGTAAGCGTAGGTCCCAGAAAGAACCTGTATTATTTTGCGCGGGACTACAGGTCCGTGATGATATTTAAATGACGCACAAAAGAGCATTTGCAGTCTGTAGACAAATAGACATATCACATCGATCTATGTATTCTTACAAAATGGAGTTTCCAGTTTCAGTGATCAAGAATTTGTTTCAAACAACGCATCAAAAATCAATCAATGTTGTGTCCTGTCGCACCTGTTGTGACCGTCTGTACTACTGGCCTCGTTGAATGGGCGGGTGGGCATTCGTTTAGATCAATACAAAATTGCGAATCACTTTGACATCGTGGTTGCCATAGGGGTATGCAAGCGTGTTCTGGGCATGGCGGTGGAGCGCCTAGTTGTAGATAAGATTTGGCGAATGCTGGAAAGCATTCCTTGACGCAGTCGAAAGCAGCAAGTATGTTTGGAAAAGAGATCAAAGTAAGGAAGAGGAGTATAGTCCTGAGCATTTCTGTAAGGCCAGTGGAAATGAGTAGTAGTGCAAGAAAGGTTCAGCTTGATCTGTTGATGACCGTATTAATCGCATGGTTTTTAAAACTCGTTTCTAAGCAGATTCCGTGGGAACTAAAACTTTTCTACTGTAGTGTGCCATTTACTGGGTCAGGAATTTCACCCTTTTGTACTTGTTAGATTTAAAGGTGACAAAAACACTTGAAAATTACAGCGGGTTAAAAATATATTCAATTTAAGCGCGTGAACAACTACTGTAGTTGTCATGGACGAACATGTAAAATACAGGAGTGTCTGCTTGTCGAACTGACTATATTCGAATGAAAAAGCTAATCTGCGCTTTATTTTTATTGATGTGCTTTTTTGGATTTAAATTTGAGTGCTTTAAAGGGCCTCTGGGTGAGTTTCGGGATGAGTGAGTGAGCGCCCTGGATTATATTTTTATGAAGCTCCGAGCTAAAAACTTCCAGCAATGACAATAAAGAGAGCAAGCCCGCCTTGAAGCAGTTAAAGAACTGACTGATTAAGGAATTTTCCCTTATGCATTGCAAAGAAATGTTTTCCCTTATGCATTGCAAAGAAGGGTTTTCCCTTATGCATTGCAAAGAAGGGTGATCATTTTCTGAACGGATTTAGAAACAGTACTCCATTTCGGTGTCTTTAGGTTGGAATATTTTGCAGAATAATGTTATTTTGTGTCGGTGATATATTTCAAAGATATACGGGCTGTTGAATAATTTGTTGAGGGGCGTGGAAGGACTTAAAAAAGGAATGAGGTGGCTGTGCAAATCTGGTGACCACCAGCGGAGCTAGTCGATGTTTTTTTTCGACAAGAGAGGGGTTGATCTTCGGCCATTGTGTGAAAACCAAATGCCGGAAGCTCAGGAGAAAAATTTGTTTCAACACTGGTGTCTTCTCTGTTGGATATTGTGTTTCATATTTTACCATTTATTTTCCTTCTGGTCTGCTCATACCATATAAGAAGCGCACTGGATAGACCTGACATAAAAACACTTAGTAATCAAGAAGTTACCTCAATATGGATTGGGTGCTTGAGCTTGAGCTCTTGTGTGTCGCAAATTGTTGTTGGTCGACCAGCTGGAACACATATCTCGGGTCCCTCAGACTCTGGAGAGCTCGGCTCTGACGTATCAGGTACTTGATAAGGTCCTGGTGGAGGTGCTGTCGCCAGCACAGCATTCTTTTTCTGTGATCTTATAAATGCTGGGTAACATTCCTTGTCGCAATTGCATGCAGAAAATGCGGATATAAGAAAAAGAAGACATACGACTAGCACCGCTGGGTACATTTTACTTTCTGATTTCATCTATTTTAAGCGAGACCGCTCTGCTTTCTCCGTTTTATTCATTAGGCTAGGATAAACTAGATCCTGATGGTCTACACTCGCCGACAATGGAAGCAAACTAATATATAGAACTTAGCAGCGCAAACGTTTTGAGTACACTTCATTCTTTCATGTAAAATTTAAACCATTAAAAAACTGGGGTTTACGCTACAGAAACAGGCGAATTTCTCTCACAGCAGAAGGGTAGTTTCATAGTCTGCGAAGTCTGAGCTTGCACAAGAATAGTGTACTCTCTTACTATGGATGGGACGGTGGCAGTTCACAACATATGGTAGCTATCGGACGATCACAAAAATGAGAGGAAATCGACCAGCGTCAGTTACCGCTGATTCAAACTTGTAGTGCTGATCGTTAGTTTCGCGGCTTGAGGGCGCCTAAAATTCTCACGGGAGGCGGCGTTGGGTAGTCTGCCGGCTTGGTGACGCTGAGGAGTGTGAAAGCAGGCTCCTAGTGAGATCAGTGCTCTTTCGTTAGATTTGACTCTAGCTAATTGCTCTAAATTCTTTAGGAGCATCTGACCGAATTTTTCCATTTGGCAAACCTGTGAGGTGGACCAATCGCCAGCAAGGGGCTTTGATTAGTATGATTTTAAGGGGCCTCTATACGGTCGTGGTTCCTTTGGTTCTCTAGAAGCTTCCAGGAGTTGACTTCAGGAGCGTCCAGGGCAGGCACTTGGTTTCTCTGTGGATCTGTCCATGGACTGTTGAAAATCGTCGCGCATTTCTGTGCTTCTGAAGTCTTCTGGTGTTGAGTAGCACATGACGCAGGAAAAATTAAGCACAAAACGAGGTAATGAATTTTTAGCGCATTCATTACCTCCTTCAGCTTCAGCTCCATTTTGCAATACATGACTGCGATAAATAATCCACGGTATCATAGAGACTGGCTGTATGGCTGTACAAAGACACACATCTTTTCAAAAATCAGTGATTTGAAATTTTAAGAAAAAGCCATTAATTCCTTGGTCAGCTCAAAAACCCGGTTCGGTCAAGTCTGCTTTAGTGTTGGTATGGATATCCGTATCTATATCTAATGAATATTCATATATTTTGAAAAACGAATTCAATATCATACCTCTATTTATATGTTTTCACAATTGAATATCCATATCTTATCTTTTGGGAGCTGAGATACAGTATGCATTTAAGATATGCATATTTGACAGTGGGGCGGATTCACGACAAGATCGGATGGGGGCTTGTCGGATCGGATCGGATCGGATCGGATGGGAAAAATTTCGGATCGGATCGGACGATTTTCGGATCTGGTCATGCGAAAAAGGTAATGGGAATTTTTATCAACAATCAATAACGCATAAACTTTTCTCGAAAGGTTGCTCCTCGTGATAAACACACATTATTGATTATGCCATGGCACGAGCAGCGCCCCCTCAAGGCTTTGCCACTCTGCTCATCATGGATCTATTTTACAAGCTGATAATGTAAAGAAGATCCATGCTGCTCATAAATGACTGCAACTTCAACTTCGAATTCAAAATCTGGAAAGGCAATCTTGCAAGCCGTTGCGTCGAACTTGGCAAAACTAACAAAATTTCGTTTTGTGTTGTTTTCATGCTAAGTTGCTGTATTTCCTGGGATGTATGGATCCAGATTTGGAAACAAATGCTTGTTGCAATACTTTGAAAATTATATTCTCTTGTATTCTCGGAAAAATTTCACGTGGACAAAGTGGTTTCTACTTTTTTAAAATTTTATTGTACGAAATAAAAAATGGCCAGAAATTTTGCTAGGCTCTAAATAATGTTCCTCTTGTCTAGAAATTTAGGCCGGTAGGATCTAGTTTGCCCGTATTTTCAAACACTTGGGCCAGTTGGGTGCCCTGCCTGACCAGATGAAATCAGAACGAAAAATGTATCCGCTATTGCTATGTCTTGTGCTATCTCCCATTTCCACCTTTGCTGCATGCAATTGCGGAAAAGATTGTTTCCCTGCATTTATCAGATCACAAAGAAAAAATGTTGCTTTCGTCGTCCCGCCACCAGGACCTTATGGAGAGACCGTTATTCCTCCTGGACCCGAAGGACCTGAAATATGTGTGCCTGCCGGAGAACAGACAAGGATTTGCCACACTCCAGAGCCCATTTGCTTTCCACCAGAAATTCCCACCTGTCCACCATCCACACCACCGACAGGATATGGGACACCAACCCCTCATCCAGGAACTCAGGCACCCAATCCGTACTAAGGTGACACTGGCCAAGCCCTTGTTTATAAAAAGTGTGTCCGCGTCTGTGTTTAATGATACTTGTCTGAGCATTTCATGCAGTTAGTGTCCTTATTGAAAGTTGGCTGCGCAAAAAGCAGCAAAAGCAGTAATAGGCGCTCTGTAACGAGATCGTTTTTTTTGTAGTAAAAGTCAAAGTGATGCTGGTAAAGATGTTGCAAACCGCTATGAGCTGTCTTTCTAGGAAAATATTGCAGCTGAGCATAGAACAGGTATATTTTAGGGAAAAGTATATTTCAAAAAAGACAAATTTCAACTCAAGTGCTCAAAATATGCCAGAAATTCTTTCAGTCAAACAAAAGTTTGGAGAATTCTAACCGTTTACACCATTGCATCGACAAAATTCCATATAAAGTTACTTTGCTCTTTTTTTCAAGCAGTCGTCCTGAATGAATTTGCTTGTTGCAATCAGGCCATCGCGGACTTTTTGCACATTTTGTGGTACGTTCGTAAGGAATCGAAATTTCCAATCAATCGAAGTAATTAGGACCTGGGGAGTGGAAGTCATTAAAATTTTCTTGGTGCAATGCTCTGGAACTATAAACGCCCAAAATAAGGATACGGAAAACTTGTTTCAGTAAATAAGAGACTTTTTACGTATATTTGACAAACATAGACGAAAATTCGTGACTGAAATGGTTTGATGTCAAAGCTCTAGTTACTCTGCATAGATCTGGTTTGATAAAACAGCACTCAAAAGTTCTGTGTTTCGGGAAAACGGACTGCGGGAAAGTGTAGAAATCCACGCATTCGTCTGCTCCACGCAGTATCAAAAAGTCCTCAGAAATGTGCCGGACTATAGTCTTATTTCTTCTGATTTTTTTCCCAGCGGTATTTTCTGCTTGTGATTGTGTCAAGGAATGCTTTCCAGCATTTGCCAAGTCCCAACGACCACCGAGTGTTCCAGCACCACCTGAGCGCGGCTGCATACCTCCAGGTGAATCACGATGTTCCACGGAGGAGCCTTTCTGCATTTTTCTCGACGAATGTCCAGCAACACATGCGGTGATGTCAGTGGGATATGGAACACCTGCCCAGCCTACACCAACCGCACACACGGTCACAACAGGGATACAATACTGATGATTATTGGTTGATAAAGATGTTTGATTTTAGATTGTTCACATTCAGCGGTTTTGTCTTCTTTTCCGAGAGGTTTCAAGGAACGTTTATTTATTTAGTTTGACAATAAAACCTGGTTTTGTCATAGGACAGGGTTGTGTGCAAGCTCTGCCGCGGGAATTCAGCATAAACCGCGCTGGACATATAAACTGTCCATTAAAATTTACCAAAACGGAATAGAACATTTCTTTTCGATGAGTTCTGCTGACAAATTCACACGCACACACGGTACCTTATAGAGTAATCACGTGAGAAAACACATTCTGATTTTCTAAGCAGAGACGTGGGTGAGTACCCTAAAATACTGTAATATCGTGCACGAACAAAATGGTGCCAAGAATATTTGTCTGTAAATTATCTGACTCGACTTCTGAACCGTCTTACGCTAGACGATCCGTTTTTTGATTGACCACCCACCTCATTCCCGCCCAAATCGATTTTTCGCAATGCCTTGATATTATTTAATAATCCATCAGGTAACCATGTGATTTTATTATTTTGCAAAAATATATCTTTCAAATTTACCAAGTCGTTGAAAGCACCAGCTTCTACAGTCGCGATTCTATTCCCGCTCAGATACAGACATTCCAAATTCTCCAATCCTTTGAACATTTCAGCCGATAATCGATCCAAGTGATTGTTACTCAAATTTATCTCTTTTAGATTTTTTAAATTAGCAAACATGCCATCAGGAATATCTCTGATAGCGTTATTTTTCAAATATAATTTGGATAAATTTGGCATTGGATCAAAAATACCCCAATCTAAAAACCGAATTTTATTGTAAGATAATTCAAGGAACCAAATGTTTTTCATTCCATTAAATGTAGAATACTCGAGAGCATCGATTTCATTTTTCAATAAATTTAATTGAGATAGCTCCTTAGTTTTCTTAAAAGTTCCATCTGGCAAGTTTTTGATTTGATTTTTTTCCAAAAATAAGAATTCTAAGCAAATTAAATCGTCGAAAGCCCCTTCCTCGATTTCTATGATTTTACATGAACGCAGAGCTAACTCCACAACGTTGCCCATCCATCTGAATAATGCCCAATTGAGTTTCTCAAACTCGTTCCCTGATAAATCTACATTCTTCAATTTTCTCATCTTCTTAAATAAATCTTCAGGAAAATCTTTCAATTGATTATTTTGTAAATCTAATTGAGTCAAATTGACCAAATCGTCAAAAGCGCATGATTGAATTTTTGTTATACTATTATTACTCAATCTAAGAAACCATAAATTTCTCATGCCTCGAAACATGCCAGTTAAAATTTCTCGTAAGTTACAATTCGTGATTGTCAGCATTTCTAAATCATAAGCTGATCGAATCGATTCTAAAGTTCGAATTTCCAGCACGAATTCATCTAAATGTAATCTTTTCAATTCGGGCGTATTTTCGAATTCAAATTCAGAAATAAATAATCGAGGCGAATCCATTCCGCCGTACAGATGCAAGCGCGTTAATTTTGGGAGTTGCGACAGACCATTTTCACAAATTACAAAATCGCCACCAGCGTAAGCAACGACTTCATGAATAGGGTCGATCAATTTGTTTAATTTACACTCGTGTCCATTTAGGGCATTGGAAAATCCAGCGTGACGCAAAAGTTCGTCGAATGTTCTCCCGTCGATGCCAACATTTTCAATCCGGAGTGTAGTTTGATTGTTTTGGGCGTCTAGTCCAAGTTCGATGGAAAACGTGCACTTGACTTCAATGACTGAGGGTGTGTGACCATTGGAGGATATTTCAGAATTCGACATAATTGATCCGGTGGACTGCAGATAGTCCTATTGAATTCACAGATGGTAGACAGCGAAAGCCCACGGCGGCCTAAGAAATTTTTGAGGGATTCCCACTCACTTTACTCCTTGCACTGATGAATTCTTTCATAGCCTGACGTGAGTTCGCAAGAGGCGCTTGCTTGCGTCAGTATGAGCGGCTGTCTTGAAAATTTGCGTCAGTTTTCTCTGAACTAACTGGCCTATTGAGAAGTTTGGTCAGCTGTTGCTAGTTCATAGAGCCTGGTATCTGAATTGCGTTGTAGCGTGGTAAAAATACTGCATTCTTTAAGTGCAATGACATAAGAGGAGTTTTTCAGTCTAACAGAGGCGTTTGGGGCCATCCATAAGGTCGACCGCACAAAATCTCGATTTTTTGAACCGCCTTCCTCCCCCCCCCCCCCCCCCCCGACCACTTCTCGCCAAATCCCCTCAAAAATGGTCGACCACTTTAGCCATCTAGTTATAGTTTTACTCGCTAAAACGCATATAGTTAATGCTCACTCGAATAGCAAGTCACACAGTACAAAGTAAAAAAAAGCAAAAAAGACACATCTACGAAAATGTTATGTTTATAAATCGCTTGATAGAAGACATCATAGTTCGATAAAGCTACATCCTCAGTCAGAGAATTTCTCAAAGTCCTGACAGAAAAAATAAAGCTCTGCTTGAAGCTTTCAAAAAAAACCTTTTGGAATACTTGACTGATGGGCAGCTACGCACCTAGCACTGTAGCGAACACCGGCACTATCCTTATGCACAAAACCAGAGTTCGGAAAAGTGAATGCCAGAATAAAATTTGTAAAACTGAAAACATTTCAATCGTTTCCTGCGACAAAAAAGGCAAAAGTCGTAACCCCCCCCCCTTCCAAACGCAGAGTGGTGAAATGTGTTATCGTATGCTTTCCTTCTCTTTCGAAGACAAATTTTTTTTTTTCATGGAACGGATTTCTATTTCGTAAAAGCCTCCACAAACTTTTCCCCATATTTTTTTAAAAATTTTGCGGGTTGGGCCGCGCCAGCGCAGTTCTCTACGGGACTTCCAATCATATTAGCTGGCTAGCAGTCATGATATGATAAGCGAGGCTGTGAGGTAACTTGGGATAGGTTAGGATCCCGATACCGATCCTGATCCTGACATTGAGGCATCGGGATTCAGCTAATAATTATGATATGCTTGAGCATGGTACACTCTGATCCATCATATCTGCATGAAGCGATTAAGAGGCAACAGCAAAATCGGTTCAAATCGATAATCATAGCAAAAGCTGATTTTACTTAGCCTCGCCTAACCTTGCTGGACGCGTGTCGAAACTGCGAATGTACTGTACTCATCAATTTTTAGCTTATTTATAATGACTGAAACTCGACCTGACAAAAAGCTTAAAAAACCTGGATGACTAAAGCTGGAAGTATAGTTCGATGCGATGCGTCAAATAAGCTTGCGATGCGACACTTTTGGGTCAACTGACAATGTAAAAAGGTGCCTAAAACGTCGCATCGCAAGCTTATTTGACGCGTCGCATCGAACTATACTTCCAGCTTAAAGTGTGCTTAGTGAGGAAAATAGACTCATCTCCTTCGTGTGTGCAAACAATGTGCGACCTAAAACAAATCTCGATCCTGATCTCGATCCCAGAAAAAGGTGATCCCGACCAATCCGTGGAGGTGACCAGCTCTCACGGCAGGCTCCCTGTGTCTTCACTGAGCAGCACCTCCTCACGAGGGCATACTGGGTGAGATAAGGCTTAGGCTTAGGGCTTAGGCTTAGCTTAGGGACCTTCCCGACTGGTGTTCGAGGACAGTTCCCCAATGCTCTACTCCTTGCGTGGGCGTCCGCCATTTGACAGTTGCAGGGGTGTCGTCCAGAGCCAGGCGTCCAAAACCAGCGACAAGCTACTAAACTGCTGTCCTCCGTCGAAATAGAACCTCGGCCTTCCAGTCAGGGTTGCCGGCCAGCAAGCAAGGCGTATCAACGCCTACCAGCTGATCCATCGGCTCCCAACTTTTCCCTTTCGGATCAGATGCCATTCCAGTTGGGAATCAGAGACCTGATGAACCCGAAACTGCATTATTGAAAATGAACGACCAACAAGAGAAGACAAATAGCTGTGAAGGTTTGAACCCGCACTATTGGCGAAGATAACAGATTTTTTTTGTCATCAAAGTTTAAAAATTTGCTGCGGTCGACCATTGGCCGCTACCCCTCCCCCTCACCCGACCGCACCTGACCATTTTTTGCTAACCCCCCTCCCCCCTTAGGCCGGTCGACCTTTATGGATGGCCCCTTTGAAGAGTTCTCAGCAATTTTTCGCTCCGTTTTTCCCGCTCAACAGAAAGACAAAATATTGACAAAAAATGTCCAATAGTGGTCTGTACTCTTCCCACCAAATTCATAAAAATTTTTCCCTCCACTGCTTCTAACAATTTTAACAATGGGCCACACATTTGAGGATTTTTTTCTAGACTTGGTTCGTTAGATATTAGGCCTGGTTTTTTCCTGTCAGCCGTGCAGTTCACTTTCGTATCAGTTTTTCTTTCCCATGCTAACCCGATCACCCGTTACATGCTGCAGTTGTGAGCCAGACTTCTATCATCGTGCGGTCCCTCAGTTGATCTCCAAGTCAGTAAAGGTCAAACCTTTAAAGCAAGGTTGTGCAGGTCACGGCCGGATCGGATCGGATCCCATCCATCTGATCCAGCCCGTAAAAACCACCAAAAATTTGTATTGGATCATCTGATCTGAGCTATCTGATCCAAATTTCTACATAAATCAACCGCTTAGCAAACAACTAACCGACAGTTTTTCTCCACCCAATCCAATGTAAAGTATGAGATGAGATCAATATTCTGCATTGATGATTCCTTTTATTCTGCTCGTACGAGTTACAAGTTATCTGGTCTATTATTTGAGGCCCGTGCAATAGGCGTGTTTGGTCGGTGGGGAAGGTTGTGTATTTGGTTGCCTTGACTGACCGCCTTATACACGGAGAAGTGTATTGGCTTGCCTTCGTTGGCCAGTCGATACGCTCCTCCAGGCGAGGCTGAACCCCGTCGGGTTGATGTCTCAGCCACCTACGACTAGGTGGCCTGCCTGTAGTTTATTTTAAAGTCCGTGCGCTACCCGCGGTAGCTTCAGCAATATACGCCTGTTGCACCCGAGAAGATGCATGACTCAGATTTTGCAAATAGTTTTGAGCCGGATAACAGAAATATTGATGAGAAGTGAGAACCTAGTGGAATTATAGCGCTCCATTTAGAGCACTCTATTTCGTAACATCACCCTAGACGTCCAAAATCGATTCCCTACAAATTCCTGCAATGTGATGGGGACAAAAACATCAGTTGGAGCTAGGTTTGGACTATTGGCCCGATGAAGAAGAGTCTCCTAGTAGAAATATTGCAGAAAAGTCCTCACGGCTCACGACCAGATCGGATGGGAGTTTGTCGGATCGGATGAGTTTTGGATCGGATCATGTGGGAAATTTGTAATCTTTTTCCGACAATGATTTACGCATGAACATTTTTGAAAGGCTGCCCCCCCATGATAAACACAGTATTTATTGTCATGGTGACATGGCACAAGCAGCCCGTCTCAACCACACTGCTCATCATGGATGGAATTTACAAGCTGATAAAGTAAAGCAGATCCAAGCTGCTTATAAGATGACTGCAACCACAACTTCAAATTTTTAAAATAAAAAACGGATATTTCCACTTCCAGCGCGTTTTTCTCAATGCTCGGGCTCCTTATTATCAAGAATTCAAAAATTTCAGGACTTTAGGCCATCACTGATCAGCTGGCTAGACGTCTCTGATTTGCAGAAAGCTTTCTTTTGCACCTGGGAACACTCAACAAATTAGGAGTTTCCGTTTCGTGAAGTTCGACTTTGGCGGTTGGCGATGCTCCCTTGTGGGTGAGTCATCCACGTTTTCTCTAATCCCAAATGATAATAATTAAATGACGACTTGTAACTCTAATAATGAGCAAAACAAAGGGGAGCATCAATGCAGAGTATTGATCTCATCTCATTCATTTCGCTATAGAGTGGAGAAAAATTGCGCGGTTGTTCGTTGTTTGCCCGCGGTGATTTTAGAAACCATAGAATGTCGTACCAGATGATCAGATCCGAATTTTGATGGTGAGTTTTCGGATCGGATCGGCAGGATCGGATTCCGATCCGGCCGTGACTCACAGCCTCTGAGGAATGGGTCGGCGCATTGCAATGATGAAACAAGATCTGACGAATGATCGTTTCCTTGGCGTTTCTTGCGCGCAACTTGGCCCAAATGCGAAGCTGTTGTCGCGCTTGTTTATGTTATCTGATTGTAAAGTACATACAGTAGATACATGATGGGCAGTGTGGCAAAGCCTTGAGGGGGACGCTGCTCGTGTCATGGAATAATAAATACTGCGTGTTTATCACGAGGAGCAATTTTTCGAAGGAAGTTGAAGAGTTAATGATTGTTAAAAAATTACAAGTATTTTACGTGCTCCGATCCGTCCGATCCGACAAACCTCCATCCCATCCTGTCATCAGGGGGATCAGCAGGCATGCAGCCTCCCTGTGTGAACACCTCCACTCGAGGGCATCCTGGACAGAACTCCGACGCCCTCGAATGATGGCGGGCGGGCTGATTGCGAGCCCTGTCAGTGTTCGACAGCCGTTCGACACGTTTCAGGAGATTGCAGAGCGGACACGTGCAGACATACATGCAGTATAATAGGGGCAGCTAAGCTAGCCTTATTCACTTCAGAATGGAAGAAACAGGCGTGTTTACAGAACGCTCAAGCCTTATCTCAGATCGCTTGTCGCAGCACGCACAGAACATGGGCATTTGTGGTAGGTGTCCTCTTCTAACAGAAAGTTGTTATCATCCGGAAAGAAGCCGTAACTGCCTTTTACTCATGCAATAAAATATATCACTGATTTGGCATGGGTGCCCAGGTGCGGCTTGTGCAACTATTTATCATATCGTGGTTCTAATTTAAACAGATTTTTTATTTTGTGCTGAAAAATGAGATATCGATATTTTATTGCTGCTCAGTTATTTTTGGGCTTAGTCATGTCATATATGCTTAGGACTAATTTGAGTGTGGCGATATTAGCTATGGTCAATAATACTGCTTTGAGTGCAATGGAATATCCAGAAAACGGGTCAGCGACGACCGAAAGTCAGAGCACTGAATTGTGTCCAAATGACAATAATAATAATGATACTGAGGTAGGGCAGCTTCTAAACTGCTGTGGAATACGTGCGCAAAGAGCGCGTTGGCTGTAAACTTTATCGCGAGTCCTGAGTTTTCTCAGACTGAATTTTACAAAAATTTCTGAAAAAATCTTTTGCAAAAGACCAAAATTTTGTGAAATACTGTGGCTGTGCTGCTGTCCTTTGGAATTTCAGCTGAGCAACCAGGGCACAAACAAACATCGCTGACAGAAAAAGATCAACTGAGCGTTCCGATTTTAGCAGCGTGATGGACCATTTTTGTGGGACTCAGAACAACGTGGCGTCATTCTGGGTGCCTTTTTCTATGGTTACATGGTCACTGAAATTCCTGGTGGATGGCTGGCATTTAAATTTGGAGGTGCGTAAGCCTATTTTTTTGGCACGCAATTTTAATTCGTGATTTTTTCTGGATGCCATAGGAAAATGGGTTATTCTGATTGGGATGCTTTGGACGTGTTTCTTCACCTTCATTACTCCACTAACTGTCTACCTGGACATGCCTTTATTGCTAGCGATTCGTGTCTTGGAAGGACTTGGAGAGGTAAATTTTTGTATGTTGATCCTGTGAAAATCGCCTGAGCCTAGATTAAGCATGATGATGTGAAGTGTGAATAACTTTTGCCCTAAAAAATTTCAAATATGGCAGCAAATCAAGAGGCTTTTCAAAATGCCATAGCTCGGATATGAGGGGTGGCGCACACAGTTTCTCTTCACGCGATCGAAACTCCATCATTTTGCACATTTTTCCTCGACAATAAGGCCACAAGATAATGCCCATGATTGATCCATTTATTGGATTAGCAGGTCCACCTTTATGGAAGAGGTCATATCTTTCTGGATCTTATCGTTATCACTCTCACTCTTGGATTTTTAAAGGCGCGTTGTGTCAGCTTTCAGCTTTAGATGTAGACAACTCCAAAGGCTGCTTATCGTCAGTGGACGTCGGCCGGACTTGACCCGACTTTTATTCCTTAAGTCAAAAGCTGCTGGGTTTTATGCGGTGCTCGTGGATCACTAAATTCCTGCTGGTTCACAATATGTTTACTGTAAATGATTATAAATTTTTAGGGTGTTGCATTTCCATGCGTGCACGCCATGTTCGCTGTGTGGGTGCCTCCTAGTGAACGATCAAGAATGCCTGCATTTATTCTCGCAGGTAGGACTGAGGCATCTGTCTGGCTTCTGTTCGACCTCGAATTCTTTCAGGTGTGGGTGTTGGCACAGTAATTGCATTTCCACTTTCGTCGCGGCTTTGCGAGTCAGAAATGGGCTGGCCACTGGTTTTCTATGTTTTCGGTATGAACTGCTTGGATACAGTATAGAGCATACAGTATAATCTGTTATAAAAGAGCACATATTTAGGGGGCATCGGTCTTTGCTGGTGCACATTGTGGTTCATATTTGGAGCTAGCTCGCCAGACAGTTGTCGGTGGGTCAGTAAGGAAGAGCGTCTACACATAAAGAAAGCATTGGCTCAAACAATATCTGAGGTCAGGAGCTAAGTTTTAATGTTGAATTTTTAAATTTGTACAAAATCTACCAGGAAAGACCAAAATTTTGTGAAGTACCATGGCTAGCAATCTTGACAACACCATCAGTGTGGGCATTGTGGTGCAGCCACTTTTCGTATAACTGGGGCTTCTATTCAATGGTCACCTCATTGCCAACTTATTTTAAGGATATTCTAAATTTGGACATAGCATCAGTAAAAGATTCATTTGGGAATAAACTCACTTATAAACGGAAGTTTTTATTGCAGAATGGCATTTACTCATCTTTGCCTTACATCTGTTTCGTGTTTTTCGCAGTCGCTGGCGGCCCCATAGCAGATTTTATTGTTAGCAAGAAACTGGTCACTATTGGAGTTATGAGAAAAATTATGGACGGCATTGGCAAGCAGCGTCTTTTTATTTGTTGCTTTTGCGCAAAAACAATCAGCTTTTCAGGACACTCCTTGCCAGGCGTCTTCTTGCTCTCTGCCACTGCTATTGGCTGTAACCAGACTGCTGCAATCACGCTGATGGTGTTTGGTGTTGGCACAGAAGGACTTGTTGGGGCTGGATATTACGCCAATAATTTAGACGTCACTGGTCGATTTGCAGGTGCGGATAGTTTTTTACCAGAAATTGATTAAAGTAACTTAATTTGTCTGCCAGGCGTCACTTTTGGTGTTTCGAACATGTTGGGTAGTATCGCTGGCATCACTGCTCCCGTTGTTGCTGGATATTTTATTGTTGGACCTGTAAAGACTACACAATTTTCAATTTCTTTCATGTAAATTATAGGTTTTTAAGCCCAGCGTGGAAAAATGGAGAATAGTGTTTGGCATTACTTCTGGAATTTATTGGTTTTCAGCGATATTTTTCTTGATTTTTGGAAGCGGTGAAACCGCGAAATGGGCAAGACTACCTACCAGAACTTTCGAGGAAGCAACTGTAGAAAAGGACGGCAATGATGAAAATATCCCCGAAAAATATACCCAGAGGTTTTGAAATGAGTTTAATGTTGCGTGCATACGTGCGAGTGTGAGCATATGCTTATGTAATATATTCTGCAGGTTTATACAGTTTTGCATGGGAACTAAGGCTCTCCGATGTCGGCGATGTCAGGCCGATCCAATGTTGTAGTAGACTAGAAAAACACCTAGAGACCGTTACGAATCTGAAAATTACCCAAACAGTCTTCCAGTGAAACACTCTTCACCAGCCCCGGAGGTAATCAAGACGACCAAAGAGGCACTTCCAGGGTGCTACTCCGATTCTCGTCGTACGTACGAAGTTTTTGAAATTGTCCTGTACCAATTAGTGTCTTGTTTCATAGACTTCGAGTGCGCATCCTGCGTTTGTCTATCGAATAAACAATGAATGAATGAATGAATGAATAGATGGGGTGGTGTTGCCCATCTATAGTAGAAAACTGAACTCCCTGAATCCGATCAAAGATGGCAGACGCTATCTCCATGATCGGTCGGAGTCAGAGCAAGACATTAGTCTCATTCACCCACTTCCAAATATTTTCAACAAGCGCCTGTACTGTGTACTGTGTACCTCCGTCACCTTTGTATCGTGCGAGAGTGGTCCTAGTAAAATACACCTCAATCTGGTCTAGATGTCTTTCCCGACTGAAAGAACATTTGCGGTTAGACTGTTTTCGTTTCTTATATTCCCTATCGGCCTGCAGCTTCTCTGGACAACTTTGTGGGATACTCTGGTTTTTCCTTATTTACTTGAATCCTAGTTTTAAAACCAGTCTGTTTGATCCTTGATGATTGGTCGAGCTCCGCCCAACCGAGACATGTTTTGTACAAAATGTCAATGAACGCTAGGTGACGTACAGGTTTTGGGCAAGTTACAACAACAGTGAGTGGGCGACTAATACGGCCGTTAGAAACGGTTACTCTGTAGGCGAGTGGGTCGAGGGCCTGTAGTTTCTGCCGTCAACTTCCTGGTGAAGAGCAACTCGGTGAAAATGGCTGGCAGCATACGACATTCGATGGCTATATTGATATTTTTTGGTGTTGTGCTGAGTTATATGCTTCGTGTAAACCTGAGTGTCGCCATATTGGCTATGGTCAATCAGACAGCTCTGGCACTTGAAAATTCGGCGGCCTTGAACATGACCAGAAGCGCATACGAACATTCGCGTGATGTCTGCCAGCCTGCCAACACCACAGCTGAGGTTCACGTAAGTGACTTGAAAAATGATCCCTCTCCGAGATTTTTAGACGGAGAAATTTTTAGAAGCGAGATGGACCATTTGCTTGGGACCAAAAAACGAGAGGAATTATTTTGGGCTCATTCTTTTATGGATATGTAGTAACTGAGCTGCCTGGAGGATGGCTTGCGTACAAATTTGGAGGTATGGAAAAACTCCAGAGGCAAAAAGCAATTGTGGTACCTTGTAGTAGGGCAGGCCTGTCAGAAGGAGCTGTATCTACACCAAACCGTTGTTCAGAGACGTACATACCCATATTATCTTGCAATAACACCGCCCCCGCCCCTCGTCTTCTGTGTGCTAAAAGCATAAAGAAGGCGGGGAAATTCGACGCAGTAAGCTGTGATTTTTCCTGCATCCCCTTGTTTTCGTAAAACGCAAACTTTTTTCCTTTGTTCGGAGGCCTGAAGGAATTTCATGTGTTAGTTCAGATAGTGGCCGGTTTCAAAAACATTCTGGCCTTCAACTCCGTGGCGGACGTAGCCGTATTGAACATGTATTTGTTCAGTCTTTGACCAAACCTGCTCTTTCTGCCAGACAACTAGTTTCTAAATTTTTTACAACTGCTCGTCCTTGCAGTTATCCGCAAAAAGCTGCAGGGTACAGCTTCCCACAGTCATTTAAACAAAAACCAGTTTCCATGATCCTCGGACTCTTATGACTGGTTTTCTGGCTGATTTTAGCCAAGTGGATTGTTGGACTGGGCATGCTGTGGACATCAATATTTACATTACTGACTCCCCTCACAATTTACCTCGACCTCAATATATTGCTCGCTTTGAGAGTTCTGGAGGGCCTAGGCGAGGTTAGACTTTTTGTATTTGTACTTTGTACCCGGCATAACAAGTATTTTTCAGGGTGTCGCATTCCCGTGTTTTCATGCTCTTTTCGCACAATGGGTGCCGCCGTCTGAGAGATCCAGAATCCCTTCAATCACGTTTGCAGGTAGGGTGTTTGTTGAACTAATAATTGAAAATTACAGCTTTTAGTTCTACAACTTGTCTGAACAACTGGACAATGTGCAAATACTCACAGAGACGATTAAGGGTTCAGTTAACTGGCAGTCAGGAGGAATAAAAAAATTGCACGTAACCCTTAAAAAGTGTGTTCCCGGTGAATTTTTACATATCAGGGCTCGGGATTGGAACAGTTGTTGCGTTTCCCTTTTCTGCTGCACTATGCGACACCGAAATGGGATGGCCTCTGGTATTTTATGTCTTTGGTAAGATGTTGCCTAATCTTTTAACCGCCTTTCATCAATGCTCGTATTTCAGGGTGTCTGGGCATAGTCTGGTGTGGTCTATGGTTTATCTTTGGCAGCAGTAGTCCTGCTACAAGCAGATGGATCAGCGAGAAGGAAAAAGCTTTCATAAAAACGGCCTTGGAAGAGACTGTCGTCGAAGAGGTGAGGAAGGGGGCAAGAGCAATTTTGGTTAGATGTCGCCTTACAATTGGCCAACTCATAAAACAATATTTTCTCACAATCAGGGTTTTCTAAATCGTTTTTGTGCTGAAAGGTAATTTGCCTGCTAATCGTTTCTAGGAGAACCTGAGCTGTTCAAGTGTACCTTGGATTGAAATCATAAAAACGCCAGCAATATGGGCGCTGTGGATAAGTCATATCGCGGGTACATGGGGCTGGTATACGCTTATTACGTTGCTGCCAACGTTTTTCAATGAAGTGCTACATTTGGGAATATCAAAGGTGCGCTTTTCTCTGCGATTATTCACAAAATAAGTTCTACCTCCTCATACAACCCTTTTTATAGAATGGAATCGTGGCTGCAGTGCCATACCTTTGCTTCACAGCAGTTTCGATAGCCAGTGGCCCGACCGCTGACTTTTTGTTGGAAAAAAAGGTGTGCTCAGTTGTGGTGCTAAGAAAAACTGCTGATACCCTCGGTAAGCTCACCTAAAATACTTCGCAATTTGTCTGTCTTCAAATAGAGAAATCAGGGAAAGGATTAGTCTGGGTCCATCTCATGTTAGTGATTCCTATATTTGGCAATAAAATGAGATCTTTTGAATCATGCCATGGACATCGTGCTTCAGGTCACGTTCTTCCTGGAATTTTCTTGTTGATAACCACAGCAATCGGCTGCAACTTAACCTGGGCGGTGATTCTGATGTGCTTGGCCGTCGGCAGTGAAGGATTCGTGGGTGTTGGAGGATTCGCCAACAACTTGGATGTATCTGGGCGATATGCAGGTCAATAACAAGCATTTTCTTGAATCTCTTTTGGATTCCTATGCCTGCAGTGTTTCAGGTGTCACTTTTGGGATAGCGAACACGTGGGGAAGTATCTGTGGCATTATAGCCCCTTATGCAGCTGGGGCTATCACGCAAGGCTCTGTGAGTTGGTTAAACCGTTATACGCTTTGTCCATCAGAAGTGCTCACCTGAAAGCATTTTAGACGTCCATGCATCAATGGAGAATCGTATTTGGCATCGTGGCAGGCATATACTGGTTTGCTGCCTTTTTTTATTTGATATTTGCACAGGGGCATACTGCAAAATGGGCAGTGGTTGAAAAGCCAGACCAGAAAAAGGACGACACCTTTGTGATGACTGGACAACATTAATACTCTCCGCGCAACATTGAACGTCAGTGACATACAGTATGTGATCGCTGCCTAGAGTTGACTTTTACTCTCGCTACGTCAAATGCAAGCTTTTTATTAATTGACAGCAAAAAATAATATGCAACTTTTTCAAAGTGGCACGATATTTTGGCATATTGCATGTATTAATCAGACAATGCGATTTTTCGATCAGCAGGGAGATAATTACTTTGTTTTTTAACTGGTGAACCAGTCCATTTCCAAAGTAATTATCATTGGCTGTATGCCTTACTCTCCTACATTTGCTGGCATTTGCACACTGTCCATGATGTACTTAACTATGGACAATACTTTTTAAAACTAAGCTCAATATTGTGTCACCTACACATAACTAGAGTACCACCGAAATCGCTCATACATAGACAAAACAGGTGTGTAGTAGTTTCGAAATGTGTAATTATCTCACCTAATTGAATGGGTTCGTGGATATGCTCATATTCGACTGACGCGCATTAAAACGAGGATATTGGAGAAGTGAACCTTTGCTTGAATACCCAATTGCAATATCTCTTATTCCTTCAGCGGGCGTAGTCCCATGCAAGGGCCTGCTAATCGAGAATTTCACTAATGGGCAAAACTATAATTCAAGATCATCGCCACGTGTGCATGGACACATACTCATGAAGTTAAGAGCTGATGCATTTTGTGGGACTAGACCTCTACAGAAAGCACATAGCATAAAATTTAAATCTTCGACATCCGAGTCGGCCATATTTAACTGTGATATCTCATTTTCAAAAATACCATGAGTCAATTTGAAGATATTCGTGTCACTGTCCAAACCAGCGGAGTCGTGCTGACATGAGTCAAGTGAATCCAGCCTACAGCTGTGAGGGATACATTAAGCAAATCCTTTTATAACTTTATTAAATGCCAGGATGCTATTGAACGTAAGCAGACACTTCCTCATATTTTTTCTATTTTTCTTCTGATCTTCACAAGTTAAACATGAATCCTTCTTTATAATTTTTTTTTTTTTGGAGATTTGTTTGTTGTGGGTTTTTTGTTTTTTTTTTTTTGTTTTTTTTTTTGTGAGAGTATAATTATATTTTGTTTTTGTTGAGAGTGGGGTTGTTTGTTGGTTTTGTTGTTGTTTTTTGAATTGGGAGAAATTGTGGTGTTTTTTTTATGATGCTTCGTGGCTTGTTGTAAATAAAATTGATTGAAGAAAACAAGGGGGTGGGGCAAGAATGATGAGTTACTATGTAATCTGAAAAGTTCACTGTACAGCAGCGGCCCCTTTCTTAGAAGGAAAATCAAGCTGTAGAAAATGTTCATCATTCTTATATGACACCGTCCCTTTGCATCAGATTTGAGGATGATGATGGTGCTGCAAGCAAAAATTGTTCGCTCTAAAGATCAGTTAATAAATACCGACTTTGGTTCGCAGCGAAACATTGGCCCGGAAACTAAAATTCACCACCGCGTGAGGTATACAATAGTTATTTTTTGCAAAGCAACAAATAAGGATGGTTCAAAATGACAAAATGACAAGGAATGTAAATATGACAAGCAAGTTCTTGGGTAAACCTAGCTGGAAAAGCCCGGTATTTAGTCTGCGCCCAAACTTCAAAAATTCGCACCAATAATAATCTCCTCGACCACCATTTATGTTGCTATTGCAAAACAGTTTACTGTGTTCAAAAGTCATAGGCAGCCTTACATTTCTCCATCAGTAGTGAAGGTTCTGACTGCAGCTGGTTTCGAGGACAATATAGCTTCGTTAGCAGCTGCTCTTGTGGAAACTAACGTTAGATGCATACTTTAGCGTGGGATAATATCATTCAGGTGTTTCTTTGTTTCACCAGTATAGCCTATGTCTGACTCAAAAAGTCATGAAAGAAGCCTTTATTATTTGGATTGGTTAAATCTTGCTAAAGACCAGCGGACAGACCCTAGTCGCTTTCAGACCTATTAATGTAAAGTATTTGAGCACTATTGTGGGCACATATATGAAGAAATGCTGTTTTGTAAGCAGTCAACAATTTGTAAGGAATTCTAAGGATGACTGGAATGAAAGACGGCTGACAATATTTGGCAAAGTCTTAGTTTGGAATCAACTTCTGGGCGCACTGCCAATATATTCGTTGATGAATCTAGTCGCTTCAACTGATGTGATAAAGACTTTTAAAGAGACTATACGAACATTGCTTCAGGGAGGCCACCCTCCTAAGATAAAACAAGATTCACTGATACAACCATTAGATGCGGGCGGCGTAAGGGCACCCGATGTGGAGCTAGTCTTGCTTAGCTTGCGGCTACCATGGCTTAAACGTCTTTTACGTGACCTCTCTGCACTGCGGACCAAAATTGGCTTGCGAAATTCGGACCACGTTGGAGGTCTGCCATTCTTGCTCCATTGTAATTTTTTAGCATTCTAGCCTTAAGATTTCTCTTACAGTTTTCTATGCTAACCCGCTGGATTCCCGACTCACCCATCAGGGACGTCGATACCATCGAGGCGGTTAGTGTGTAACTTGCGTGTAACAATCGGTTTTTTCTAATTGGAGGTAAAAGAATGTACGTTCGCTTGGCTGCGTGATGGTTCTCTGGCTCATGTTTGCCCCTTGCTCGCCCTTGTGGGAGCTGTCAACGGTGGTTAATAACCAGTTGCCGCACTTCTTGTATGGTTTTGCAATCCCTGGTGAATAGAAAAGAATGCTTTCTGACTTATCTAATGCAGGCATAATTGAACTCCCAGCGGTAATTGAACCCCCTTGCTTCCAACTTTTTTCAATGGAGTGCTACATTTGGGAATATCAAAGGTAAGTATTTTACAGCATGGAAAGATAAATTTAGGTCACGTTTTTTGCTGCATGCAACCTTGCTACTTCAGAATAGAATTGTAGCTGCGGTACCTTACATGTACTTCACAGCAGTGGCGGCAGCAAAAGGGCCAATTGCCGATTATTTGCTTGAAAAGAAATTGTGTACCGTTGCGGTGGAAAGTTGCAGACATTTTAGGTGAGCTCGATGAGTTTAGTAAGTTTCAGACATTTTAAGTGAGTGTCCAGTTTGCGTATAATCAAAACCATAAACACATTTCTAGCACGAGGCGCTGGTATGATCACATTGTACTTCTACTTCTCCCGCCTGTGAAGTAAGAGGCCTGCCATTTAATGCAAAACTTCACTTGTCGAAAGGGCTTCTTTGGTTATTTCTTCAAATTTTGGGGGTTCAAATGCAAGTGTTACAGTTTTTTGCCTCTCACCGATGTAGTAATCACCTGTGTCTTTCCCCCAGGATACGGAATTCGCATGGCCTGGGAAGCAATATCTCAGTAAATTATTTTTTGATCGAAACGCCATCACGCAGTGCATCACGCTTGGTGTGGCGAATACATTGGGCAGTGCAGCGGGGGTGATCGATTTTGTGGTTTCTGGATTTTTCGTTACAGGGAAGGCGACAAAATTTTTAACAACACGATGTTTTCCGCAAAAACTGCGTTCATGTTTTTAGCCAAGTGTCGAGAAGTGGCGAATTATATTTGGCGTCAAGGCTGGCGTGTTCTGGTCATCGGCGTTAGGTCTTATTACTTTTGTAAGCGGCAATACTGCAAAGTGGGCTCAAGGATAATGAAAGAGAAGAGGATGAATAAATACCACTCAAAGTGCATCGAAATAAAAAAATAATAAAACTGCCGCACTGTATGTGGAAAAGTTGTAATCTGATTATGTGCCAGTTTGGAAGCACTATGCGGGTATGCTTTTGTGAAATATACGTTCAGTAAATACCCTTCTAGAACATTTTAAATGCGGTGCGTAAAGTTGACGCGTTTCTACTGTGCAGGAAAAAGAACCACGACCTTCTAAAGAATTGTTTCACTGACTGTGAGCAAGCAATAAGATCCCCTTTGCATTCAGCAAGCATCACTAAAAAGCACCCACGAGTGTTTGTGATCAATGGCGATGTTCTGATGCCACTGCATTTTCATGCAATGTCTAAGAATGGCCTGAAATAACTGAACTAGGTAGATACGGGGCCTGTACCTGCCTAGTGTTGTACTTTGAGAGGGCGACAGGTCTCCTTCGCTCTCGTGCCTGCGGGTTCAGGCTGATCTTACGAGCGAGCGGTCTAAGGTCTTCAATAGCCCAAGCCTGGTAGAAAGGCTTATTCCTGCAGAGTATCGATCTCTAAGACCCCCATTCCTCAACCCCTCAAGCGTGTTTGCCGCGCCTCCCAATGGTGCCTGCAACTGCAATGATGTCTGTGCAATGATACACTAGCCTGGCTGCTGGTCCAATGCACCCGATCCTAAGATGCTAACGCTAACAACCAGTTCCACTGTGGATGGCGCAGCACTGTAAAGACTCAGTCAACAATAGAGGATTCTTTACGAAGCACAACAAAGCACGACGATGTCTCAACCGTCCTAGATCTTACCCGCAGCCAAATCCAGCTAATCCGACAAATCCAAATCAGACAAACTGAGTACCTGCCCTATGCTATGCTATATTCACTATGCCAAAAAGCTTATCAGCCCAATGAAGTGGCACAGCACAAATACTAAAGAAACAGCATTAAATGATCAAAAACGAAGCACGGAGCTCGCCCTGTAGTCAACTCCTGGACTCTTCCAGTATAAACCAAAGGAGACGACGACCGCAAGGCCCTTTAAGAGTATGCTAATCGAAGTCCTGGGGCTGGTGCCTGGCCCACACCACAGGTCTGCCGAATGGGTTGAGCAAATGCGAAGGGTGGCTCCCCACAACGTCAGAACAAACAGATGGAAACGAATCGAGTGGAAACAAGCGAGGGAGAGCTCCAATCTTCCCAGCAGCCTGCTCTCACACTGCCCTGGCTCCTCCCTACTCAGTGAACTGCCCGAGCCACACTTCAAGAATTCTAGGCGCCCCCAAGCGGCGATGGTCGCAACACCTAGCACCCATTGTACACTGTGGGTCTCTCACGCCAAACCTCAAAAACCTTATCGTGCAGGCTTATTAACCGTTTTAATTCAATTTTATTCCAATCAAACCTGATCAGGCGGCGACCCACTAACTTATCCCGAAGTTTTTAATTAGGCCAGGGGCGACATATGAGAGGGAGGAAAGCATTTTAAATAAGGTCCAGCTTCGCCTAAAATCCACCAGGAACCTACGAACCTGCGAGTAAACGAGGTAATTTGCGCCACGTGGATGTTGAAAACGTCAGCTAGAGCAAAGATAGAAAATATCAACATGATATTTTAGGCGTGCAAAGCTACTTATTTCCATTTCCTACGTCAAAAAACATCAACATTTTCAATTGGGGATAGATTGACTCTTCTAAATGTTCAGATAGAGAAGAGGGTTATTCAAGGGTAGAAGTTTCTTTTGAGTAGCGAATGTAATCCTCCACCCGGGCCGTTTTTTAGATCATAATCCCCCGTCAAATTATCCGTGTTTTACATACTGTACGATTTGGCTAGTTTATGTGTAACATTTGTGAGCGTGTTTATTGAAAGTCCATCAGACGGGAATCAGCTTTTTGTAGTCAGCCTACCCAACGAAATTAATGACGCACGAGGTCTTCACCTAATCGGGTGGCTGAGGGAGGGGGGGGGGGTTGACGATGAGTCAGCATAGTTTTTAGCACCCCGTTGATGTCGATGCGAGAAAGCTAGCTCCAAGAGACTATCATCATGAGGGTAGCACGCACAGTTATCGATTTTCTAACGAACATAAAATTTGACGCCATATCACTTCCTGTAATCACCGCATTCAAAACATGCAAACAAGCATAATAAGGTTTTTCTTACTGGCTAAGACAAACGGATTTCTCAGTTATTATTTGACCTGTGTCATGGAGCCTCTCTACTCCACATGTCTTCTAACATCTTGAAATGGCGGGTCATATCGTCCGACGGTCCTGGTTGTCCAACTTCCCGTCTGGTCTCACCATCAGCTCGTTCACTAATTGTCCAAACGCGAGAGAAGGCCTTCCCTGATGGTTTTCCATCGACAGCGCGCGACAGCATCCATCTCCCGGTTTTTGGATGTTTCGAACAGTAGACCAGGACGTAAATAACAGAGCACATCGACTGAACAAGATTTAAGGCAACAGTAACTGCGGCGTCGAAGAAATCAACGTGCTCAAAGTCACTGGATTTTGTAAAGAAAACAGAAATGAAGCCGGCTGTCCAGCTGAATATTGACAGGCCGATATGCCAAGTCAGAATCGGCAACATGGTTTTTGCGACATTGTCCATATAACGCAGACGTAATCTGGCCTCCAGGTGCTGGTAAGCCCTATTCGATAAAAAGTCTTCTTCTAACTTGACGCCAAGTAATTTCGCTCGACGCAGATTTATGGCGATATAGCCAAGGACTAACATCAGACCCACGAATGCAGAAGTGCGAGCTGGGTCCTGGCCATTCAAGAGGCCGACGTCGCCTCTGGGGGTCACTCCAGAGGAGGCAAAAATAGTGCCTAGGATCCAAATCGCGGATATTTGAACGATAGCCTTTTTTCTGTCGTCCCTGCCAGCGTTGTTTGATTTATCGTAGATATCCTTCAATGTCAGAAGACAGTGTCTGGCCAGCAATGCGAATGTCAAGTCGATAACGATGAAACAGGAGTCATCGATGACACTAGCCCAGCGCATCCACGAAATAGAGAACATTTTGTAGCGACTCAAACAAATAATGCGGGCAACTGGCCTCCAGAAACTTTGAAATGACACAATCAAATTAACCGCGGTCAGTTGATATGCTAATATTCGCTCATACTTTTCCCACGATTTGGAACGATATTGAGCTCGAAGAAGCAAACAGCAGAGCAGAAGGCTCGACAAACCGGAGATAAAGCGAAGTGAACAAAGTGCGTAGAAAATTCGAGCGTATGTAATTTCGTTCTCGGGCCCAGTATTCTAAAAATCAAAGGGCATGCAACAGAGTGAAAAGAACGTATATTTTTAGAGAGTACCGGAATTTCTGTCACTTATCCGTTAGCTTCTTTAGATATTTGATCTGCCCTTAGCCACTTATTGCACTTACCTTCAAAGTCGAATTTATCTCGTCCATAAGACCGGTTACTCGTATCGTTCCCTGAGCGCTCCTGTAAATGTCCGGCAACGCATCAAGCTTCCCACAGAATGCGGATCGTCCACACCCAGTAACTAAGGCTGTTAGAGAGGGCGGCCCACTTAAATATTCTTTGGTAAATTACTTGGATAATTATCATGCTTATGGCACGGAATACCTCAGCGTAGGTTTCCACTTTTCCCTCCCATTTCCGTTCCTCGCGCTTGTTATTGACGCTAATTATCTGTTTAAACAGCAGAACTAGAGAAGCGTCAATATAACAAAATTTATGCATTATATTAAAATTTAAATAATCATGAAATGCAGATGGTAATCAGGTCCGAAAAGCTTTGAAGGGCAAAGTTCCCTTCAGTAAAAAATTGGGTCTGAAAGCGCGTGTTCACCTGCGCATTCGATGGTAGTCTTGCCTGGGTTTGTTCAGTTTATGTGACCCAAATGCGCCCTAAAGTTGAAAGGGATGTCAAAGAAAAAATAAGAAAGAAAAGTTTTACTGTTTCAACCCTTTGACGGGTAGTGGGGCGACCACGTGCGTGCTTTCGTTAGGGTTACAAACAGCCAGGGGAGGGGCGAAGCTAGGTCGTGGCACGACGCCGTTTATACGCAAATTACATGAACGCGACGGGTGGGTCCCAGAGTTTGCACGCCCGTAGGCCGGAACGGAGTCTGAAACCCATATTTACACTGAGCGTTGAACAGTGTGTGGTCCGTAATAGCTGAATAAAGCCATTTCGCAAGAAAGATCGTTTCATCAGTTCTGGCTACAGTTTTTTATTGAACAACGCTAACAAAAGCACGCATCATAAATCGGATTTCATGATAGAGTCGTTCCAGCTACCATTTCTTTGTCTTGTGATTTACAGTTTTTAAAGTCGGTTTTCGTGTTAAAGCCTCGTTCGGACTGCTGTTAAGGGCATTTCCAGAATACACAGGTGATTATCAGGCATCAAAACGAATTGCAAATGCGTGAATGTTTAAAGTCTCCTTCTTGGTTGAAAGTAGAAAGTTGGACGTTTGGTCCCGATATGGATGTTTTATTCGCTCATGAATAAACATGCACTGAAAGGTAAAATTTATCGGTGTTCGGGTCTTGATCGCTTTTTATTGGAGTGCGAGGAATGTCCATTTTATTGCAAAGCCGTCAGTACCTGCCTCACTGATCAGATCACGGGATATTTTTGTTGACAGAAACCTCCTAGTTCCTTCTCCTGTGCGTCCGCTTTCATGAGGGAGGACAAATCCGACATTGTGCCAGGTTTAAACTCATGATGACAACGACATTCACTCGGATCTGTCCTTCTCCATGTAAGCGGACATACTACAGGACGAGGAACTAAAACGTTTGTACATGCATCATTAGACAGACAGATCTTGAGGATCCCGTGATCTTATCCTGTGATTCAACACGTGTCGAGTTCATGATGTGGATCCTTTTCGGGTCTCTGTCCCCTTTTACCTTTTACACGTGCACATCCGGCATACAACCCCTCTTATTATCGCTTAGCGTATCAGCTGCTAAGCTTAGTGCTAGATTAGAGGACTTGGGTTTGCTACGGAGCACATGCTGCTGTGTGCTCTCCGTGTACCTACCTTCCAAGGTGTGCTTGACAAACTCGAAAGAATAAATGGACGGGGAGAAATCGCATGACGAACGGGGCGGATGTCTCATTGTTAGGGTATGCATTTTGGTTATTTATTTCTATGGTATGCTGCTACCATCACCCCAGGATTCTCTCCCTGAGTTAGCGACAAGGTCGCAAAGACGCTACGCACTCCGCATGATACTCATCGTCAGAGCAGAAATCATTGACTCTAAGTGGTAAAATATTGGTCAAACATCAACCAACTAGTTAATGTACCACCGTTCTAAACGGCGTCCCTCGATAGAAGAGATCACAAAAGAAATACCACTACCCCATGCCTGTCTTATGTGACAATGGGCCTGATACAGGCCAAGTTTAAACTAGCGGCACCCACATTGCACCTCGGCTGGTCAGCCGCTGAGCTAACCGAGCCAGCTGACTGACGGTGAGCTGACATGCGTTCATATCGCATACCTCGGTCGGTTCAGCTTGTGGCTAACCAGCGTTGCCAGATGCGAAAAAAGAATTCCACTCACAGGACACCTGAAATCCACTACAAGCCACTACACATCTTTCCAAAATCCACTAAAACAGCCACTATAATTTGTCATCGCAACAGAGCGATAATGCAACATTTTTGGTTCACCCTGGATCTACTAAAGTAGCTTTCAATCTATCAAAATTTAGAGTTTAGGTGGGCTGATTGATAAATCGATCGGCGTACGTACGTTATGCCGCGCAGCAGCCGGGCCAGTCGATACAGCCCGTGACGCCTCGCAGATATTTAGCACCTTTAAAGTTCTGCTTTGGACGTTTCGAATAATGAAAAGGGAAATACCTAATCGTGATCATAAATCATGAATCTGATCTGAACTGAGGAAATCTTCCCAAAGCAATCTCCCAATAATAAGTAGGGTAAAATGCCCTAATCCGGAGCGGTTCCGAAACCAGAACACCTCGATTGCCCATGTGATGCCTCACTGTTTTTGACGAAGCTTTTCGGCTGGCGTAGCAAGCGAGCATAGGTGTTAATGGCAAAAATTGCCATTTACGGCAACTGCAATGTGATCTGGTCGGTCCTGGCAACGTGACTCTTATTTTTGCACGGAAAAGGTGAAGGCGTAGAAGAGGGTTTCATTTTTTAAAACAAAACGATGTTAAACTCGGTTTTGGCCAAAACAGAAGACAGAAATGTTTTTGTTTCAATCTTGGTTTTTAAAAAAAGCTGGAACTACGTTAGAATCTATTCTCCTAATAATAAGATCGACTAAAAAGCCTATGGATGTTCCGAATTCGGACCGAAGTGAGCCTAAAGCGGGACGAGTGCGCAGTTTTCAAAAATTACCTTTTTCTAGCGTGCAGCTGTGCTTCAACCAGAATTTAGAGCAGTTTTCGTCGCGGGGGATCCTGCCCAGTCAAACAATATTTAAAAAAAAAACATCGCTCTCTTGATAATTTTTGGGCAATAAGAGGACTTGGGTGTTCGGTGTTCCGGATTTGGGCACTCTACCGTAACCACTACGATTCACCGCGTGACCATCACACATGGAAAACCACCACAGTGGCCACTGCGTCTGGCAACGCTGTGGCTGACTCAGTTTGGGGCTTGTGGTCATCTCAGTTCAGCTGGGTCTTTCACATTAGGAGACGTGACGCTGCTCAAACCATTCTGTCTACTTTTTGGCGGGCTCGGCTGTAACTTGGTTTGCTCGGCTTGCAGAAAGTTTCCCCAGAAGAAAAACTACTTCAGAGAATTATCATCGTCAAAATCAGAATAATAAAACTAAAATATGGCTGTTATGGGTCTGCTGAATGAAGAGCAGTACATGACCCATTCCCAACCTGTTGCATTAGCTTATCTTTAGCATCACGTACAGAAGGGCTGTCCACATTGCGCCGCGAGCCGAGCCGAGCCAGCCGAGCTTGTCAGCTGAGATGTCGTTCGCATTGCGACTATCAGCTCAGCCAGCTCAGCTTGCAGTCGCTTCGGCCTGCGGCTGGCTCAAGGGCCATCCACATTGCACCTCGGCTGCCGAGCCAGCCGAGCTGAGCCAGTCGCGTCATCGCGAACTATTAGCTTAGTGTTTAGATTAGTGATGAATGTTTACGATCTGTCTGAATTACTAGCACCAGTAGCTATGGGGCGATAGGCCCGACCCGTCTAAGCTATTCCACAGTTAGGGAGTAACTTTTGCTTTGTATAACATAATGGAAAAGGTGTGTGTATAGTTCGAAGTAAAGAGTTCGTGAACGGTCGGGTTACTTATGGAGGAAGAATCGCCACATAAAGTGGTAGCAGAACGTGGTTAGCAGAACTGTACGATTATTGAGCGATACTGCGTTTCGGCATCCGTGAACTTTTGGAATTTAAAGTGAATTCATTCTGGCCATTGGTATGAGGTCAGTTTTCTGCATCTTGCATGTTGCGGTTGCCACTTCCTTCGAGCGAGTAGTCTGTCCTCCTAGCTAGGAAGGAGCTCATCACGCGCCCTGTAGGAAACGAAGGGTTGGCTGCGGTTCCTTTCTACCTGGTCATTTTTGGACCGTTAGGCTGAGGCGTACGGGAGCCTGACGAAAGCTGAGGAGTGTGCTATGCTCTGTGTTCTAATCCTGACCGTCCGTTTGGCTGTTGACCTTTTCTGCGATTTTTTCTGAGCGACTGTGACGTCAACCGTTCCCTTATTCTCTTCCGCTGTGAAGGACCACTTGGACGTCATAGTGATTTCCGTTTTCTGCTTTGGAAGCCCTCCGTTTTTCCTGAGTTTTCGATCGGTCATTTTTCCGGATTTATTCGACGATGTCGAGTATTCTTCGTTCCTTGAGACCGGTTCGAAACGAAATCAAGAAGTCAATGGCTGAGAAGCCGGCCTTGACTATGGCTTTCCAAAATGAAGCGGCCCGTGATACCTACATCATGGAGACAGAATTCTTCGTAAATAAGCTGAAGGCCCGCCGTAATGCATTTATCCAGCAACATGAGAAACTAATTTAGATTACCTGCACGACGGAAGCTGATCAGAAATCCGTCGATGAGGTCGCAGAAGCCGACTCGAACCTGATACTGGAACTGGATGCTGTGATTGATGAAATTTCCGTCGTTCTGATCACCCTCAATCGAGCCCGTGACCGTGATTTTCAGCGCAGGCAAGCAATCGCTTCGGACCTGCATCGTCAGCAAGCGGTTGCCGCCCCGAGTGTAAAGCTGCCCAAAATCGATTTGAAGAAATTTTCTGATGATGTCATTCAGTGGCATGAGTTTTGGGACTCCTTTGAAACGGCCATTCATAACAACACTACCCTCTCTGATGTTGACAAATTTGACTATTTACGTGGCCAGCTGCTTGGGGAAGCCAAGTCGGCCATCACAGGTCTGTCCTTGACAAACGAAAATTATACGCATGCGGTCGAAATTTTGAACAAGCGGTTCGGCGATAAACAGATGGTCGTCAATTCGCACTATATGGCACTCTCGACTCTGCAGGCGCCAAGTGGAAAAGCATCTTCGTTCGTTGGAAGCAATAGGCGGAAAGAAAGAGAAACCAAGAAACATTGAAATGTCTGTGACGCGAACTTCAGAGCACTGACTAGCTACGCGCCAACCAGAACTTATCGTTAGGTCTGTTTAATTGCAGCCGTGCGAGAGCATACGCTCGGTTTTGGGTGTACTATTGTGCAAAACTGATGGTTTTATAACACATGCCTCGGTAGCCGAATTTTTTCCAGTTTTTAGAAACTGAGGTGTTCTGCATTCTCAGCTAACCCATATTGTCTGTTTATTATCGCCTTTCTCCGAGTGTCACCGAAGTGCCTTTCCAGTACACTGTCTTATTACCATACAGTTCCGTCACCATGACGCAATTTAGTACGCGATATTGCTTCTGGGCTTGTTGTCTTCAAATCGTAAGCCCAACCAATCCACGCAAAGAAATCGATGAAATATATTGTTGGATTGAACCAATAACCAGGATACTCGGACGCGCGGTAGTCACGCGGGAACTTGTGATGGAAGTTATGCCATCCTTCCCCCAGTGTTACAATGGATGCCTGCAATAGAACGCCAGGCGTTGAGTGCATTCTCAGAGCACACAAAGCAAGACTGTGATATAAACTGTGCCGCCATGCTAACGATAAGACAGAGTAAGCACTCACCCAAATGTTCTGCGTTGGATAGATGCTCTTGTCATATGGTCGGTTGCCGAACAGATGGGCCACACTGTTGATGCACCAAGTGTAATTCAGGGAAAGCACATATCGCAGGACTCCGGCAGTCAGAAATGAATAAATGATATTTTCTTTGAAAAAAATGACTGGTACGATTGTTGGTATAAAAGCGCAGAATAAAAAGATTAACTTGACATAATGCCTGAAAAAGGCGGTGTTTAGTAATTCGGCAGTCACAAACTATAAGTTTTGGTCTGATTTATCGACGAGGCGTTTGGGGAAATCCGACCAAAATTGAGACACATCAAAACTTTAGTGGGAGCTTGATGTGAGTATGTACGAGCGTACTGAGCTATCATATCATGTATAATGAGCTAATCCGTCCCTAATTTTATACAATTGCCAATTTATTCAGAAATGGCGGAAAATATAATTGTGGTGAAAATTACAGTTGCCCAGATGTCCCCTTGGGAAGGCATAAAACAGAGAGCTGGACACAGGTTTCCAACTTTTTCTGGAGTGCGCCACAGGTCGAGCAAGAAACTTTTCAAAATTATATCGTCTCCTAGATATTGCAAGGAATCTGCTCTTGTTGAAGACTAAATTTTTTGGCAGAATGAGCAATGCTTGATCTCTTAGCGAGGACAATCAAAATCAGTCCCGAGATATCATGAACATCGATCACGCCCCGTTTCGGCCAATATCCCTTTTACAGCCAAAGTAATTTCCAGCTCGGCCAGAGTCCCACTTTGCCCAAGGTCTTGTTTCATTCAGCCAGAATTCTGAGTCGGCCAGTCCCGTTTTGGCCAGAATATTTTTCTGACCGCGGTGGTGCAGCAGTTTGGCATTAGCTCTGTATTGCTTGGGAGCGACTGGATAGACTTGTCATGGGTTCGACCCCGGTGATAGAGGTCGGTTTGCGAACCGTAAACCCTCGCTGACCTTGCACACCAGGGCGAGGATGACTCACCCGGTACCGCCGAGGTGTTCCGAGTGCAGACACGGAAGCCAAACGAGTAAACCCGCCCACCATCGTCTGAGGAAGTCGGTGTCCTATCCAGGATGCCCTCACGTGGGGATGCTCCCAGTGGAGCGCACAGGGGACGCTGCTGCATGTGTTGCTCCCCGCTCAGCCTTGCTTATAAGTTTTGCATGCGGACTGTTCTCCAGCTAAAGGCGAAACAGGCCTCGGCCCACAAAAATTCAAAAAGAAGAATTTTTTTGTAAAGAAATTCAAGCATTTTTTAAAAGAGCCTGTTCACTTCAACCCACTTTCACAAAATGCACTTATGATTAGTGTGGAAGTAATTGAATCAAGGATCCGAGTAATCTTGAATCTCTTGCACCAGCACATGGTGGGAGCACAGACGGCGAGCATGATTTGGTAAGTAGAATCACCCGAGCTTTTAGTTCTCGACAATGATTGCTGCTAGCATTTCGACCATTGTTGCCAAACTCATGGGTGCGGGTGCGGGCATGCCTACAGATTCAAACACTACCCACGTAAGAACTTGCCGTACAGGGAATTAGGCTGAATCGGGGCTGGCCGAATAGGAACATTGGCCGAAACGCGACACTGGCTCAAAGGGGGCACTGGCCAAACATAGACTGGCCGAAAGGGGTCGCCGACTGAACCGGGATGGGCCCAGAACTTCATGGAAAGATATACACTACATGTGCAAGGGGGAATTAATTTTGCATGACATGCTGTTGTGTTGTGTTCGAACTCATCGTCAGTCAGGACTCATTACACGCGCAGTGAGTCGGGATGCGCTGAAACAGAAACATGCATCTCTTCTCCCATTGAAGACACAGTCCCTTGCACGTTTTGTGAGCCATGATTTTCACATATATTCAAGGATACAGTATCGACATTGCTTGGCTCGAGGTCAGGGCAGCCTGATCAGGATGCAGGTATGTCTCAAAGCGGTCAAATTTTTAGGCGTTGGCAAGGGTGCCTCACACTTTGGCTGACCATTTCGAGGAAGCATCAGTTCTCATTCGGCCTGACGCGCACTTGGACATCTTACCTATTTTGGAACGCCAGCATGGGATCGTCCCACAAATCTTGTACACTGACTTTCTTTCCGATAGTTTTCACATCGTTGTGTTTTCTAATCAGCAACCAGCCAATATGAGCAAAGAAAAAGCCACGTTTTGCGTTGTGCGGATCAGCATCAGTTTCGCTAAATTTGTGGTGCACACGGTGATCACGAACCCATTCGATGACTGAATTCTGAAACGATGCTTCTAAAATAGTGAACATAGATCGCTGTGATTTTTACCTGAAATGCTATAGTATTGAAAACTAGCAACATCAATCGCAATGGCCATTTGGCTTTGTAAGTTTTGTGCGCCCACAAGCGATGCGCCCCGGCAGTGATTCCCAGAGCGCTGCAGGTGCCCAAACCAATAGCTGCGTAGAAAAGGTTATGACACATATAAGAAAAGTCATTTGGAAAAAGCAAAGACTCCACTTACCCCACCAAAACGTGCTCCACTTAATCTTAAACAGCAGCAAATAAAGGCCTATTATTGCTCCAATATGGTAAACTATGGCCAAAATGACATTTCGCCACACAATCTCCCATTTATACGTTTTCTTCTCTAGATCCTTTGCTTCCATGGCGCTAGCTTTTATGAAATCTTCGTCCGGCATATCCCCCACTTCGTCAACTGGTGCCAATTTTTTATTCACTTGATCACCATCTCCTTTTTCAAACACTGAATCATCCAGATTGGTCTCAGATCCTGATGTGCAATATCCGATATCCATATCAGTCTCCGACTTCTTCTGGCGGATCATCTTGTTGGTTGTGGATGAGTGAACAACAGACACGTTTTTCTGCCCGTTCTGGGATCTAACGTAATGTCGACCCATTGCCACAATGAAAAAAATTAATTGGAAACTACGTGATCTTACTTTTATGTCGACGTGGTCCTGATCACGCCTTGAAGCAATCTGGTGACAAAGTGAACTTGAAGCACGGCTGTCAAAGCGCAAACTGGCCGGTGACGCAAGAGGTCGATAAATAGCACCTCGGATATCATTACTATGCGATCGTTTGAGATCATCCGTTTGTTTTTGAGGACTACGAAGAAGCTACTTATTTGATCAGCTTTCTCAATTATCTCACTTGCAAATTGATTTGGGCAAAACAAGCAATGCGTTAACCAGGTGCTACTGGCCAGGCGAAATGGTGGAAGAAGACGACGGTGGGATGGAGGAAATTCGAGTTTTAAATTTCTTGTTTTGAATTTTGAGGGTTTTTTGTTAACAAAGTCAGCAGATACAGAATATTACGCTATGCAACCATAATACTGTGCTTAGAAGTCGTGCGTATAAGGCACCCAGAAAATATTTCTTGTTCCATCTAAATGTAAGTCATTGACTGCCTTCATTCGTCAGGACAAGCTGACAAGGAAATACTTGTACGCCCGCACTGACGCAATGGTCGTACGACATTACACTGCTGCACCCTCGAGGTGCGCATACCCTTGATTGGGTTCAGACGGTCATTTCTGCGCGCGGTCTTATTGCACGCTGTCTTTACCGCGGCCTGTTGTCGCGTGATCATTTGACGTGACACGGATGTCATGTCATGTCATGTCATACTTTATCCATAGCCAAGCACCATAAGACGCACTCGATGGCTATGGAACACATAATTTACAATCATTTTGTATCAGGGCGGGAGTCGAACCCTCCCCTGTAAGTGCGCACCCAGTGTAAGAGGCAGACGCCTTAACCCCCTACACGAAGGTTTCGAGTCCTATCTCGCGCGCGCAATACGGCCGGCGCTAAGGGTATTTTTAAGTGTGTGCAGCGGAAACAGTCGGTTTCTGAAAATTTGATGGGGCAAGTTAGGTGAGCAGTGCCCGTAAGTGCTACAGGCCTTCGTTTTTGGGCTTATATACTTCACATGTACTCTGTACCTGTAGCACGTAGCGGCTAGTCAAGCTGTTCACGTCAAAATGGACCAGTGTGCGCGGTGCGGTACAGGCGAGTCGCTACGCGCTACGTGCTACACACGAAGTATGAATGAGCCGTAAAGCAAAAAATCGAACTACAATGCGTAGAAATTTTTTATCTTCACAACTTGTAGCTCGCCATTTTGCGTTAACCCCTAGTTGGTCTCACTGTTTGCAGCATCAAGTAGCAACTGTACGATGCCTGTGCTAGAAGATAGTTCTTCCTTTCGTACGATTCATGTTTCAATTGAAGTTATTATTGTTTTTGGGCACTTTTTTGGGGTTTTCGGGCCGCCGTTTGAGAACCGCTTGATCGATTTCGATAATTTTTGGTACTAGCATGTCCTACCTATCAACCTATGATACTACCAAACTGTTTTGCAAAATAATGGCTGGTTGTCGAGATATGCAGATAAAACCGTTTCGCCCTGTGTTATAACATGCGTTGGGTCTGTGGACCCAAGAGTTCGACCAACTACGGGTTAAACTAAGAATTACATTTGCCCCGATTTTTACTAGTAGATGCGCTGAAGTGACATCTTGAATCGACGTGGCTACAGGCGCGTGCGCAGGGGGGGGGGGGTGCTTAAGCGACTTGAGCCCCTACGACCCCGAAAAGTAAGGTAAAGGTAGCTAGCTACCTTCACAAACTTCATGCAACCCCGTCCTTGCGTTTGGTTGCATGTCCACTTGAGAGAGGGTTTGAGAGACTCGACCCGGGGCTGGCCGTCGACTTTCTTGACCTCCCTTTTTATTTGCTCTATTGAAAGTACTCACAAAACTGATTGTCTTAGACAAAGTAAAATTTTCATAACATGCCTATATATGGGTCACTTTTGGTCAAAACTAATAACTTGCTTATTTTGGGGTCCAAGAACAATTTAAAAATGGAGAAATGACCGCTCCGTTCTGAGAAATCCGAAACTTTTTTAAAAATTAGCCTAGCTGTATTCATGATATTTTTTAAAAAAGCCGTTCACGATCAGCAGAAAACAGGCACATAATCGATTATGGGTGAATTATAAAAGCCAAGTCCCCCTGTTTTTTTCATTGAAATTAGCCTAGGGTCAGCAAACCCGAATTTCCGCACTACGGACCACAGTTATTGTGCACATGGCCGATAACTGAGCCCGATCTCGCCAATATCAGCTAATCATGATCGATAATCCTGGCTGTTGGAAACTCGCGCTGATCAGTAATAGCCTATCTTTTAGCCCTTTAAAAAGCTTCGAATTGGTCTTTTCCGCTTTAGAATTCGGTGATTTTTGCCCGAGATATTGAAGAAAACTCTAATTCTGAAGGAGTGCCTGCAGTACACACCTTTTGAATTTCCCGCCCGCGTGCCGCTAATGACGTAAGGGCGGCTTTGGCTGCTTACTCTGGGAATCGCCAGTTGATCCATAACTTTTTCACTTTTTCACTACGTCTGGGTCTAATTTTGTGCTAGAGTATCTGTCTTTCATGAAAAAAGCAAAGTTTTAAATTTACTGGCGATTCCCGGAGATAGCAGCTAAAGCCCCTCTTATGTTATAAGCGGCACGCGGGCGAGAAATTCAAAAGGTGCTTTCTGCAGGCACCCCTTCCGCAATGTGCTATATTTCCCTATATATGCATGTTATGAAAATTTTACTTCAGCCAAGACAATAAGTTTTGTAAAATCTTTCGATAGAGCAAATAAAAAAGGGGGGTCAAAAAAGTCGACTGGCCAGCCCCGGGTCGAGTCTCTCAGAAACCCTCTCTTAATACATTTTTGTGTTTTCGCATTGCAAGATTAAAATGATTATGAACAGAGAATAGTGTCCCTCCGCGCCACCCTGGATTAGACACTGGCTTCCTTAGACTCAAGTGTGCAGGGTTTAAACCCTGTTGAAGTTCGACAGCCAAATTTGAATATTTATTTCTCTGGCTTATTAGTTCTCTCCACTTTAAGCATCTACATGACCTTTCCAGTGTGCCACCCACTGGAGACAGCGCGGCTTGATGGTTTACGAACTAACCTCCGCCACTAAGGTTGACAGGGATGAGCCCAGCCCGCTACCAAGCGAACCGAGCTGAGGAATGCCAAATCACCACACCCCACATGATACATATGATGATCTGAAGTATGTAGGATTGGCGTCCTAATCCCACACGTCTAAGAACCTGCAAGTCTCAAATGGCGAAAAAACATTGAACTACACATACCGTGCTGGATCACTTCTGCAAGGTATGATGGTTAGCCTCTCAAATATATGCAAAAAATGTAGATGCACTGTAGATGCAAAATGCAATGAGGCAAAAGGGTTAAAACTCAGCTTTTATACAGCTATAAGGGCTGATGCCGACTAGAGAGAAACTGGATTACCAGCCATTAACTAGTTAAAAATGTTAATGACGTTATCAGACTGCGCTGCACCGATTTCTTTCCCCACTTACTAATAGCTGCTAGGCACAAAGCATTGTACTGGTAGCTTTAGAGATAGACCGTACTGGTCCTACAATGATCAATGCGCTCAATTACAGATGATCGGCTAAACGCTATCATAATCGCCCTTTCTCAGTGCTGGGTGCAGATGTCAAAATCGTCCGACTCTGTGCCAGGCATAGGTTGTCTCTGTGTGCCAGAGTGGTAGACATCGAAGGTTGGTTGTACTTTGACCCTTCGATGTACAGTATATGGGTTCCACTAAGGCCAATGCAAGCTAAGCTGTGCGCCAAATATACCCAGCGGTTCGCCTATGCAATTGGTTTTGGTGAATCGTAACTCGTGCTTATGTGGTCCAATAACCGAATTTTCGAAACGAAAAGTCATATACAGCAGAATGTTATGTTGTGCGGTATTGTACGAGTACAGTATGTATCAATCAAGAGAATTAGAGAAGCGAGTATACTTCACCAATATGGTGCGTTTCTAAAGCCAGTCAGTCAAGCAGTTTCCCTTACCGTTGATGTTCATGCGTAAACGAACATTTGTGATGACAATAATTACAAATATTTGCTTTCATGTGTGTATGAGCTTACATGGTTTTTGTCGGTGTATGCTTCTACGTCAACAGGGATTTAATAAGTTTTGATTCAAGAATCGATTTGTCGACACTTCCATCAAAACTTGTCGACGACACCAATCATGTCTTCTAAAAGTAGAGCTTTTCAAAACCAGTGGCATGGCTATCTTGGCAATAAGTCAACGACCTATACTGTCGACTGTGTTTATCTCGGTTTCGTCCCTCATACAGCGAAAGTTTCCGTCTCGTGTAAGCAGAGCCATATCAAATCACATTTTTCTGGCTAGAGCCTATTCCAACTACAGTAGAGAAAAACTAGATTTTTCCTCCTCTTCACTGACTGTATGACCAAATGCGTAATGCATTAGTCTGAACCGCACCTTTTTTCCTCTGTTAGCTGTGATTTATAAAGCATCAGGCTGAGAGCTAGCTTTAGGCATTTACTAAACGAGTTCTAAAAATGATAGAAGTGGTCAATTACAGACGACCACTTGACCAGGGAAAACACAATTAGAGTCGCCCTTTATTGGGGAGGTCCCAATCTCATGAAGTGTTTGAGAGCGGTACATATCCTCTGACGTAGAAGCGACGCAGTAACATGTAATGAATGCTAAGGTGCTCTGTCCCTAGCCTGGCAGGTCGCCCAGCGAGATTGGATTGTTGGATCACAACCCCGTGCTTGAGTGGACCAGTGGCCAAATCATCAAAACGTAAACGTTGCTCGCATCATTGTAGGGAAGCTGCAGGATGCTAACTTTTGAGCTATATTGTACCCTTCAAAATGAAGCAGCGAGACGCGCGATCAATATGGTGATCTGGCTGGTTTTTGGACTTGACCCGAAGCTCCAGGAATTTGTTCTTGGAACTCTTTGAATGCAGATAAATAGTGAGGCGAAAGATCTACTCTTCCTAAAATGCTATGATTTACGGAACGGTATTCTCACCGCAGCGCCCTATCTGTGTTTTCACCTTCGTGGCAATTGCTGTTGGCCCCACTGCCGACTGTCTTATCAAAAAGAAGTTATGTTCGATCGTAACAATTAGAAAAGCAGCAGATGCTTCCGGGGAGTTCACGTTAATAGTCCAACTTACCGAAAATAGTCATTCATTCTCTTTTCTTGAATAGCTCCCCTCCTGGATGTGACATACATAGGTAGCCCACCCCCACCCACCTACAGTATGTACTGTACACGTAAAAAAGACAGCAGCAGTCTAGCCCTGTCTACACACACCCCATCACAATGTCATTTCCAGGGGGGGGGGCGGAACGAAACTATGTTTATTCTGCAAATTCTGAGCCAATTTAAGGAATAAAATCATTATCTACATATTTCGAAGAACCTTGATGTCCAAATTTGCGCGACCTGAAACTCTTTCTCCACTAACTAGAATATTTCCGCACTGCAGTCAAGTCGAAGGGTGGATTATTTGATTCTAATAAATATCTTTGTACTGTAGGTCATGTGCTACTAGGAATCTTTTTGTTGTTATCGACAGATGTGGGGTGCAATGTTGCCTGAGCAGTAACTCTGAGTGCTTGGCTGTAGGAAGTGGAGGTCTCGTGGGTATCGGCTCCTTTGACGACCTCAACCTCTTCAGCCCCACCAATTAAAATTGCAGTCGATATCCATGCCTCATATACAGAATCGATGACTGCATATCAAGAACCCCGTCGCCCAACGGGTCGACTTTAGTTCCATCGAAATGCAAGAAGGCACCATACGAATATCATCGGACGACATTGGAGCACAGATGCATCAAAGCAAAGCGAGCACATGTACATACATAAAGGACATGAAAGACGTGCATACATGCCAAACACGCGCATCCAGGCGATGCCAACCAAAAGGTATGGGACGACGGCGTGAAGGACACTGTTACGCAAGACCTAGATTCGCACTGAATTACTGCCGTAAAGAGAGCACATGCCAGGAGTGTTATTATTCCAACAACCTATCTAAAAAAGCGCTTTGAAGATGAATCATAAAATGAATTTATTTCTAGTTATTCTCTCCGTCTACTAGATATAAAATGAGGGCAGCGTCGGGTATGAGGAAATTGTTGGTCTTTTTGGCATGATCATCCTTGGTGCTAAAAATAGAGATGAAACACAAAATGTGAGGAACATTTTGGAACAAGTTAAACCGGCAATAATCTGGTGGGTCTTCACGTTGGGCAACAAGTGAAATAGAGTGCGATAGAAGTACTCGTAACGCCAGCAAACATGTCTTAAATTGAGTGCATTTGAGCGAAAGTTCCAGAGATTTTGTATGCAGACACGTTCGTAACGTCAAAACGCAATCAATTTTTTAAGAAGGCATTTATAAAATTTTAAAAACATTTTTTCCACTCGGGCTTGTAAGAAAAAATTGCGTTATTTGTGATGAATTGTGAAATGGGTACTATTTTCTGGAAGCAGTCAATTATATTCAAGGTTACGCCCAAATACTGAACGTCTAGTCGTCAGAAAGTTTTTGTGATCAATAGTAATTTCCACTTCCAAGAAATTTTGCAGGCAATTTCAGCCATATTTTACCTTGCTGTCATATTCAGCCTTGTCCTGAATGGTTTTTCCCCAGGTGAAGAATATAATTAGGCAAATAATCACCACGACTACGAAAATGACGAATATGCAAATCAGAATCCACGAACAAGGTCCCAGTCGTGGTTTCTGAAAGAAATGATATTTTTTTAGGCTTTTGAAATACTGATAGCAACATGGGACTGGACTGGTAGCGTATCGGCCACAGCTGCGGTGTGTTTCTCTAATCAGAGTGCGAGTATTTTCCTCCTCAGTCACACTGACTTGCTATGAAAGGTAGGAATGATATCGCAGAAGGCAAGTGCCAAATGTAAGAGTCGACGTGTAACTTCTACTGACGACTTGTTTTGTCAAAAACTACCACATTGACAATCGTGACATGCACAACGGCAAATTTTTCGGAGGCCTATGGCGCATTTGCGAATCCTTCTTATGTTCATGTTTTGCCGCATCACAGTGATTTCCACTGCTGACCCTTGGAAACATACCCAACAAAAACTGTAGGCATCTTATGCCTTGACGCCGGTTTCGAATCATGACAGCGGATTCCGCTGTCAGAATTCGAAACCACGAATCATCTTGTTAAGTGCTCATAAGCAGCAGGTTTCACATTTTGACACCTCACTTACAGTACTACCTAACAAAAGGGTCGTTCGAGAAGTGGCCACAGGGCTAATTGTGTTACTCTTTCTCTCCTCTACGGGCATATGTGATAAATCACATAAGGTTCATCACATTATGTGATCTGGCTGACTAAGGTACACAGGTACACAATATGCACTGTATGTAACATGCACTCTAAACTGCTGAAACCAGCGCATCCAGGCGGCGGGAGATACGTATTCGAGACCGAAGTGTCTTACGGAAAGGACTGGAGCAGGCATGTCTTGCGACTACACCTTCGGCTGAAACATCAACCCGAGAGGTTGACGTTTCCCAGCCAGGGGAGATATCGACTCTCCTGACCGCTAGGGGCGCTGGTTACACTGCTCAGGTGTAATTCGAATGAAACAGGGCTGAAAACAGGGCTAGAACGAAGTAAATGGGCTAAGGCTATGAAATACACAGTTTTCACACCCACGTGAATCATCATGCAGAAAGCAAAGGCTAGACGGTAATCCAAAAACCTTACTTTGTGTTCGACAACAATCTGGCTATGCTCAGTTGGAGGCGGTAGTGGTGCGCCATTGGCATAATACAATTGCCGTTCAGATGAGTAAATGCCGGGTCTGTCCGATGTGTACACGGTCCTCTCCGCGGTCGGGTAATAGGGTCGATCAATGTAGTATGGCCGATCACTGGAGACGTAATAATTTTGACTGTAATGACTTCGGTGACTACGTCCCATGGTCGACATTTTTGAATCCTCTTTTAGAATATTGTTGACGCAAAAGTCTATATTTTGATTCCGAATCTACGTAATTCTAGAAAAGGAAATGAGTGAAATTAACTTGCGAAATAGAGTAGGGGCTGATGACGCGCACGGTTCGAACCCGACTCGCAAATTCGATGAATCGAGAATGACCGACGCGGTCGAAAATGAAATATGGATCAATTGAAAGAGACCTGTCCCAGACGAGTGCCAGTTTTACACTTTTCGATAGACAAAACAGGAATTTTGCACAGAGGGCACGTTTGATAAATTGACAGGTCAGTTCAGTGGAAAACTTTTACGAATCTGAAATTGCCCCCAGGCGAACCGCGCTGAGATCAAAATATTTTCCCCAAAATCACTCCTTTCTTAAACTATACTGATAGAATAGGAAAGACGCTAAAATGCTGAGTGAGAATCAAAAAGGGCAGCATTTGATGAAAATCTCAAAACTCATTCCCAAAATTGAACTGGCACAAAGTAGCTCAATTTTGTGAATAGTACACCAGCACAGTAACTACGCGCCACCCCACGACTTCCTTCCGACCACACACAGTAGTCGGATAGGAGACGATAGCACAAGAAAAAGAACAGAATGAGTCCAGCACAAAACGGAGAACAGGTGCAAAACAGCTCCTTCCTTTCGCCAACCACCAAGGTTTGATGCGGAGATGCAGCAAAATTTTTAGAATCTAAAATCGACAAACGCCTTTTAGTCTGGTGGAGCAACAAAACCGGTTCTTTTTGACGACGCCCAAAAAGTTTTTGGTCATAGCAAGTGGATACGTGGTCGTTCTTTCAGCGTCAGATGCGATTCAGGCCGTCGCTCGCTGGAATGAACACTGAGAGACAACATTGTAGGCAGGCCAATTTCGATGTCTCTCTCCTGCTGACTAGGTAAGTGGCCAAGTTTTGGAAACATGAATGTCGGGTATCGAAACACACTAAACTAGACTCACCGTTTTGACAAATCATCGCCATTTTGAGAAAAGAATGCCCCGCGCTCGACTAACTGTGCATTATAAAGCTGTCGTCCGGCCGAGCGTCGCCAACTGAACCGCCCTCAATATCACTCAACATAATCACAATGTGACAGAATGACCGAATCGCGCACTCGAGAGTGAAAGAATGTGCATAAAAGTCGTGTTTGATCGAAAATGGGTGTGGCTAAAGAATGAGATCGCATGGAAACTATGCAAAAGTTCTTTGGTCATGTAGATTAGCCTTCTTAGATTACACAAAATTCCCACACTTGCCTTCGCAAATACTTGAAAATCACTCAGCATATTACCCGCCAAAATCAAGGTTGTATAAAAATTAGACACATGGATCGAAAAATCGAAAATCTGCTCGTTTTTCATGTTCTTGCATTTCCTGAGTAACTGGTTTCAAGTGCACAGTACCAGGAAAGGTAAAAAACTTTCAAGATCCCTTCATTGGTGCGTTCCATAAAATGTAATCATTTACCGACATCTTCAATAAATGCGCCTTTTTTCAAATTCTAATACACACCTTTCATTATTCCACACAAATATCCAGCTGGTTTCGCCCGCCGCTAGCACAGTGACCCATTGTCCCACCCACGGAATCTGTCAAAGTGGACCTTCGGAACCCACTGTATAATTCTGTCGAAGAAGATAAAATGTTCGATAGTGGCATTTATTTCAAGCGCGAAGAAATGGAAAACTAGGTCAATGTCTTCCAGCCCTGGTTTAAAAAGGTGTTGAAAAGACGAATGCACTGTCCTGTGATTTTTCCCCAAACCCGTATTCGGGAAAGGCTCGGAACTGGAAATCTGGACGTGCAGAAGTAGTGCAGTCTGTAGTCGTCGGAGAAATTACAAAGATTTTGCACGAATGACAACTTACCCCAAGTCACCATCACATAGGACTTGAATCCAATCCTAAATTGGTAAAAATTACGTCCAAGGAGGGATGAATCGGAGAGCGATGCGGACAGTTCATTTGGCCACTCTTACTTGTCTCATAGAAAGCTCATCAAGCTCGAGCCAAGGCTCTTAAACCTCATTTATCAGCATCAACTTGGTCTTTCCCTCGTTTTGGATTAGCAAATATTACTCCATCTTTATATCGCTTTTTGCCGATGCCTGCTTTCGTTAAAAATCCTAAACAATAAAGTACTTAGCCGCTGCAACGATTTGAAATACTCGCATATACAGACATAAAATCCTTAAAAGGAGGCTGAAGAAACAGTCTAGTGAGGCACCGTTGTGACCTTCTGTTTTAGACATATGTATTCGTATATCAAAAGCATCTGAAGGAATTAAAAAAAGCAGTTCTAGACCGATTAAATGCGACTTTACGGGCCACCCTGTATCTATTAGGTAAAATCGAAAACTCATAACACCGGATCGATATGTGCTGTGTTTAACCGACAAATATACGTAAAGTAGTCGTAGTCTTATCTGCGCCGCAAGCTTGAAAAACAAACTTTGGCCTTGCTGGATGGCATTAAGCACTCGAATCTTTTGAAGGCACATCACCAACCTCAATTCTGACTATCCCAACAGGTGGACGTTCAGTAGATGAGAACTATGAGTATGTAGAATAGAGATATGGCTGATACTGACTGGCCACCTATGTATACTTGGACGGAGGGCCAGTGAACACTTCTATGTAGGTGACGATGAAATGTTTTTTCAGTGAACCTGCCTTGATAGTGTTCCGCTAGCCTCCCCTCAGATTCTTCGCAGGACGCTGCAAGGTAGGAAGGTCTTCACGTGCAACAACAGCCGCCAGGTGGCGCTAGCACATGCTACCCGTTTTCTTAATGTTTCAGGCTTGTGACGTTTATATAAGAAGGCTTGAAGCACTTTTAATCAGGAGGGCTGCGGGGAAACCTCTGGCTGCTTGGCACGAAGAGAGCACTTGCTCCCTCTCGGGTATCTTCACTGATTGATGCAGGGGTCCACTCAAGATGCAGGCTCGGTACCCATTGCCTTGCCGTTGAGTGGGGGGAGACACAGTGATTGCCCTGTCATGTTTCCTCACCAGCCTCCTTTATTTTGTCGCTTCACTGTCAATAGGGAATCGGTTTTTTTCGGTTCATTCAGCCCGATACCGGACGGGTCTCTGCCTCACGAGTAGCAGCACGGTTGGGTTTCATCATAATTTTTGACATTCGATGTGCTACCAGCATACAATGTTCTCCCCACAGACATTTAGGTGGTCAAAACTGTAAGTACAGTGGCGGACCGCACCGATAGATGAGGAAATTATGACGCACAGTTTGGCCGCTGGCTTGGTGACAAAAAAGCTCCTACTGCATTTACATAAAGCTTCAAGCCAGCAGATATCGCCAATGAAAACCAAGAACGCGAATAAAAAAATGCTATTGTGCGGCAAACAGACAAAAATACATTTGACAAACAATAGCCACATATCTATGGAAATTGCTTAAAAAATTACAATTATCGGAAGCATGGTTCGGTTCCCGCCATATTGTTTGAGGCAAGACCCATGTCAATGCGCACTCACGGAATTACGCGGGATCAATATGGTTTGGCATCATACTGCATACAGTGATAACCTACAGATGCCTACTGTAATAACGGCAAAAGGACATAGGGATCAGCAAGGGTTTTTTAAACATCCTGAATTTGGAGTTCAAAAAGTACTGATTAAGACTAACAGTTTTGTTTCAGTAGCAGTACCCTTCATTGGACCTCACAAAAGCTGAGAATCGCAAAAGCTCCAACGCAAATATAGAATAGTTCACTCAGAGGTTGCGAGAAGTCACACGAAAAAAAAGAAAACTGAACTTCGTGCCATTTGGAAGTTTGTTCACGTGCGACAAAAATACATCTGTATTTTTCTTGTGGTATGCTTTATCACACATACACTGTTGCTTTCCAAGTGCTTTTATGTTTTTTCAGGAAAAAATTCGATATAAGAAGCAAAGACAGCTTTGCAAAAGTCTCTTGAAGCTGATGAGGGGACAAAATATGTCTGACCCTATCCGTTAAAACTAGGAGCCTTCCCTCTATTAATTTTCTCTAAAGGTAACCAAAATTGCCGCATTTTCATATAAGACCCTGGGACCTATTGAAATGTTTAAAAAAGGCTCATTACAGGGGACATTCAGGGGTACTTGTTGTTACAATCACGCTTCAATAATATCCATAATAAATATCTTTAAAATTGTCTTTCCACGATGCTGCTGACACCTCGCCACGGCCCCTTTTTAAACACTGGCGTCAGCTAGCATCCAGAACATGACAGCCTTCCAACCAAAGCACTTCGTATTCATACCTGTCACATTTCACACGTCCCAACATGTCAGACGAGGACTCATTTTTATCGCGATGGGGCGGGGCATTGCTTATGCGAGGAAACATGATGAAACATTTAAGATAGGCAACTTGTTTCACATTCTTCCAGGAAACTTCAGCTACCCAAATCGAGCACTCATCGGTGAATTGTTACCACCCAGATATTGTCCACGTTGCAGGCCACAAGCTAGGAAAATAATAAAATACCCCAAGCCTGCAGTTCCTGCCCGCAACAAACGACATAGATTTCAGATATGTCAAGGATGCTAAGAAGTATTGTTGATATCAATATCCATATCCTTATCTGTATCAAATTAATATTAATTTATTGAGATATTAATATCCATAAATATGTATATCTGTATCTATATCTTTTCTGATATCTTTATCTTCATCCATATCTTTCGCGGCCAAGACATTAATAATGAATATCTAAATTTTTAACTCCTGGAGCTAAAAAGTTAACTCAAAATATCTTCTGGGTTCCGATTGTTATGGCTGCCTTTATCATGCCCTACTAGCTAATGTTTCCATTCTGCTTCTGTGTCTTGACTTCAGCCTGACTTAGAGCTATTGCGTTTATTCTATACGAAATTGCCTTTTTAAAATGACGAAAAACCAACCAGCAAAAATGCAAATCAGCGTTGCATCTTCTTCTTTTTTGCTAAAAAATTTTTGTGGGCTCAAGCCGTTTTTGCCTCTAGCCGGCTAGTAGTCAACGCCTATAAGCAAGGCTGCGCCGCACACATAGCAGCATCCCTCTGCGTGTCCGCACTGTACGAGCTTCCTAGGACGATGGCGGGTGGGCTTTAATAGTATTAGAAATGACCTGAAGGTCAAGGTCAGAATTCTGTCAAAACCCTGATTGACCGACCCTTGGTCAAAGTCAGGGTCAAGGTCAGAAAATTTTGTGGGGTCTGGTCAAGGTGGGTCAGGTCAGAAAGTTTTTTGTGGGGCCGGTTTAGGTCAGGGTCAGGTTAGAATTTCTTGCGCCCAGTCAGAGTATTCTGACAGCGGAATCAATCAATCAATCTTTACTTTTGATCAAACACGTAAGAGTGCACTCGAGGATCAAAAGACAGTCATAGAAATAAAACATGAAAAATTTACAAGCACATGTTGATATTATGGTAAAACCAACCACACGTTCCCCTGGCGACATCCAGTGGCACATTATTCCAAAGCAAAATACCAGAATATGTAAAACATTGACGATAAGACTCAAAGTTTGGCTTAGGCACAATTAGATGATGATCGATATCACAGCGCCTATCACTTGCACGTACATTACCATCTTTGTGAATAAAAAATCGGTTACTGAAATCGTGATACCCGTGATAAAATTTATAAAACTGTACCACTTTCAGACGACGTCTACGCTCAGATAAAGACATCCAACCGGCACGCTCAAGACCTTCCTGATAAGAAATGGTAAAATCATTTAAGTACAACCGCAGTGCGTAAAACTGTACCTTCTCCAACTCATCAAGCGGAAGAAAGTAAATTTAGTGAAATGTTGGCGGAAAACATTCCAAGCTTCCGCCTTCCTGCGCGGGCATCTGGGGCAGTTTTGCAGTTCTAAATCCCAAGGCATGTCCTAAAATACGACAGTCCTAAGTCATTTCACAACCAGATTGTGCCCCATCCTAGAAGGCCAAGCTGTCGTAAGTTAAGGACGACTTCCCATGTCCTGAGACACTTTGTGGCGTCTTTATTTCCCGGCACCTCTGCCACGCTGTCATTGCTTTGAGGGCAGGTGTTTTGGGGAGTGGCCTGTCTAAGGCAATCTTAGAGGGCCCTGAGATTGCGGCACTTTGCTCCAGCTCTCTCGACCTGCAATAACAGTTCTTTCTCAGCCGAACTGAAATTCCGTCGTCCTTTTCTAGCCATTAATACCAAATAGGGAAGACAGAATCCCATCATCAACATTTTACTTCTTACCCAAGCAAATACATGCACTTGACAGGAGAGGGAGACACGCAAAATTGATTAAAACTCATATGCGTTTTAAATTTACTAGCAAGTATTCTCCCATGGTACAGAATCCCGCAAAAGATTCGCAAAACTCCGCTTGTAAAACTCAAAATTTTGACTTGTAATAACCAAATGATGTGGTTCACACAGTCGCCTACTAACATGACAGATTTGTGTATGAAAGGAGAATTCCCACATCATTAAACCCATAGTAAAGCTTATAAAATAAACTATATTTGGCTCGTTTCCAGTTCTCATATGAAGTGGACTAGCCTGCCTTAGCCAAGGAGTCCTCGTATGACATGATAAAATCATTCACATACAAACCTCGATTAGTAATGAGTGCCCGGCTTAATTCAAGCGTTAAATTTTGTGGTCTGATAAAATGTCTGGAGTCATCCTTTTTTACTGTGAAACAAGATGTGACATGTTGTAGGACTCGCTTGAATCTACGAATACGACACCTCTAGGACAGCTTATGTGACACGTTCCCGCCAAAAAAATAGGATCGGATTGTGAAACTGGCCTTCTGCTGATTGCGAGTCTTGTGCTATTGCAGCTATATCCCTTGCCTAGCCCCCAACACCCTAGCTGCATAGACTACTGTGTGCCAGCGTAGTGTGCGCTTGCATCGGCCGCGACCATACACAAATCCATGGCCGCTTACAGCGTGGTAGAGCTCCTTTTCTAGCAGGCCAACATTGCGATTTTTACGAACGAATAAGCTGCATGAGTATTTTTGATTTTCAATCGGTGTGAGCTTTTTTGTTTTCCCCAAATCCGTCGAAAACAGCTTCACATATCTTTTTGAGCTTGATAAAAATTCAATTCGCATGTGAAATTTTACATAATGCAACGCAGGAAACTGTCAGCTGTACTAAATTTTTCTTGGTGAACAGGCGAACACAGAGGAGCTTTTTTGCTGGTGCCAATTCATCAATGTCAAAGTCAGAGGCAAAAAATTCACAATTCCTCGCCAAGGTCAAATGTCAGGTCAGAAAATTTTTTTGGTGCTGGTCAAGGTCAGGGTCAGGTCAGACAGAGAAAAACCCAGGTCATTGGAACACTATTACCCAAGCGGGGGGAAAAGAAATCGACCAGTAAAGCAGTTGGAAAAGGAATTGATGTTACAACGAATGGGATCCATTTTTGGTTTTCAATAGGTGTCAGCTCCTCTAGTTTTCCCAAAGTCATCGAAAACAGCTTTGCATATCTTTTTGAGCTTGATAAAAATTCAGTTTCTTGGGGTACCTGTGAGATTTCACGCAATGCCAGGAAGTCGTCAGCTGTAGTGAAATTTGTTGGTAAAATTGCTAGCACAGGGAAGCTATGTTACTGGTGCCAGTTAAGCAAAATTTTTTGTCCGATCACTGTCAAAGTCAGAGCCAGAAAATTTACAATTCCTCGCAGGTCAACGGTCAGGTCAGAAAGTTTTCTTGGTTCGGTCAATGTCAAGCTCAGGTCAGAAAATTTTTTGAGGGGTCGGTCAAGGTCAGGGTCAGGTCAGACAGTGAAAAACCCAGGAGAAACGCTACTTTGAACCCTGTCGGTGTTCCACAGCCGAGATTGTCTCCTCGTCTGGCTTCCGTCTCTCCACTCGAAGCACCTCTAGGGTACCGAGTGAGTCATCCACCAGGCGCGCAGCCAGCGGGAAAGGGGGGGCCAGGGGGCCATAGCCTAGGGTTAAAAGTCCAGACATATCAAAAAGTGGAGCATAATTGTAGAGCACTTATTGTGAGTATAGGCCACGGCATAGAAAGGCAGTGGCAACACAACACGAAGGGTACCAAGGGATATAGCTCAGGCTTGAAAACGTGTCTTGTAAGAGCGATTTTTCAAAAATTCCGCCTCTGGCGGGGGGGCACATACCCCTCCCCGCACCCCTCCCCCTGGCGGGCTACGCCCGCCTGGAGCGCTTCCCGCTCCCAAACATACCGATTCCAGCGGATGGTAAATTATCTTTCTTGGCCCGCCCTAACGAGCCAACCCTGGCTGCGCGCCTGCCCACGGCCTGGCGTGCAAGGTCAGCGAGGGTTTATGGTTCGCAAACCGACCGCCATCACCGGGGATCGAACCCAGGACGAGTCCAGCCACTCGCACCCAAGCAACACGGGACAAATGCCGAACCGCTGCGCCACCGCAGCCGCAGCGTTGCTTCTCGAGGGTGCACTTGCGGGAGCAGCGCTTCCTTGTGTAACCAGCGCGCCTAGGCGGCGGGAGATAGTCGAGACCAACTCTGAGCAAAAAACTGACTGAAGGAAGGCAGGTCTCGCGACTATACCTGTTCTAGAAACATCAACCCGAGAGGTTGACGTCCCAGCCAGAGGAGCGTCCCACGCCCCCACGTCGAGGCGAGGGGAGCGTCCCCCAGCTCTGGTTGGGTATGTAATAGATGCCTCAGTGTACTCTATTTGCATAGCACACTTACGGTTAGTGTGCACACGATGCACAGACTACTTGTCTCCCTCCCTGGTCAGGACCGAGCGAGGCCGAGAGGCCGAGCTGACTGGTTTTCCTAATATGCGAGGGATTGATATGACTAGTCCTTGGACCCGAGCATCGTCTATATAAAGGCTCTGCTCCTTGCCTGGCGAGATTCAGTCTCGATCAGTATTCCTCGACGACCCGACGTTTGCAGCTGGCTCCCCTTGTCCTGTGGAGTGCATCCCTGGCACGGCGTGGTGGCGACAGTAAACAATACCCGTTGTACTGGTGAGCTGCGTGGCTTGTTTCGAACCTTACACCACAACGCAGTTGGTTCAGGGTTACTGCCCGAGAACCTAACTGTTTCAGGTACCTTTGCCAACAAAAACTGCGTGGCATATTTCAACTTCAAGTTTTTTTTATGTACTAGCTGCAGTGAATCTTTGAGGATGGAGTGCCCTTTGGTCTCTGTGCAGCTCATCCCCAGAAATGTGGGGTATGTTTCGCAGCTAAGGATGACAACTCTTTGGTCGTGACAGTTACTGGACACAGAGCAGCTGCAGTAGAAAATGGTTGTGGACCGTGAACGTGTACAGCAGTAACCTTGAAGTTGGGGTTAGTATACGGAGCAAATATTACTCGTACGCTGATCCCATGCACCACGTCCGACATACAATGCCCAAAGCCTGTCGATAGGATCAGTTTTTGTTGGCATACTATGCACGCCTGGACGCCTATTATCGAAAAAATTCAAGCAGTTTTTGGAATCGAAGATGGTCGGACAGCAGTGCATTATTATTCAACTTGTGTTCCAGTGACCTGGGGTTTATACTGTCTGACCTGACCCAGACCTTGACAAACCCTTCAAAAACTTTCTGGCCTGACTGCTGACCTTGGCGAGGAATCGCAAATCTTCTGGTTTGACTTTGACATTGATCAGACAAAAATTGCTGCCCGTAATCGGCACCAGCGACAAAGCTTCTCTGTGTTTTCTCCTTTTCACCAAAAAATTTTACTACGGGCTGACAATTTCCTGGCATTATGTACGTAAAATTTCAAGTGCAGCCCAAGGAGCTGATTTTTTATCAAGCTCAAAGAGATATTAAGAGCTGTTTCTCATGGCTTTTGGAGAACTAGAAAAGCTCTAACCCATTAAAAATCAAAAATACATCTCTACCCTAATTTAAGGACGGGTACGAATTTAGGGCAATTAGACAGCGATTTAAGACAACAGTGACACACCTTTAGGGCGTTTCACAACAGCTGTCCTAGAGGTGTATCCATAGATTTATTGGGGTGTCGTTAGCTTGCCGGTCGTGTTAGTAGGTGAAGTGCCAAAATCTGAAGACGCCCTAAGATTGCCCTAGAAAGGAAACTGCCCTAAATCCTGCCCCAGATCTTAAGCAGTTGCCTTGCGCCTGGCAGCGCCGCTGACAAAGTGTCTTGAGACAGGATTGAGGTCGTCCTAACGGCGGACAGCTTGGTGTCCCACCCTAGAGCACCAAGCTGATTGTGAAATGACTTAGCCCTGTCCTACAATTTGGGACGTGTCTTAGGACTCAGAATTATGCAACTGGCCCAGATCTTCACTCAGGAAAGCGGGAGCTTGGAAAGTTTTTTCAGGACTCCATTAAATTCACTTTATTTCACAGTCAGAATACTCTGACTGGGTGCAAGAAATTCTGATCTGACCCTGACTTTGACCGAGGCTCGTTCAATCAGGGTTTTGACAGATTTCTGACCTTGACCCTGAGTTCATTTCTAACACTATATTCAACTTTGCATATAATTACAATATATTCCAGTTATTCAATATGTAAATTACGGGCACATTGCTGGCTCACAAAAACTTTACATAGTCGTTCGCTTGTGATAAGAGAATGACTATTCCGTGCATACAGTCAAATCTGTTTCGTTTATTGAATTGAGTATTTTGCACTTGCACTTCTCATTTGCATTTGTTCCAGCTAAACTATTTAGCTGGCAATCTCTACTCAGCATAAGAGATTGCAATTTTTCTCAATTACTCCGCGCTGGCTGATCTCGACCATTGTCATAACTCGTCATTGGAAAACCAGCACAGCAATCGCACCTGTTCATTGGCGGTCACATGGCCAACGTGACCATGTCACCAAGTGACCCCATCTTCTACATGCATCACTGCTTCATCAACTTCATGTGGGAACAAGTGCGTATGAGGAATCAGGCCGGAAGCCAGCGCACAACTGAGTACCCTCCAACAGTGCCAGACTGCAAACCATCTTTCAGCACCCTAAGTCTCAGACCACTCGACAACGCCAAACGGTCAGAGGCCACACGAACGCATGAGACCATTCCTCATTAAGAATATCGATGGACTTAAGTGACTCGTACTCTACGATTATCCAGTTCGCCCCCAGACCAACATGCAACCACAACCAATCCGGATGCGAGCCATGGTCGCCGCATCTGTATTGCGATTGGTCCAGAAATCGGTGCTTATCAAAGGTGCGCGTTGGTGGCGACTGCACTCATTTAGAATATTTGGGTGCCTGTTTCGCGAGTTTGTGCGTGGATGGTCTTTGTGTTGAACCAAACAGTACTGCGCCATAAAATGGCATATTCGGGGAAACGGTGCTATTAATTTTTTGTTTCAAGGGAGTTCTTTTGTAACATGGAGTGAATAAAATCTGTTTCTAGCCCAGCACAATGAAGCTAATCATGCAAATCGTGAGGAGCAGGGTGCAATGCTGCGATGCAGAAAAGTCCATTCCAAAAAGTATCGATGGAATGTGTGATTCGTACTCAAGGATCGTCCAGCACGCTCCTAGACCAGAATGCACTAAGAACCAGTCCAGATGCGTTTTCGAAGCTCTGCCAGGGTCGTGGCCTAACGGGTTAAGGCGTTTGCCTCTCACGCTGGGTTCGACTCCCGCCTTGGTACTAGATGATTGTCAAATATGTGCTCGTTAGCCCTCGAGTGCGCTGTACAGTGCTTGGCTATGGATAAAGTATGGCATGACATGACAAAGCTTGAAAAGGCAGTGAATATTTGCTTCAAGTGATCAGGATGCGAGCCATGGTCGCCGTATCTGTTTTGCCTATTCCATGTATTTTGAGGACACTGAGGTTGACACTGCGCTGTGCTGACATTCTCTCAAAGATAAGAAGCTCCTCTGCTGACGATGAGCTCTCCATGCCCATTTAACCTCCCGCTCCCCACGGCCCCCACGTTTTGAGGCTTTTCGAGTAACAATCGCGCAAAGAAATCCACACGCTTTTACAGCAAGCAACCGTCGCCAGGGGGCGCTAGTGATTCAAAACCCGTCTCTCTAATGTTTCTAAACTGATACGTTTATAAAAGGTGATGTGCTGTTCACCATTAATAGGAGGGCCTGCGGGGAGGGCGGTGCACGAACCCACTTCACGTATCTGACGTGAGCGGGAGTGGGCGATCGAACGCACCTGCTCGTTGTCGATTAGATCCTAATGGGATCTGAGAAACCTCAATTCGGGAAGAACAAGTTGAGAATAATATCTCACTTTGGGAAGACCGGTTGAGAAGAGCAGTGGTAGACGGCCGCTGCCACGCTGCCCCACCAGCCTCCTTCTTTTTGTCATGTTTCTAAAGCATCGAAGTTTTAATCGACAGTAATTCTTATTTTTAGCATGAGTCACTGCCGAGTCCACTTATAGTCACACTGGATAATGTCACAGTCCGACTATCGGAATAGAGAGGAAAAAGTATAGACGAGGGGTGGGGTGCGTATGTTTTGCGGGTGTGGCCTGTAGAAAGTACAGATCAGCATTTTTGGCACCGCCCGCGCGCATGTGGTATAGCACGGGGGTATGCATGTTCACGTGTTGAAGGCGTGGCGGCGGGTGGCAGCGAGGTGATGTTATGATCAGTGTTTTGTCGAAATTTTTAGTGACGACATAGGTATTTTATGGATGAAATGTGTAGATAAAAGCTGCTCATTTGCTCAAAATTGCTCATTTGCTACAGCTACGTTTTTCAAACAAAAATGGTGTCTTGGACAACAAATAATCAGCGAGTCCGACGATCTGATCCAAAAGTTTCAATTAGGCATTTTTGTTCTCACGATCAGACCTGCTCATTCATCGCTACTGAGCAACAAATGTGCTGCGTGCTAGTGTGCCTACAGCGTAAGAGGACTGCGTGGAAAAAAGCTGTGGTTGCCTCAGCGCATCCTACTCGTAGCAAGGTAAGCGCCATCACAGATTCAACACCATTACCTGAGAGTTCCCTTCCAGATGCAGGGTGCGCGACATAAGCAATCTTTTCAAGAGAGTCGAAGTGACTGATCAAATCACACCATCGAGCTCAGCTGTGTGTGCACTTGTCCTGCAAGTTCGTTTGTCCAACAACACCTACGCACAGGAAAACAACTCGATCTCGATTCTTGCATACCCAGATGCATGAAGCAGATGAATCTGGCCTGTTCAGGACAGAAACTCCATCAGAGTGAGAGATAGAGCCACGACAGATCACACTACATATTGCCATGTTTCTCTCACCATGCAAAACCATAATGATGCATGTGCTGGTGGTACCAATATCCTTATTTTTTGAAAAACATCCATATCCAGGGCAGCCAACCAAGCCTTCCAACCTAATCCACAACTGAAACACCACCCTGCTGGGTGACGCTCCCAGATGTGCTCTGCGCAAAGGATCAGTTGCCAGTCGCGCATCTACACAGTGACTGCATGAGATGCATGGCAGGCCTTGACAGTGCCAGCGATACCTTACTGTTCACTTCCTTTTGTTCTGAAGAATTACCGCGAGTCCAGCTCTTCACCAACTAGTGTGCGTCAATATACAAGCCTCGCCATTTGCCAAATAATTCTTAGGCAACTTCAATGAATTAAGTATAAACTTCAGATAACTTTAACAACCACTACGAACTCTGCCACTGCTTATTACAGACATGACCATTCAACGTCGCCTATTTATCCAAAGTGACATAATATCTGGAATAAGTTCAAGCTATAATCAGTCAGTGAACTTATCACGGAATTCTAAAAAAAGAGAATTCAACCCGTCCCAGGCATAGATAAATGTTACCTATGGAATTAATTCTCATCAGACCACATTGCCCAACAAATCATAACTTTACACCTGCACCTCATAAAGTCCACCTGATAACTAACCTCACCAAAATAATGTACAGCTGCATTATTCACTTTCTTCACTCGAACTGGAACTGTGGCTGCCCCAACCGCCGTGCTTCCATCCTTTGTGCCATTTATGCGACCACTTATGCTTGAACCCTTTGTGTTTGGGGAATTTATGGAATTTGGGTTTGTGCCATTTATGTTTAAACTTCATGCCTTTATGTTTGCCAAAACCGTGATGAATGCCCATCTAAAAACTTGAAAACTTTACCAATTACTCATATCTAATGCAAATACCATCTTACCCCGCCATGAGGGTACATCAATTTCGATAAGCCATACGCTGCAGCACCAGCCAACACGCCTGCGCCTGCACCGGCAGCTATTCCTGGAATCATACTGGGACTCTTTCGACCAGCCGCAGGGCTCGTACCCGGAACTGGCATTGGAGCTGAAGTGGCCTAAACAGAAAATCGATTGGTCACTTAACAAAAACAGCTGGACAACAATAGCTTTTCAAAATCAAATTCACTGGTATTTTCAGGTTTTCGGAAAGTGAAAGTGAAACAGATTGCGATAAGTTTGTTAGCTTTAGGGAAGGGGCAAAAAGACGGAGGCCAAAGCTGCGAGCCCTTGCAAAGCTGCTTATACACAGCCACATGCATGATTGGAGGAATGAAGTCGAAAATTCTTTGGAGTCACTTGCTACTTGGTCTACTGCTCGACTTCTGCTATCAACAATATTGGGTAATAAAACACTAGATGGGTTTGCGGTTGGGCAGACTTATTGTTAGATTAGAGGTAATTTGGTTCAGGTGGGCAGGGATGACTGATGAGGTTGACAGGGCTTGGGTAAAACGTTGAGAGGGGGAAAAGTGGAATTGCGCATCATTGACCACACTCGACCGCGTACGAGAGGTGTCCGACAATAAGTTGGCTTTTTATTAACGCACTGGTGCAGTGAAAAGTGAAGCACACCACGGGATCAAAAGAGAGCGTCCATTTTCATAATTGTCAGAGGTACTTTTTGGTCAGCCCAGATCTTGTGACTGATGAGTCGCTTACTTCAAATGTTTGTTAGTGATGACGAATGCTTGGAAATTAAGCAGTTGCAATTCGATATCTGACGTGAAAAAACAAAGCTGACACTGCGTGGTGGCATGCTCCACATAAACAATCATGAGTCCATCATGGATCTCTGTGTCAGCTTTGTTCTTTAGCATCAGATATCGAATTACAGCTCGTTGCTCAATTTCCAGATCTCCAGGCAATGACAAACAAACTTTTGAAGGAAGCGACTGACCAGTCACACGGAATGGAAGCATTAAAAACCCAATGAACAATAAAAATGAACGCTCTACCAAATGGTGCCTGATTTCACACTGCACGACCGCATTATCGTGATGCCGACTCACTGTCGGAAACACTCCATACACCTTGCTTATACGCAGTTGCAAGTTTAATTCCAGGCAAAATTTAAACTGCAAAACTACCTACAAATCTCCCTATATCATCATTTTTCCAAATTTCCCAGGCTATCTCTATTTCTGGTTTTTCACCCGTGCGTGTACTCTGCCTGCCGCTAAAGCCAGGGATTTATGACCAGATTCACGCTTGATCTCTAGCCGCAAAAATCTCAGGTATCCCACCATAAATCGAAGCAGTGCTATGACACTAGATTTCAATTAGTATGCTTAAAAGGCAGCAGTTATTTCCAAAGTGCCAACTACATACATGAAGATAGGCGGAAGGATGTTGCGACGGATAGGCACCCGGCACGGCCATCGGCTGTGAGTACGGCGAAGCATAGACGTGACCCGACAAGGATGTCGAAGGCGCTGGAGGCTAAAAAGATTATAAGCGGAAAGTTATTAGAGCAGAAATGACAGGAGCGCGCCTGACAGGAACTACGTCAAGAAAGTGTAAGCATGAGATTAGCCACCTAATAAGATGTCTGCTAAATAATGCCCTCTTCATGGCAGTATAATGCTTACTTGGCTTGCACCGTACGAACCAGGAGGCGCACCGTAGTGTGTTGGATAAGGACCAGGAGCTAATCCGGCAGGCGGCTGATGACCATAGCCAGGCGCACCATAATACTGCGAAGAAGGCGCTTGGTACGGCACACCAGCGGGCGCAGTTGGCACTCCAGTCTGGTACGGTGGCTGCGGGGAAGGCGCACGACCATAAGCCTGAAAAACTGACAGGTTAGCAACAGAAACAAATTTCAAAATGGGTCCTCCCATACGGGCGACGATCCAGCAGGCGCTTCGTATCGAACTGCGAATAACTGCACATCGCCGTCAATGGCAATCGTATTGACGCGCTGAAGTGGCAATCGATGTCTAAACTCGGTGTAATGTTGACCGTTAATTGCGATCTGAAAAAACGAATCAGTGACGGATTGATGGTCTGAGACACAGATTTTGCCGGGATATCTCTTGGTTTGATTTGAAGGCATCGTCTAAGCTTTTCAGCCACTAACTCCCGAAATTCCAAAGCCGGGATAGGGTATTCAGTATCCTCAAATACTGTGCGCCTGGTAGGTCAAAGAAAATATGGAGTGCTACACAGGTTGGAGTGCCCAGGAGCCAGAAGAATCTTGATTATCAGGCAACTTGCAGAAAAACTAAAAAGGCTAGTTCATACCACCCAGTACAGTACTTGCATCCAGTAGGATGGTAACTTGCATCTAGTAGGATGATGGTGGTTGGAAAACGCTATGTTTAAAAGCATGTAGCGCACACTCGACAAGACATATCGCAAAACTGCCCTGTCCACTAGACCTCGAATTATATCATCCACTGTGGTACGAGCGGGGGGTAGAGAGCCAACTCATTACGCTATAATCGCCAGATCAGGAATATATGTCTTCCCACTTGTCCTCCTTGTCACTCCTTTTAGACAGTCTATCGACGAGAATACGTTCACTAGTCGACGATAATTTCGATATCTCTATGGGGGCAGATAAGAATCTCAGCTCACCTTGAAATGATCGGGTTCGGTCAGAATCAAGACCTCGAACTGTTGGCCAAGCGAAAATGGAAAATGACCAAAATTCTCCTCTGCACCCCATTGCTGAGATTGTAACGAGTTTCTCACAACTCTCGAGAGATTCCCTTCAAAACGAGGGTTGATATGCAAAGCGATATCGTCACGAGGATTTGTATTTGGACCGCACTGAAGGTTTATGCCGAACCTAAAAGGCACAATAGTCAGAATACACCATAGAATCTGAACGAGTGCAGTACTCAAGTTTTACGCTCTCCCAAAGAACTTATTTCAGTTAAACGAGCCGGCGCGCGGGTTGGCGACAGGCAACAATGCGAGTGTGTCCGAGTGAGCAAGTACTTTAGGACCGGTGCACGTTTTACTGCTGCATCTTATGACTAGATAAATGTATCAAGCAAAACCACCTCATTTCCTTACCATTTTGCATGCGGTGGCACATGTCCGGCAATTTGACAAATTCCACCCGGTTGCAAAGCTCCACCAATCGGACCGCAATACGGAACCGCCTACAAAAATTTAAACATAATTCATGAAATGTGGGTCAGGCGGAAACATTGATTTACTGGATTTGCGACGTAAGCCATTCGCCGCCTTTTTTAGAAATTTTTTTCCTTGAATGGCAAAAATTAACCAGCAAAAAGCACTGAAACACCCACGTAACGGCTGCCAATAACAGTAAACCAGCGCTGCAGCAAACTTGTCGCCGACAGCCCGCCCAGGCTGCCCAGATCGATCGATAACGCCCGAATTGTTTGCTCCCAGCCGATGAATCAGTGCCAACAAGTGACATTTTGTTATAAGCAGTAAAACTGCGCGCGCACACTTTGGCTGCTTATAACAAACTGACCTGGATATATCGCGATTCGATTATATCGGCCACGTGGGGATTGGAACGTAGCTGTAGGCTGCTCGTAAAATATGGAAATTAGTTTTCACTGATAATATGACTCGGTGTGACGAAAGTGTTACGGAAGTTGAAATACCTCGTACATGAGAACTTTTCTGATTTATTTTGGATTTTAGTTTTTGAATTTTCGGGCAAATTTTATGAAATTTCCATTTACTCTGAAATTGAAAATATATAAAATGTGACGTGATTCTACTTTGACCTATCGCGTCGGGATATCTCAGATTTTCAATCGATCTATCCAACTCGGTTGGATACTTAGCTGGCCTGTAGAAAGTGAATTTTTGTTTCGTTTTAGAGTTTTGAATTTGATACAGTACCTAATACATTGCTTCCTTGCATTTGATCGCATTGCGTATTTGCAAAAAATCGAGAACTACCGTATTTTCTTCCAAAGACATGAACTCGATTAATGACGTCTTTTCTTTCGCCTGCCATTAGCAGACGCTCATCAAAGATCGAAAATATCGAAGTAACTTCCACTTCGTATTCTTATCCTTCTATTCATCGTTGTGAACAGTCGAATTTAAACGGTTTGAAACAAAATGACGGCTACTCAATGTTTACTGAACACATGCGACCTCGGTTGCCAACGTCTGGTTTGCCGTTATCAATCAATAAAGTAAGTGAAATTGCGGGTGAGTCGTTGAATATCGCCTCGTAGGGATACAGTAACGAGCATTGTAGAGGTCCAAAAGGTAAGCTTATATAGCGCTGATTCGAAGGTTAGTGCGCAATGCGCAAGTTTTCGAATTTGGCGGCATTCAAAATAGGCAGCCAGATATAATGCGATTTTCTGTTGACATAGCGCCTCGCTAATTCATACTAGTAGTTAACATGACACACCATCGTACGTGATTTATATATTCGCGTCGCTGTACGCTCTGGGATGGAGAACGGATGTGCGTCACCAGTCTACGCCTTTTGTCGGATAGATTGGCCGGCAGACCCCAAAATACATGGAATGCGTCGCCGGTTTGTAACTGCTTAGCGCGTTTTTTATTCGACGCACGCACTGTCTGTCTCGTGGGCCGATGTTTTATCACCTATTTTCGGATGTGTTATCAGTGTAATGTAAATCGAGCCAGCAGACAGTCCAAAGTCACCTTCTCTCTGTCACTATCATTGTCATTCGTTTATTTGCAGCTTCGTTATTCAAGCGCTTGTTAGGACGAGGTTCAAATTGCTAAAATGATCTAAGTTTGTTAGGCCGGCTGTCCTCTATACAGACCCCTCGAACAGGAGGAGCTGCACGTGTCCTTTGGAAACTATGAATTACATTGTTGGGACGATTATCCTTTTCCCCCAATAAGAGCCAGTTTTCCATCGCGGGGTTTTGTCTGGACAAGTTTGACGATTCAGCGTCGGGTACAGGCAGGTTGTTCTTGTTTTCCCCGCAACTCAGCGGTTTAGTCTGGTCTAGCGGGATTGGTATGGATATGGTGACTGTTGCGACCATGCCTGCTCTGTGCTGTGGTGATAGGCTATGTGGGCGTGCTGATTACCCAGTCTAACCTCTCTGACACTCGATATGCAATCTCCTTTGGAAATGGGAACGCGATGTCTAAATGTGTCAGTAGCATTATTGGATAATTTTGCTTTTTTAGAGCAGGAAATTTAAATTTAAAGTTTTTTTTCTCGTCAGGTTACGCTTGAAAATGACAACTAAAAACTAGTTTTGCATCATAATTGTATTTTCTGTTTGGAGGTTCCATTTAATTCTTTGACTCTAGACAGTCTTTTCATTTGTCCTTACTGGCCATGGCCTCGACCCCTCGTACTGTGGAAATAGCAGGGCCAAATTTCAATATGGATCCCCTCTTTTGGAAACAGACCCGCCCAGATACCCTGAAACATGTTTGTTTCGCCGATGTTATCTGGAAACCATGCTTTTTTCGGTTTGTGGCTGTTCTCTTCACCATCACCATTCTCTTCATGACTATTTTCTACGTTCTGTTTATATTTGGCCATCGTGAAACTCCATGTTTTTGGGTGTCTCCCCCCCCCCCCCGCTAGTTTCAGTCTTCGGTCCGACTTTTCGTTTCTTAGATTGTGGCAAACGTTGAAAAATGTTTGGTGTCATAACTTGTCGCCATGTTCTTCTGAGCACCGGAACTCGTTATCTGTTTACGTCTTACTTTTTTCACTGGGTTATTTCTGTTGTTGATAGTCTCTGTTCTAATTTGTCAGCTGTTTAAAAAGTTTGTTTCATTCTGCTGCTTAGAAAACATGGTCTAAAGTTTCTGGATTTTTGGTGGGTACCTAACAGAATTAGTGCGATAGGCCGCACGGATTTACTGCTCTCATGTTTAGCCCAGCCCATGCCACAATATTTGCATCAACCTTGCTTTATCTGTTTTGTCTCGTAAAATCCTCCCCTCTTAAACTTACGTGCCCATCTCGTGTCAAACGTCTGGCGTTGGCTGTGAGGAAGGCCAGGACCCATGATTTTCACGTGTCAGGTGCGTGCGAGCAGACGACGGAAAGTGAAACCTAAAGTGTGCCAATCGTGGTCGTCTACAGAATTGAGGTTGCTTTTGTCTGCCGCAGAAAACAGTGAGGTACTGTAAGGTCGAAAATTTGACACAACATTTGCAATATGGTTCTTGTTGCCGAAATTGGTTCGTGGGTGCAAAGCATTGGAATAATCGAAATTGGTGCTTTAGCGAGCAGTGGGTGGGCTGGTGTAGGAGTGGAAATAACCGTGCGACTCGTGCCAACCAAAGAACGCTGACTTTGCTCCCCCCCCCCTTCCCATGTGATATAACTACTATAGTGGTGGATGAGCGAAGAATGAAAGTGACTTGCGAAATTCCGATATGTAATGAATCATTCACGAAAAAAAGAATCTTTCATTTTTATTGCAGATTTATCGACGAATGTATTCAAACGGTTTTGGTTTCTCCACTGCTGATGGCCAATCGTTGGCTGGCGGCGGCGTAATTGTTCGTCAATATTTAATTCCTCGTAATCCGAATAATCGATTGTATCAGTTATATAAACAATCTCCACCATCCGACGATCCTTCACCAACCGATAAACATCGTGGTTGTATTCCGTTATTTGGCGATTCTAGAACGATGGGCGCATTTCTGGATAAACCGCGTACAGAGAAGTCGAACGAGTCCGGGCAAGGGGCCGGTCTGCGATACGGTATCGCCGCGATGCAAGGATGGCGTATAGAAATGGAAGATGCTCATACAGCCCGCGCTGGAACGGATTTACCAGCACCTTGGAACGATTGGGCATTTTTTGCTGTATTCGATGGACACGCGGGAAGTAAAGTGGCCAGACATTGCGCTACGAATCTATTAGAGTCCATATGGAAAACTGAAGAAATGCAAGAATTGGCCAAGCAATTACCATTGGTTAAATTGGAAAACAAGCATATCGATGCAGTGATGAAAGCTATGAAACAGGGATTTCTAAGTTTGGATGAAAGAATGCGTCAATTTCCCGAATTGCACGGCGAGAATGAACGTAGCGGATCGACGGCCGTGTGCACGGTTGTGTCGCCATCGCATTTATTCGTTGGAAATTTAGGCGATAGCCGCGCATTGATCAGTCGAAATGGTCAAGTGCATTTCGCAACCGAGGATCATAAACCTTATTTGCCCAAGGAACGTGATCGTATCGTGAACGCTGGCGGATCGGTTATGATACAACGCGTCAATGGATCGTTGGCTGTGTCCAGAGCTTTGGGCGATTATGAATATAAGAGGTAAGATAGTGAGTAATAGAAGGAGGTGTGTGAGCCGCACTCGTTGCCACTCCAGCGCTCACACTGTAAAGGCACTGGATACCCTGGCCCAGGTGACTAGAACTGTGAAGACGATGTCTGGAAATGTGCCCTTGGGAACTAAGCTTTTTTGGATGAGTTTGCTTCTGGCTTTTGAAAAAACTAGAGAAGCAAATTTTCATGGTGGGCAATTCCTTATGGAAAAAGCTCTGCCCAGAACCCCTTGATACAGTCCCCCAGGATCCTTGATGTTGATTATACGCATGGATTTGATGGGGTACTGCAACCTAGCGTCGAAGATTAACTTTTTCTAATGGCCAGTTGTACTGCTGCTCGACCACTCAAAGTCGATGCCCTTGTGGTAGCTGCACGCACTTTACACTGCCTTATGCTTCCTGTGTGGTTTACACTGCATATTCATTTCAAGGCGATGCATGCTGCACATAATGAGCAAGTGAGTGGCACTCGCTTCCTGAGGAGACCAAGCTCTATCTTCACCATCCTGTCTCGATTATTTGTCACATCGATCTAAAATAAGTAGCAGTAACAACTCTGGTTTTCAGTGTCCCTGGCTTTGGCCCGTGCCAGCAATTGGTGAGCCCCGAGCCGGATATTCATGTGGTCGAACGAGACCTGTTGCAAAGCGGCGGCGGGAAAGATGAATTTCTATTATTGGCCTGCGATGGCATCTTTGATGTCATGAATAACCACGAACTTTGCGACTTTGTTCGAAGTCGACTCCGTGTGACCGATCGATTGGAATTGATTTGCAATCAGATTTTGGATTCGTGTTTGTCGAAGGTAAGGATGAGAAAGAAGGAGTGTTGGTTAGATATGGGTGAGGTCCTGATTAGAGGAAATACTTGGCCAGCGCCAGAGCATCTGGAAAAGTTGCTGAAATCTGGAGCGACAAGAATATCTAGGAATTCTGAGAATAGATGCCATACTGCATGTGGGCTTGGTCTTAATGCTGAAGCGGTAAATTGCAAGTTTCTTGTACTTTTAAGTGTCAGTTTTTGGCGAGCTCTCTGGATATAGTTTTATAGATTTGTCGTCATAGAAGAATGAGTAAAAGATTCAGTGAGGATCCCTTTCAAATATGTCATGAGACCCTTAGGGCAGGGTAGCAGAGGAGGTAAAACATGCGCAGTGCGGTACATGTATGGGCATTGGAGGTGCAGGCCGTCAAAGCGCTTCCTCTTTGGGCTTGTTTGGCTACAAAGGATCAAAGGACTCCCCGGGTCTCATGAAAAAGACCCTCTACTCGTGAAGTGTTATGAGAGAATGTTAACTGTTTGCCCCTGACGATTAGATACTGCATTTGGGCAAAAAACCAGTGGATTATCGCTAGCAAAGTTTTGCAAGATACAATGGCAGCAATAATTGCTACGTCGAATAAATCAAATTCACATAGGATGGCAAACTCTGCGTACATTAAAATAATCCCCCAGCATCTGGACCAGAGTAAGGTGTGCCCCTTGAAGCCTGGGCAAGATCCGGAAACTACCCTCAGCTCTGGGATTGGGTGATCTACTACCGCAGCTGGTCGTTTGTACATGACGATGCCACATGTATCCAGGTAGGATAGGGCATTGAGCTATGAGGTCAGCGAGAGATAAGTCATCGCATTTTATGGTGACGGTGACGGGCATTCAAAAAAGCCACTTATCTGATGTGGTCTCACGTCACGAAAATTGTGGCTCTGATTTTTTTGTGTTTTAGGGCAGCAAGGACAACATGAGCGTAATTTTAGTCACGTTCCCGGGTGCGCCACAGGTGTCTAATGAAGCTGTTGATAAAGAACGAGAATTGGAGGCACGATTACGCGAGCGGATCCATGGTGAGTTTGTGGCGGGGTCTTGGGCGATTAGAAGGGTGGTTTTGTGTTTCGGTTTGCCTGTAGTTGAAAGTTTAGAATTGACCAAAAGTCGTATTTTTAGGCATTGTGGACATTTGTGATAACGAAATGGATCCCGATGATGTGGATGCCGATTATGTTCTGAAAATATTAATGAATCAGGAAATACCTGGAGTGCCGCCGGGTGCTGGACTTCATGCAATGTGAGTGTGTAATGCAATGTTGCGATGCAGTCGATTGCTGAGAAGTTCTCTTGCTCGCGCTGAGAAGCTCGTTGCTCGCGAAACCTTCGCAACGAGTTTTACGAGGGTGACAGCTGAGCGAGGAGTCTCTTACAAGCTTGACTGACATCTTTTGCAGCTACTGACTGGCATAATTTCCTGCAGTTGTGTCAAGCGATGGCAAATAGGGGGGCAAAAATCAAAATTTGAACATAAAGAGGATTGTTTGTTGGTAGACATCATGCATCTTCTTTCTAGGCGCCCTTTGGTCGAATCCATTTTGGACTCGATTTTGAACTCAAGCTCGAAAAACTCGCCTAGCGAAAGTGGTCGTCATCGCCATACTCCAATTTCGCCGGCGCCGAGTTCGCCTGCTTCGAACGATGACGAAGGTGCAGGCGCATCGCCGGGCAAGACTGTTGCAGCCACAGCTTCCACGCCGCCCTCTTCGAATTCATCGTCGGCCGTCTCGTCCAGAAGCGAATCGCCAGCCGTCGCGAAGTTGGTGACGGCGGTTGGTAGCGCACCAGCCAAGGACGTGGAGAGTCAAAAAACGACATTGGATAAATCCTAGACTGGTTTGGCGTGGCTTTTTGTGTCATTTCGATTCCTCAGTTGGCGATTATGCGTTTGTTACGGGATCACTGTTTTGGTGAGTATAAGCCATTTTATTCTCGCTGGCAATATCCGATTTTAGGTTACACGATATAAGCTGATATTATGGCTTGTGAGGGACTGGTGTATGTAGTGGAAGCTAGTTTACATCGGTAACAGGAGAAGCTTCTTAACCTTGTCACATTGTAGTATTGTCAATTTATGCTGAAGAAAATGATGTTTATTTCGTTGGTCTTGTGTTTTGAAGAGATTCCATTTTTTAATGAGGTTGTAAATATGGGATTGCGATTTTGAAGCCGTTTGTATGACACTTAGCCATTGCGTTGCGAGCACAGGATGAGAGCGATATCGCGAGTCGAGCTGGTTTGGCTTTGGCGAAGACGAATCGTACAAATGAACGAATACGTGTTTTGCTTGTTTTGTGCGTATGAGATGAGTAGTTTATTATTGCAGACGTAAAGTTTCGTAGTGTAAAGTGAATAGGAGATGTAAGAATGATAGAGTATGCATAGTTTGGAAATTTATGTGATTATGATTTGCGAATGTGGATATATTTTGGTACGTGGTAAAGTGAATGTTGAAGGTGTAAAGTTGCAGACGAGGCTGTGACGGTGCTGGGTGTTGGGTGTTGGCAGGGACCCAGTGAACAGTTGGTGCCACGACCATCTTACGGAATAGGCGGAGAAACTGGCCCTATTGGAAGCTTGGGAGAAGCGTTCTGCGCCACCGTGAGTGGATGGCCCCTCGTCTCCCATACTAACGATTTTCGGATGGCGGGTCGTAGGGGCTGTGTTGTGGCGTTCCTGTACCTGAGAGAGCGAAAGCAAGAATGTGTAGCGAACGGAGGACGGCAGGCAACGTTCACCCTCGCGACGCATCGATCTTGACGAGACCCCGTCTAGTCGGGCACGGCAGCTGCGTTGTACGCCGTGTACATAACACTCGACACACGCGCCCGTCCTCGTCTCGTTGTAGGCACGCGGACGGACGTCGACCGCGCGTTCGTTACCAACCGGCCCCCTCGTCGACCCGACTGCCAGTGTTCACGTTCGTGGAGCCGTATCGACTCCAGCCAGCGCAGCACAGCCAGCCTTCTCGTCTGCGCAAACGCCCCGCATAGCTAAATTACGACTACGACTAGCCCGCACCCGACTACGATCGTATTTTGCAGACGCAGTTGTGGAATATTGGAAATCTTTTATAAGATGGTAAGTTGATAGAATTTGGCAGATAAGATTGAGTTGTTAGCGTGTGACTCGTATTTGAACCCGTGTTCTCACAAATCCGTGAGCTACGGTTTTATGCTTCTCATGGAGTTCGTTTTCCAGCGATCCTATCTTCAGATCGTGTTCCTGTGGGTACATACTGTATGTCCCAAAAACATGGGTCCAATGAAGAGTCGCGTAGAGGATCTACCGAATAAACCATTCGGCTTGCTGACCTTATCAACGCGAGAGGACACGGCTTCTCGTACGCGTCGGAGGGCTGCGAGCGCCTCATACGGAATCGAGCAGATACGCAACGACGCATTGCGTGACACTATGAGCGGCGCCTTGGGCCCCTTGGGAGATGACGGCTGGATTGCGACTAGCTGTGTAACGTCACAATGCTGTCATGGTAGCATGGCGGCCGGGCTCGGGGGTTAGGCGTCAGGCAGTCAGCCGCTAGGGTTTCCTGTGCCCTCGAGTTTGGTGCCCACGTTTGGCATCGGAAAAACATATTGTGTCTGACAGAGTGCTATTTGTGGGCCTAAAAAGAGGACATGAGCCCTTAATATGGTGATCCTATATCATCTGCGTAACGGGCAATGTGCCATTGGCTTATCCCTTCGGACCATGTACGAATATAATCGATACAGGACCTCCGGATCTTCCGTGTAGACCCTGACTATGAGTCTGCAGTCATGCCAGACCCCATCCGTTCGCAGGAGCCGCGGCGACCCAGTTGGTTAAGGCATTGGCCCGCCTTGCGTGGGCCAGCAACCCTGACCAGGATGCTGCAGTTATGTTCCAGCTGAGGACGGCAGTTTAGTAAGCCCCTTCTCAGAGTGGGAACTGGTCTTCGACGGCAAATTAGTAAGTCCGTCGCTGGCCTTGCACACCTGGCTCTGGGCGACTCACCCTGCCGAACAAGTAGAGAATCAGGAAATTGGTTCTCGAACACCAGTCGGGAAGGGCCTTTCCTTCTCGCCTAATATCATCCTGGGATGCTGGTGCTGGCACAGGATGCCCTCGTGTGCAGGTGCGGAGACACACAGAGCTGGTCACCTCACGGCCCGTCTATCATAACGTGACTGCTGGCCGGTTATAGGCATAACGGGTTGGAAGTCCCGTGAGTGAAACTGGGGTGAAACAAGGCTTAACCCACAAAAATTTACGAAAAAGAAGCAACTCCCCTCCTTTTCATAGTGACCGCACAGTTTAACTGTAATATGCCTCATATGAAACACCCATAACATTTTCAGTCTTCAACCACACCAAAACGTCAACACTTGTGGGTCTGTTGGCAAGAACCAGAAACGGATCGCGGCAAGTTCAGTTTGATCCCGAGCGCCTGGATCGCCAAGTCATTGACTGGTGACGGCACCTCGCCCGGTTCAGTCGTGTTGTGTCGATGGCCGCGATCGGAAGAATTATTCACAGCCAAGGTTATCCATGACCCAACACCCAACGACTTGGCCCAAGTGGAAGTGATGGAAGTACCCATGTTTGTGGACGAAGGTGGGGACGGGTCGACCAACGATAACAAGAAATCACTGGTTCGTAAAGAACGACCCTTGATATCGCAGTCGACGAAAGGATATGGCGGTGGTCTTGGATTTGGAGCGAGTAATGGCGGAGGTGGTAACGAAGACAGTATGTTCATCGTCAGTCAACTGAAACGCTTCATTTTGGGTGAAATGTCCAAAGTGACCAACGAGATGCAGGCCAACTTTGACATATTGGGCCATCGGATCGGGGCCTTGGAAGTGAACATGAAATGCGTTCGAGAACGAGTCGAGCGTATCGAAAACATCTTGAACACGGCCGTTCACGATTTCGATACACCGAACGATCGCACCAATACATCGAACTTTATTGGCTTATCGCATACCATCGATAACGAAGACAATGATTCGTTTGTGGGATTGGGTCGACAGAAAATCAAAGCTGAGCAGGTTCAATCGTCGATGACCAAACGATCGCAAGATGGCGGCAATCAAGTGCCCATCATCAATAAGCGAATGAGTAATGCGGCATCGGCCATGGAGCAAGAAGAGGAAGAAATTGACGAGGATGGTGGCAGCAATGGACAGGACGCGTCCAAGGCCGTTGTCATTCCACGCGCACCAGAGCAACGCGTTCGAAAGGATCGTAATCCACGTCCGCGCGCTGTGGTGGTCACATGTCCGCGCAATCGCAATTTGGTCTTTTTGGGAGGCGACGAACGCTTCCGTATGCCACTACCCACCTACTTGGACGCCATCCGCCACGCCAAACGTCCGACTGCCACGTACATGGTCACTGCCCTGTTACGTCGCTACTTGCCACCAGGCACGTTGTCCAGATTGTGCGTGAATGAACGTCAATTGGCCAACACGAACGGTGGCACAATGGTCGACTCGGAATTGCTGGAAGCGTTGAAGAAACAAGGACGAATGCAATTCCCGCATACGAGCGTGGTCGATCGAGAATTGATGTTGAGAATCGAGGACGTGACCAGGGATGTGAGGAGGAAGATCAAGGTAAGTGCAGATCAAGTGGCTTTGCTGAAGACAGAGCGGAATGCTTTCACATAGAAAACCCGAGTCCAATCGTAGGCCACTACAGTAGTCCAGTCTGAACTCTAGTTGTAGATAAGGTATGTAGGTATGAATTTCAGAAAGAAACACAATTTGAGTTTTGTGGGTACAACATACCGATGTCGAAACGAATAGCTGCTATTGTATCTCCCGCTCCCAGCTGCTCGCCGTGGGATATGAGCAGGGGCGCACAGTGCATGACCTGGCTAGAGTCAAAATTGGCAGTAAAGATCGCCAAATTCTGGACTTCTCAGCTGACGAACGAAAATCAAAGTTTTTCCGGCAGCATATGGCTTCCTGGCCTCAGTTTTTATCTATTATATGCACAAAGCTGTTATAGGGCCATAAAAGCATGTAATGGGCCATCCGAAAAGTAGGCCTTACGCTGTATATTTTTACTTAGCTCCCACTCAAATGCTGTACAGTTGCTCCATTGGGTCAATATGGAGCACCGACTGTATGGTCTGTGTGCAGTGACACGCATGTATGCACAATGTTCTCGATCAAGGCTGAGGAGGACCCTTAAGGATCCCTTAGGTCCCTGGGGAAGGGCTGAGAAGGTCCCTTAAAGGCCTTCTCAGCCTTGACTTAACTCAGCTCAACCTTCTTTTATGCATCAAAAACTAGAAATTGCTCAACGATTGAATTCTGTACACTGCATTATCTGCGCGCTGATTCGGGGAATAGAACATCCATTTCCTTGGTATGACCCGTTTGATGTACGCCATCTGCAGTACGTGTCACAAGCAGGCCATTTGCAGGGATGTTTGAGTGCTCGATGTGACATTCCTGACTCTAAAGCAGTTTTTGTTATTCGTAATTCTGTATCTAGCAGCAGCTTCCAGTAAGCTTCCTTTATTTTGCATTGAACTCAGGTAATCGCAAGCCTTAGCTAAGCTAAGCTGAAGCTGACAGACCCGCGTGCATGTGGCATCAAACTGGCGTCCTATGTTTTTTTAAGAAACCTTGCAACTCTTGTTCTGCTGCCTGACATGGGACATTCTAACAGCACATGCTTACATTCTTTGCAGTTGAAGAAAGCCATGGCCTCTTCGAATTCCAAGCAACGATCAGCTGGCGCCAGCAGCAGCAGCACTCCAATCAGTATGGTCACTCCTCAACGTTTAAGCGGCGGGATTGGTGGCGGCAGCGCGGGCAGTAGCCGTAGATCGAAAGGTTACTCAGACGATGGGGTACTTCGGCTAAATGACGACGATAACGGCATGCCTGTGGCCGAGGATGGCGATGAGGGCGATTACGATGAGGAGAATCCGCAAGCACTGCCCATGTTTTCGTGAAGTGGAGACAGGAATGTGGAAGAGTTCTTACAAACTGGTTTGCATTTTATGTAATTATGACAATGTATAGTGATAACCTTAGTTCTTAAAATTTATGCTTATGATGATCGTATCGGTTTATTGGATCGACTTTAGCTGTTTGTTCAATTTAGTATATGCTTTGCTTTTTTGACGATGGATAGCACGTTGTTTTGTAATTCTGCGACTTCATGTTTTTGTGTCGGAGATGAATTACGAAACGTTTCACTGACACTCATTTCCCAAAGTGGCATACAGTGGCTAGGAATGGGTTTGGATGGTTGTGTCCTTCGCACGAGAAGAGTGCGGCTTATCGTGAGCCAAGGGTCCGAGGGTGTGCACACAAGCACTGTGGTAGGCCTGGCCATGATTAGTGGCTCCTCTCGTATGGTTTTAGTGAGCAGGTGCTTGGCTGTAGTGCGATCGGTTGGTCTTCACCAATGTCACGTTAATTCGCCTGTTCCCTGTGTTTCTAAGGTCACCTGGTTTTTGTGTTTTCTTGTTTGTATAAACTACAGTACAGTGTGCCGCCGAGCTGTGCGCTGACTCGCAGCAGCCCCACCTTGCTGATCAGCCAAGAAAGATGACATGACGATGCGATGTGGGACGAGTGTCACACACGACAGGTACTTCACATCAGGTTACTGTGTCTGGTTAGATCAGATGCGCGCCTGCCTGTGAGCACTGTATACGTGTGGAAAGTATGTGACCCCCTTGGTCACTGTTGACTCGAATGCATGGTTGACGCTGATCACTAACCTGTATGACGTCCGTACAGCCCATTGTGATGGCTAAAATATAGAAAATCAGATGGAGTCCCTCCGGTTGCCCTTGGGTGAGTCTACCGTACATAGTCACGTGCTTTTGAAATTCACAACTTTCCCGTGCATGAGCTGGAAACATCTCTTGGATAACATTCCACCTGCTGGCATCATACGATAACATCTGTTTTTAAATTGACAAGGGCTTTTTAAATAAATTTGATAAGTTTTCGAGTCCTTTAACAAATTACAAACATCACTCAGCCTCTAAATTCGGTTCTTCATATTAGCCAAATCTTTTAAATTTCAGTCTAACCTTCGAGATTTTTAAAGACTTGCAACAACCTGAAAATGCGCGGGTGTCTTAAAGCCTTTCTGTTATTATTAGCTGTCTCCATTCTTTCTTTAACCCTCTCATATCGCCAGCTAACTCGAATTTTTCTTAAAAACTAGAATGGGAATAAAACTGATTTCTTCGTACACATATAAGTTGTATATAAGATGTCCTACATTAGCAGGGCATGATTTCTGGGAGAGATTCATTCGAGGCATGCACTGTAGTGTACCGCAAGTAATACCCCCTTGCCCTTCAACTTACGATTAGCCCCACAGGGGGAGGGGAATTTCACATATTCAAGGAGATGATTTTCGAGAAAGATGGCAAATACAGTAAAGGTTTGATTATGTCCATCGATTACTGCCAAGGGGATAGAGAGGACTCAAATTTTTCGCACTTTTTAGAACTGCTGCTCTTGCATATTTTTCGTTAGTAGGATCCCAAAAACTTTTTTTTCCTAGCACCTTCATTTTGCACAAAATTGTATCAAAAACTCAGATCATTTTGAGAACTGAAGACAGTGCAGAGCCAGACCTGAAACTAAGTACATGCTTGTGCTCCAGAAAATATTTTCTGCCTGTTTAGAAACGAGGAAAGCAACTATGTGCCGACTAGTTAGAAATGGGTCCAAAATTTAATCAAATTTTATGCCCGACTACAGGGTGTGGCATAAATTCTGCGACTTTATGCTTAACTGTCGCCAAGAATGGTGTGTGCATGTGTACTTGCGAATAATGAGTTCACTGTATGACCTGATTTGTCTGCTACCAAAACATCTGTAAATTTCTTCCATACATCCACTGGGACGGGAATGGAGTCCCTTGAATTCAAGCGCGTTTTTTTTTTAAATCTGCATTCCCAGGGTCTGACCCCAATTCAGATCGTTTATCAAGGAAAATCTCACAGAATTGGGCGAATGCTGGTTTATCGAACTATTGCATGAATCAACGAGACCAGTGACGTGAAAGATCGCAAAAAACAGGTTGGCCACGATCGATTCGGACAACGAAATCAGTGGAAAGGGCTTACGAGAAAATCCAACGAAATCGGGGCGGATCAACCAGAAAATTGGCCAAGGAAGAAGTAATCAATGATCGATCGATGCGAGGACTTTTAAATGGTGATCTTGGACTGAAACCCCTTCAAAAAATCCAGTTGGCATGGTCTGAAAGAAGAGTAAGCGAGAGAACTAGTCAAAAAATCAAAATCGGTCTTCAAGCGGCACGATGCTGAATCAGTGGCATCGGCCATCTTTTTCAATCCATTGCTGGTCATCACAGAACAGAAATTCAGTGCGCAGAATTACCAGATCCACTCATGGACACCACCAGACACCAGATCCACTCATCTCTGGACACTGTCAATGTTCCAGAACACGAAGATAGATGATTTGAAAGGCCATTGGTCATCATGACAAGATTTTATCAAACTTCGTTTGCAAATGACCCAAGACCCACAAAAAAGTATTGCTGGAATGGAATTATGATTTCCATGATTAAGCCCAACGTTAATTTGAAATATGCCGATTTAAAAAAGCGGTGAAACGAGACTAAGTCCCCGCGCACATGGCTTCCGTGGTTCTGGCTTGAGGCCGATCGACTTTTGCCAATTTTATCGACCAGCAAAAATAACCTTCTTCTTCCCCAGAACGTGATTTAAGGATTATTCCGTTTGGGAAACATTGGAGGCGAATGTCTCTGAGAAGCCTCATCGCAGTGTCGATTCTCTGAAGCTCAAACTACTCAAGGAATGGAATGATTTATCGATTGATTTGGTGCGTGCTGCTATCGATTGTTGGAGAAGGCGATTAACGCTGGTTGTGAACCATAGAGGTGACAGATTGGAATAAACCTTTTTGTTCGTTTCAGAATTCAAATCTGTACACGTGAGAGTAAAATGAAGGGTGTATCCTTCGATTTCTTGCGCAGTCAAAGTTGTCGCAGAACTTATGCCGCACCCTGTACATTATACCTTCCGCACGCCCTGGTACTCAAATTGCTAAATCTAGGCCGAATTCACTTTTCTATTTTTCTAATCGCACTCTGCTGATAAAGGCAGGAAAGGAAGTGCTGTACTGTATGTATTTTCAAGGATGAGGGCTCGTAAGTTCGGCTAGTGACATTAGGCCTGTCTTAGGGTCACATATTCCCTACCGATTCTTTTTATCCAATCTCATTAGCTAAATATGGCAGTCCGCGCCCTGCTTGTGTTACTGTATCCAAACGGTACTGGCGGGGCGCAGTGACCATGCTGCGCGGCACCATGACGATCCATGATCCGTAGCCGCCAGGGGTTGATTTATTACAGGCATCTTTCAAAAAGCTTCGCATAACAGCGAGCCCTTTTCTCAGTTTGCACTCTACGACAACCTTCATAACCTGGCCCACACGGGGGTTTCCGAAGGCGTCTCACATGTCTGCTTCATGAACAAGCATAAGGCATCCATTTTACTCGACCTTTTTTATCAGTTTTCCTGCTGCGCACATCAAAGAGATGTTCACCCGTGCTCATGCCACCTACATGCTCTTGGATCATGCGCAAGGGCCTTACCTACTTTTAACCCCAAATCGTCCTGCTAACGCTCGTCGTTCCCCTTTCCTTAATCGCAATTAGGGAGGGACATCCTCGCACTGAGTGGGCGACTGCCAATGCACCGATGCCAACAAAACCACTAGTCCATGAGACATTCACAAGACAGTCGTTTGGCTAACAGCATTCATGCGATACAGGTAAAATAAAGTTGATAAAACTCATGAGACCACGAAAAAAGGCGGTCCACAAATACATACACGCACACTAAAATACACGAGTGTATAAGCGCCCGTGCGAGCGCATACGGGCGTACTTCAGAGTACATCAAGACAACCACATAAACTGTATAAAATGAAATTATCCTTGTTTCGATAAACACGATTCTCTAAATTTTTATCTTTCTAATTATCACATACCGGATTAACTTCGGGACTGGATGGCGATCTTATATTGGATCTAGCATCGCCATGACCATGTTCACGCATCAGAGCGTGCATTTCCGAGGCTTCCTCCTGCGAATCACGCCGAGCTGATAAGGAGAGCAACTTATTGATTACATCGGATGACAACATCATCGAGTAATTCGGAAAGGATGGATCGGATAGGCCGCCTGGCCGCGGCCCCTTGTCATCAATGGACGCTTGCGCTATTGGCTGCGACGCTGGAACAGACTGCAGCGTGTTTGCAGTCGATTGCGTTGGTGGAGTGAAGGATAAACCCGAAGTCGAGCTGCTCGATTCTCGTCGTGGACTATCCAAACACATTCGCTGTTGTAATTTGGTCAAAGCAGAGGCGCCAGTGCCCGTAGGACTGTCGCGCTCTTGCTCCACCTGCGCTGGGGTCGCCTGTACCTTGTTAATGGACGAAGGTTGCTGCATTGCGTGGCTCAAATCGGCCCATGACGATGATCGAGGGACGGCAACCGCACCTCGATACTGACCAGCTTCCTGCAATTTCATGGACACCATTACAGGATCAATTTCCATATTCGAACTCTGTTGCTGCTGATATGCTACTGCAGCCATCGTTTGCTGCTGTTGTTGCTGTTCCCGTTGTTCTCGCGCCAACGCCTCGGCCCGCTCAGCAGCATCAAAGTACCATATGGTAATAGCGAACCTGGAATTGAATAATGGTACTTATCAGTCATAACACAATTTTGCAGCTACAAAAATCTGCGGAACAATGGCGAGATAAGTCGCCGGTGTCGCCCTTCAATGTGACTAAAGCACAGGTAGCACAGGATAAAGTGATAAGGCTTAACACGTCAGATACATGGTACCTCACTGATTTTTGACAGGTGGTCCAGGATAGAAGGGGACCGACTATGGCCCTTCCCCACCAGTGAAGGGCATGTTAGCGGATCCTCATCCAGTCAGCTTAGCACATGGCCGAGCGAGTTAGGCGTCATGCTTTACCACATCACTAAGCACAAGTACTCGTACGTACACAGGGAAATGATTGACTCTGTCGCGATTCGAACGCTTCATCGCACCTGGGAAAGGGGAGTGAAGGGAGGGCGGCCACGAGCCGGGCATCATCATTCCACGACAAGTCAGTGGCCCTACCAGCTTATGTTCGACTCGCGGCCTGGTATCTCATGTGTATCGTCCCCCTTTATCCTCGAATGCGCATAAACGTTTAGTCCTGTGCTAAAACAGGAACAGGATCCACAATACATGTTAGTCGCAACTCCGCGATGCCGGTGTTTCCCCCAACCAGATTAGTGAGCGGCCTGGGTTCAACAGCCTCCTGCACGTAAAACCTCTTACGCTTTCCAAGGGATGAAACGCTCGGCCATGGAAGTGTGCAGGCGCAGAAAGAATTTCACCACTTTCTCTGACGCCTGGTTTCTATCTCTGCTAGCAAATGTGACAGAATTCTGTATGCTATACCATCTGAACAGTTGTTTTAGTCGTGTGCACGACGCTCAGGATTCTTTCCTCACTCTTATGACGTTTCGTCAACATACTGCACGCCCTACAGTGACTGCCTATCCGAACCCTCATTTATTTTTTTGCCCACAATTCAATGACCAAACCGAGCGTTACAGGGCGGCCCAGGGTAGAACCTCCAGTGAAATTTCTAGCCAATGCTATTTCTGCGCTTAAAGGATATCATCTCCTACAGTACCTCCCGTCTTTGTCCTTATTAGCGCACATGATTAAAACTCCGTGCTCGCCCATTCCTCAATCTTCAGCTAGTTATCCGCTTTAGCATAACCTCTTTGACGTCGTTTGAAACACTCGACCGTAATTCTGCACGTAGACCGCCTTGGAAAACCGTATTATATCCATTCATACCCTGCCGACGTCTTAGTCGGCGTACACAGCAGAGATAAAGCCCGCGGATATGAGTCGATAACGAAACAAGGGAGCACACGCAATTGGGAATTGGCTGTCACGTAGCCCTGAGGAGAGCACGTACGCCACCTAACGCCCACTTCGTCCCACCATCTTACACAGTGCGACTAATAAAGTGAGCCAAATTTCTTGACACGTAAAACAGAATAATCGATATCACAAAGTCCAAGATGGCTGAGCTGACTGGTTTTAGCCGGTTTTTTTAAGACAAAGTTAGAAATGGTTCGAACAGTCGACAGGTCATGGAACAGCGCCAGTAAAGAAGGCAGGTTCTAATGTAGAATGGAAGAATAGCTCTTTCATTATGGCTTCAAAACTAGGAGATATTACATTATGCACAGGATCCATGAGCAGGAAGGACCATCTGCAGAAGCCTACATTATAAACTTACTTAGCCCTCACGGTCCTTGAAAAAGGCAGAAATTTATACTTTAGACTTTGGACTTCTCATTAAATAGTTGCCTCACGACAAGCAGTTAATATGTGACAGCCAATTCCCAATTCCGTATTTCTCTCCTGATCGCAATATTCTCGAAACAAATAGCATTTTAGTTTTAGGATTCGCGACTCAAAAGCAGAAAGTTTCAGCGGGAAAAAAATTCTTTTGCTTTACGAACTTAGAACATAATAAATCTTCATACCTATTTCTGTAAGCAGGTAGTACTTCGTGCGGATTTCGTCTATCTGACCAGAAGAAAAGTAATCTATCGAACAATGGCTCAATGTCGACTGGTTCCGATGACGACTCGGGATACAGTCGCAAAGAACCGCCATTCTAGTTGAGAAGTTTAAAAGTTAGTGTAATCATAAGAAATATAAAAGATCACTCACTTCGCGTTTCCAATTTTCATTCAAATAATAAATCGTAGTCACGCATCGACCATCACGATCCGGATTATCCACGTGACGGACATATTTGGTACCATGACCAGGGTAGCATGCTATCATGGCCTAAATTAGATAAATCGATTTGAGTAAGGGCACTGATCGCATGGTCAACGGGAGGATTGAAGTGAAAAGGAACAACCAATTGCTTTAATTCAGAGACATTTTTTATTGAAAATTACAATAAAATGACGCGAAATTCGTATATGTGTGAATTATCCCAGCATGAGTAAGCCCGTTCTCAGAGTGGGAGCTGGTCTTCGACGGCAGTTTAGTTAGTCCGTCGCTGGCCTTGTTAACCTGGCTCTGGGCGACTCACCCAGTAACCATGAATGGCGGATGCTGAAGGAGTCAGGAGGTCCTCGAACAGCAGTCAGCAAGATCCCTCCCTTCTCGCCCAGTGTCAGCCTGGGATATTGGTGCCGGCACAGGATGCTCTGGTGTGGAGGTGCTCCTAGTGGAGACGTCGGAGGAAGCCTACTGTGAGAGATGGTCACCCCACGGCCACGCTAATCCTATACGTATCATTGTTAGACACTGGGAAAACTGGGCTAACAGTCCTATGGGCAAATGGGACAGCGCGGGGCCTAAACCACAAAAACATTCTTCAAGCACTTTGCTCTATACTTTGTTATGGGGTATAGATTGGACCAAAGGGCATATCCCCTCAAGACCCATTTCTAGTTGAACCCATCATCATGGTTGCAGGTTGAATGTACACCGCAGGCTAAGACCCCGATGTCGTTAGAATTTGACCACTCCCGATCGCGACATTTAGGCATTGGGACTCTGCAATAATAATAAGGCAAAAGCACGCTAGGCTGGAAGGTGCCCTCTGTTTACTATAGCCTGTAGCAGCTCTTTACGCAACTTTAGGGGTGGGATGAAAGCTGGCAAGGCTTATCTATGATTGGGCATATTTAGGGGTGTATCGAGACTGTCTGTTGATCAAATTCATATTCAATTGATAATCGGACAGAGAAGTTTCAGAAAAGCTGTATTGTTGAAAGTGTGCCTCAGCGAGGAAATTGGGCTGGCTCATGCGCAAAAATCAGAGAAATGCAAAATAGCGCCCCCCCCCCCCCAACAAAAAACACGACCCCGACCTATCGTTAAGAGGCAGCACCTAGCTCCTATTTATTTGGAAATAAAAGTGGCCATTAAAACGACAGACCGACGATAGGCAGGCCCGCCACATAATGGTAGGATTCTCAATATCTATGTCATCAATTAGCATGGATAAAAATGTTCAAAGAAAACTTAAAGAACGTTTTATGCTTTTTGTTTAAGACCAAAAATCAAGACTGCTGTACAGACACTTGTTTAACTCTCCAGTTTACATTTTAAAATGTCTATGCGCCTCAAAAATTAAAAATTCAATGCATTCAATCGTCAAATATAGATAAAAAATTAGATGCTTTGACTGAGGGACTCGCTACTACTTAGCTATTGTTGCTGTTCAAGTCTTTTCCCTTTTTTTTATTCTCAGCTGCAACATAAGATGGTTTGGACTTTTTGCATGCCCATCATTTAAAAACATGTTTTCGCATTACTTGTGAAATATGAATTTCTGAATGAGGTTAACTTTTTGAGGAAAAAGCAGCTTTTCTTGACCTTTTAATTTTTGAAAGCTTAAAGCTGATTTCTTGGTTTAGATTTCATACGGAACTTTAGATTCCGCGAAAAAGGAAAATCTTGTCCCCCTGTCATGACCCACTTAAAAAATGACGGGCCGCTAATCATGTCCTGCATGACCCGAAACGGAAAAACCCCACCCACAGCCTTTATAATGCTCCCGCTGCTCCTTCAGCTGAGCAAAATGTGAAGTAAATTTGAAAATACTTCAAGCGAGAGCTCTACTAAGATCAGTGAAACCAAAAAAATTAAAAATTGGAATGTAGGAGTTCCAGTTGCTAAAATCATTTCCCCATCAGAACGCCATAAAAAAAGATAATGTTTACCTTTCTAGAATTGAAAGCTCAAAAAACACTTCTTTTTCCTAAAAAATTAAACTTGACTCTGAAATTTATATTCATAATGCGAGACATGATTTTAAATAATGCGTACGCAAAAAGTCCTAGCCATTTTATGTGTTAGCTTGGAATAAAAAGTGGAAAAAAACTTGAAAAACAATGGTAGCTCATTAGTAAACAAGTCACCTCAGTCAGAGCATCCAATTTTGCTTCCTCTATTATCGCTTCTAGTTTTGCAAAATTGAGTTTCCTGTCAACAGGTTCTTTACGTAAATAACGTTCTTACAACGTGATAGACATGCAACTAGCATCCTTCGGGGCAGCCATCCTGTCCGACGGTAAAGGAACAAGGCGATTAGGCTGACTGGTACTGCCTTCGTAAGCTTCCACTAACCACGCAACTTTACTGCATCGCCCTCAAAACAAGCCTTTCTTTGAGTTTATGTCAGCGAATCCTGAGTTGATGCAGAAAATGCTAGATGTCAGCGGTGCTTTTAAAGTCCATAATGACAGCAGGAATCTGAATATGCGTCATATTACGCTCACTGACAATGAGTGCAGGTAAGTCACTGGTGCGGAATCTAGTCCGATCATGCGCAGAACATTTTTCCAAAAACACCCACTTCGAGAAACCAGTATTCTCCCCAAAAATCTTACTGTCGCAAAAAAGGTGATCATATCAAACGGTGAGAATAAACCTTATCGTTAGTTTAGGCAGGTCTCTGCTCTCTCTGTAACGTAAGGCATAGGCTACACTGCTTCTGATATCTCTAACGCCTTCTCCACTAAGTAAAAGGAAATAGTCTTGGTTTCTTCAAAATAAAGAAGCTAAACGACCTTTTCTTCAGGAGACGCGCACCTCCAGGAAGATACGGACACCTACGCTTCTCTCCGTCATGTGAAACACACCAGGAAGTGAAAGTAATGATTCCCATTCCGAACGAACTAAGCCTCTCTCTCAGGTCAAGAAATCCTGCCTGAAGAGGGTGCCATATGACACAATACACTTTGTTCTAAATGAACTTCAACAAATTATATCACGTTTGGAAAAACTCCTAACAATGTTCAGCAGTTATTAGGCAATGACGCAAACGAGAAAAGCATGACCAGCCTGCGAATTCGATATGTACTCAAAGTGGACTGCGTCTGGCGCAAAGGTCTATGAAAACGTGACTAGATGAAGTATTGGGCAGTGAAATGTACAGAAATATGGCAGAGTTCAAATGACGAAAACGGAAATAAGAAAATTAGAAAAACAGGTGATAAAGATAATAAATTTACATTTCTTACGTGGGCGCGGCTACAATTTCTACAATGAAACATGTACAAAAGATAAGCAATTTAAATGAGTTAGAAGAGAATAGGGCTCTCTCTCAGGTCAAGAAAAACTGCTTCAAGCGATGTCAAAAGGTTCAACTTTCCTTGTTCTAAATAAGGCTATCGTTTTAGAAACCATGGAGGAAAAATTATGGCGAGAATTATGGGGATTGGGAATTGAATGGTATTATATTATCCCCAGAGATGCTGCAGGCTACAGAAAAAAAACAAAAGACTTGCCAGCCTTAAGGAAAAACTTGGTAAGAACGGCATAGATTTTGTTTCGATCTTTCAGAGGGCAAAGTCTGACACATGCTTGCTTTTTCTAGAAAAACCAAATATAATGCGAAGACTTACCCTGGAACGGCCGTTAACTCGATAGGGTGGTATCTGTTCGGTCAAGTGATAAACAATCGAATCGACCATGGACACGAGAAAACTGATGTGCACGCCTCGATCGACGCGGTTATCGAACCAATAAATCTGATCCGATCGGACATCTTTTGACGATTGGAGCTGCGGTGCTTGACCCGCGATCGATGGCGGGGCGGATTTCATTAATTGACCATCCGCGAACAAACCGGGCGTCATATACAATGATGTGGTTTCGTGATAAATAGCTCGGGCGTGCGTTTCGCCCAAAAAGTTGTCCACCACGCACCAACCATAATCGCGGAGTGAAGATGCAACGCACATAGCCAAACGACGGACACGTAGAACGAACGCCGTGTGGCGCGGGACCATGGCGTCGAGTTGAAACCGCGCATCGGTGAATAGGTTCAATGGTGGGTTACCTCGAGGATCTTTCTTTCCACGATTCTGGAATTGGGCATCCGCATCGCTGGCGCATCGATCGGCTGCCTTGTGACCACGTTCTCCGCCGTGATGACCTCTGATCGACGACGCCGGTCGTTTTCGGCCAGCGCTTAGCGGTGCGTATGATGGTTCCATATCATCATCATCGCTGCTGGTGCTGTCAGAGTCGGCGTGCATCGCCGACGACGGAGCAGATTTTCCCACCGCTGCTGCAGCGGCAGCGGCGGCTAATCGAGCAGCTTCACCTGCACCAATCGACGATCTACGTTCTCTGATCACAGTTAATGGGAAACGTGCACGTTTCGGATTTCCCACCGTTTGAACGGTCGAACATCGACCACCTTTCGACGTGTGATAAGCACTGGCCGCGATCAGGTCGGCCATCGATCCGTGTACAGACGAGCTGGTTGATCCAGCTAAATCGCCCTGGTCATTTGGTGGCGACCCAGCGGCCGATGAGCGACAGCTAGACTCGACAGACACGTTGGTCAGTGCGACCGGTTGTTCTCGTTGATCCATACACAAATGAGTGTTCGATCCGTATCGACGACGTGGAAACAAGCCCATGCCACCATGCGACACTGGCATGGAACCGCCGTGAGACAATTGAGCTTCTGCTTCGGCGGCAGCAACGGCGGATAATTTAAGCTGAATTGATTTACACAAGACTTTATGACGTTTCCAATCCAAACGTTGATGTTCTTTCGAGCAATAGTAAGCCGACAAACAGCCCGCACACTTCATCAAAGGCCGAGGTGTCGGCGTTGCTGTACCTTCGCTAGGAGCTTGAGTGGACCGGCAATAACAGCATTTCGGGCGGGGGCCACCTTTCGCCATAGACAACTCGTCCGGAGTGGCGGCACAGTCTCCGATGCCACTATCTCCCATAGTCGCGTAGGACGCCCTCTATCAACAATGCGTCTGACAAACGGCACGTAGGCCAAATGCCTGCTCGCCAAAATAAAATCGAAAGGGGGATGACAGTGAGCGCAATCGGAAGGGGGAGGGCTAACCTTCGCACTACGGGCCCCTTCGATCGCTATATTATACGTGGGTAACAAGGACGAGATGGCCGGTCATAATAAGGCGGTAAGGGGAGCTGTCGCAGCGTTGCAGCTCGGTTGCTAAGCAATGCTCCCCCTTCAGGCATTTACGCACGTACACGACTGATTTGCACGTAGGCCCTGCTGTGCGCATTTGCAGTGGTAATTTTTGATCGTGACGCGCACACTTGAGGCATTTACAGTATTTTGTCATAGATGGATGGAGAAGAGGATTTGAAATGGAAAAGGCGGGAAAGTAGTATGGCGAAACCCCTCACCTAAGCTGGCTTTTTACAAACAACTATTCGACTCGACAAGAGAGCTGCCACCTTCGTTGTTGCTAATGTGTTTCGGATTTGGCTATAAAGAAAGGCTTATAAATTAGCAGCTTTGCTTATTGAATTATTTTTTCATGCCGAATTCGAAGCTAATCATGTCTTTCTAATGAGCAAAATTGGTGTGAAACAAGGCAGAGCCCGTTACCCCTTGTGGTAACTGGTATTCAGCCCTGATACACTCGTGGCTGCTCTAAAACGGAAACGACAATGCTCAGTCCTCGTATGAGCGTCTCTTGAGTGGGCAAAGTCCACAAAAAAAGTACTTTTTCTTCAATATTAATTGTCTGTAATGTTCGTTAATAATCTCGAGGGGGGCTTTTTGCTTGAGCCTAGCGTTGATACAGTTTAGGGAAAAAGATTCACTTTCGGTTTAGTTAACTGGATCTCAAAAGATTTAGTTAACTGAACTTAACTGAATGATTTAGTTTTTCATTAAAAAGCATTTCAAAATGCATGAATAGAACAATTTCCACTTTTCTTCATTCAAATAACTACTCTTCCGCATTTAAGACTAAAAGAGCTCTCAAGGCGCAGTAAAGACCAAAGTCAACACCAGAGGGTCCTTCACGAGCACAGCGATGCACGACCATGTCTCGACTGTCCACCCACCAACGAATCCGCAGACGAGCAAGTACCTGAACCTTGTAACTGTTTTAATTCTAATGCCATAGCTCATGATTGTGATTTCTTTTGGTCCAAAAGAAAGCTCTGCGCAAAATATTTAGCTCGTCAGGCCAACCACTCAGCAGAGGTCAGCGGCCGAAGTCCTGCAAATTTTCGGAAACATTCTCGCTTCGTCGGGTCTTTTGTGCAAAAAACTTCAGAATCAGAAGGCTGGAAGACGGAATAGCGGGTTCGAAAGAACCCCGCGAGTGTTTCTCAACTTTCTGTCGCCTCGCAACACACGAATTTAAAAAACCCGCAAGATTTTCGGAGCTGACCGCTGCTGATCAGCTGGTCATAAGGACCAAATATTTTCAGTTTGAGCTTTCTTTCACGCCAGGAGCTTGGGAATTATCGAATAAGCATGTCGACTTCAACTTACTGGTTGGCAAAGCTGAATAAGATCAAGAAGATAATACTGTACCGACTGCTTTTCAACATGGACCTCGCATTGCTTATAACTCTTTCACTCGGCGCTAGCCTGCAGGAAATAATAAAGCACTACAATATTCGTGAAGATTTTGCAACTTCTCTCTACATCTGGACCAAAATTCAAATGGATCGTTTTTTTACGATAAGTAGCGTTTTAAGGATAACAAAATACACCCTGAACTCGCGATAAAGATGATTCAAACCAGCAATTCGTCTAGCTGCGTTTTGTTTCTCTTTGAGATCTACACGAAAATCCGCAAAAAGATTATTAATAATCAAAGCGTAGTAACTCGAAAACTGAATTTAACTGGTTCTTTAAAGATTCAGTTACAGTTAAATTCAGTTTTGGCGAGGAGATTCAGTTTTAGTGTCAGTTAATTGAACTGAATTAAAAAGATTCAGTTCACTGATGGATTCAGTTTCAGTTTCAGTTAACTGTAACAACGCTACTTGAGCCTTTACCATGAGGGGTTGATTAAAGTGATTTTTAAATCCAACTTTTGCGCTTTAAACTTCTCGTACTTACTCTAGCTCGGCGTAGTCAACAGCTGCAAACTGATGTGTTTCGGGAGGGGGGATTTATTAGAGGAGCAATGAACGAGCATGTAGGCATGTACTCAGGAGGGGGATCGAGATACAGAACACGCCATCATTATTTTTAGCATCATTTTTTGTTTTTTAAGACAGAATCGTACGCAGGAACACAACCCGCATGCCGTTACAGAAGATGCCTCTCACGCTGTGTGCGCATTTAAAGAGGAGGGTTCGACCCTTGCAAAGGTAAAAACTGACTGACAGTTTATGTGTTACTTAGCCCTCGAGTGCTTTGTAGTGCTTGGCTATGGATAAAGTATGACATGACGAGATTTCAGCGTGTTATGTCACATCAGTGCACTTTCTTTCGGGAGAGGCTGTGGGCGCGTATGACGGCGATTTATCACATACTCAGAATCCCAATTGCAGATTATAGGTTTGTAAACTACTTTAGCTGACAATAATGTTGACACTGCTGGGCAGGGGCCAGAAGACACATGCTCCATCAGCATTATAGCAGAAATACTTGGTCCACCACGTACGAGTGCAGCTTCGTAGCCTGTGTTTATATCCTGGTCTGAATGACGGGACCAATCATATTTTTCGTTCACATGCATTGCTCTTCTGGTTGTTTCGTTGAAGCACGTTCAGAAAATGCATGCGTAAAAATCGATGTTATCCAATTCTCTCAGCAATTGTGGTTTCATCTTTTATTCAATATTTGTAAGAGTGGTTCTTTTGAGTCAGATTTGAGTTCGGCCCGCATCATCTTGATGATTTTTTGTAGCGATAAGTCCCGCCCATAAAGCAGGGTCCTCCTGCCTTGGGGCAGTTGCTCGTGCGGACCTAGGATATGTTGGCATTCTACTGTCGCACAGTCCACCTGTCACTTGCCGCCACTCCTACCGCGTGCTGTGAAATTCTCACTCATCGTCAGTCTTACATCAGCCAAGGTCTGTGTTGGTCGCCAGATAGGATCCTTTTGTACTTGAATTGTGTTTTCTTGTTTTACTGTCCCACTTACTGTTTACAGAGCCGTCGGCCTGGGCGCCGCAATCCAGATACTCCGTTTTCTCGTCATGCAGCTTGATATTGTTGCCCGAGTTGCCAGTTTATATTGTTGTAAAACTTTAGATGTTAAAGAATAGTTTCATGCTCCAAGAGGGGCTGTTGACTCTTCAAGACTTTAGTTTATAGAATATAAAGTTTGGTGGTTCAAGTTGTCACTTAAATTATTACCACTATCTTATAAAACTTTAAGCTGAAGCCCGGAAAAATTTCTACTAGAATAATACCAATTTTAAGACATAAATGTGACACCAGCAATGCCTTGAAGCCAGTCTAACGCTAAAATTTCTAAATTTGCTTGAACGAGTGGTTCAAGCCGCGCTGCGAACAAAGCTGCTATTGAAGCTGCATTTTTGACAAAAATCAATTTTTGAGCGCACTTGACTTAATGCCATTTTTCTAAAGCATTGCTCGTCCGGAAACTAAGCTCTTGCAGCAAGGCTAGCTTAAAGAGAAATGGGATTTTCTTGATAGACTCTCCCCATCACTTCTGAGCTCCTTTTTGGGCGATGTTGTCGGGAAGAGATCTCTTTTCTCATAAACATACAAAGATGCTGTTAAGCATCCTGACTTTTATGCCTTTGCTGCTTGACGTTGATTGTAGTAGAGGGCTCTCAGGTGAGGAGATGGCTTGTTAGTACCAGGAATCATGCATTGAATATTGCACTGCCGCGTGTGTTCATGCTTTCTCAAATCGGTATAACGCGGGCTATCAGTTAGGTGGCGAGCATGTCAAAGGCCCCATAGTCGTCCTTGTACCAAAGATGTCATGGAAGGCTAGATCCTCATACTTTTTACAGAATGGAAGGCAGTAATCAAGACGTGCGACACGAATGGCGCTGGAACGGATGCAAGTGTCTACATCAAAATATATTACCAAACTGAGCATGACCAGGAAACATTCTACTTGAACTCGGCTGGCAACGATTTCGAGCGGGGACAAAGGGATCGATTTTCCCTGACATTACGCCACAGCGACTTGATAAACATGGGCTTGTATTACTGGCCCAGTGGGACATTGGGCGAGGCGTGGTGTGTCGACTGGGTAAGAAGGAAATGTCAGAGAAAAACAGTGTGTTAAAATTGTAAAAAATTTTAGGTAATGCTGACAAATATAAACTTAAGGAAATGCTTTGTGGCATTGTACGATAAGTGGATTGGATATTATAGCGATCCTCCCACTTATCCAAGATCCTTTCGAGAGTCAGAATATTCCAAATGTGTTCATTGATGATAAAAAAGTTGACTGAATTTTTACGCGATATGTTGCTTTAAAGGATTGTTACCGTCATATAGTGTAGTGCAGTAGACAAAAGATGCTAGATCATCTGTAATATGCGAACTTCATCTGAGTGTGAGGGAGAACAGCAGTCATATTTAAAACCGTGCTAGTATTATACTTTTGAATACAATTGTTTTTTCAATAAACATTTCATTTTGCCTCTGTCTCTAACGAGTAAGCAGTCAAACCTTCTAAGCAGGGCTGTGCGGGGACCAGCGCTCACAGCAGCTTCCCTTTTCGTGTCTCCACTTGGAGCACCTCCACGCGGGGGCATTCTGGGCAGGACACCGACTTCCTCGGACGATGGCGGGTGGGCTTTGGACCCGGCGGGCTTGGGACCCGGCCGGTGCCGAGGCTGTTTCTCACACTAGGAGCACCTCGATGGTACCGGGTGAGTCACCAACGGCGGGCGTGCAAGGTCAGCGAGGGGCAAGCCGACCTCCATCACCGGGGATCTAACTCAGGACGAGTCCAGCCGCAATCAAGCAATACGCGCACGCGTGAACGAACGCCGAACCACTGCACTGCCAGGGCTGCTTTTCAATAAACTCGCGAGGGTATTCGTTTTGATTCCCAATTAAATGAGATCGTTGCCGAAAACTGTTGCAAGTTAGCGACCCATACCGTTTTCTGGCTCCGCCAGGCACGCAATGCAATTTTGTTAAAGACATGCAAGCTCGAGAACTCTTACAATAATGAAACTGTTTCTGCCTTTGAAAGTGTGGCGATTGAGTGAGGTTCTAGTTCCGCGAGACACTTAGTGATCTAGCTCAGTCAAGTCTGTTGAATATCCTCGTGCTAGAAGCACGCATACGTGGTTGCTATGGGCGTAACCAAGAACAACACCTTGCTATATCGAGCGACCGGCCACATTTCCCTAACGTTGACGCCACTTACAGCTTCCCATATGACTAACGTGCCCTGAACTCGTCAGAGTGGTATCTATCGATCTGTCGTCAAAATAAAGTCCGTTACTGTTTTTGCGACTGGCGCCAGGGGAACTTTGCCCAGCCATTGTACTTATAAGGACAGACCTTGTGCAAGAGCCGTTCGAAGCTGAATCTGCGACAGCTGCTGAAAAGTGATGGCTTATCTTAGAAGCAGCGATTTTGACAAACTTGATGATCTCGGATTAAGTGGTCACAGGGCAGCAAATGACGATGATTATTTCTTGACTCGACGAATCGAAAGGGCAACTGATTCATTCTCACCGCCTTTAGCCATTTTGCGGGATAGTGAGGTAGGTGATGGAAAGAGTTTGTTGCTTTTGTGTTCGTATATAACCAAGTGAGATGGAATATACGCCTACTTTCAGTTTTCCAACGCAAGACTTGCCAGATTAACATCAGCAAATAACGAGTCGCGAATCGAAGAACTTGAACACGAACTGCGTCGCTGTCAAGAACTGGAAGAAAAACATGGCCACACTATTCGACAACTACGCCAAGTGTAAGAAAGAAATTTTGCTCTAAAAAAAATATATTTTTTGCGTTTTTTTCAATGTAGATTGGAAGCAACAGAAAAAGAATCATCCGATTTGTCAAAATCACGTGCAAAAGCGCAGTTGACAATCACCGCATTGCAATCTGACAATCGACAACTGCAAGAGAGAATTGTGGAACTGGAAAGTCGACTGAGGTAAGCGGACACATAATTCACTGTAGCAGGAGAGGGAAAAATAATATTTCTCGCTCAAAAGGGTTCGCAATCCACGAAATAGCAGAGGCTAATTCAAAAAATAAATCTCGATCAAACCGTGAAGTCATTCTTTTTAGGCGTCACTTAGAAGAAAGAGACGAAACCAGTCACAATTCTCTGCATTGGGAGAGAAATTACGAGCAACTGCGGACTGTTCTGTGCAAAATGATATTCCCTGATGGTGTGTACGAAGGACGGTCCCATGAAAGCATTTTGAGGAAGGTATGTGCGGAAAATTCTTTCAAAATAGAACAGTTGCTTATTTGACCAATAGAATCATGTCTCTTAAAATTGATTTTTTAGCTGGAAGATTATTTTGATGAGCAAACAAAACTGAAGCTGCAATCTTTGAAATTACAAGAGGACATTGCAAAAACTAAAGAAGAAGCTCGTGCAGAAAGAGACGCGCTAAAGAAAGTGCTGGACGAATTGGAAAGGACGAAAAAACATTCTCTGACTGTGGAATTGCTGAAAGAAGTGAGTAGAGGCATTTCACATGCATCACACAATTCAGAATTTGAATTTCCTGCTACGCCCTTTATGGCAGTTTTACATCCCTCAAAATCTTTCGCGCGTCCCTCACTTAAAGCTTTTCGCGGAGAAAACATCATCTCTTGCCCACTTTTTTAAAAAACCGATCAATCAAAGTCATAAATTAGGAAAAACACCAACAATGTGAAAACTTTTTTCAATACACGTCGCGCATAGGCTTACGTACATTAGAAGTAGACTCCGGATCGGGTCAGGGGCCGTATCCACAATGGTCCCTTTCAGCAAAGTGCCCTGTCGGCTCGGGTCGGGTCACTGTTTTAAAGATCGGGTCAAACGGGTCAAAAATACTGCAATTTTGCGAGTTACCCACAATTAGAAGCGACAGAAACCTTTTTACATCTGCTCTGAATTCCAGGACTCGCAGAACTTGCTTGGCATGCATAAAGTTTTGCATCAAAACCCGTCGGTACGATGCCTGGGAAATAGTCTGTGTTGCCTCTTGTTCTGGTGTAGGTGCCTCCATGAGCTACTTTTTTAGAAGTGATAGGATATCAGCTTTTCGATGCTGCGCCACTCAAATTCTTTCTTCGCTCCTGCTAATTTACAGGTTTCTCTGCAAACTTTCAAAGGTTTCTTTCTAGCGTTTTATATTTTCTGCAACAGCAGCTGTAGGTACTGTACCTGCATATCGCAAGATGCAGGATGAGGTTTTGTTTTTGTGTTGACCTACCAGTTCGTAACTTCCACTCCAGCCGACTTTGCATTTAGCTGACAATGAGCTGGTTTCATTCTATTATACACTGTAGAAATCGTATAATTAAACAAGCACTGGTAACCTGGAAAGTGATGTTTTCGCTCGCTGAACACGGGTTTCTTATTGGGAAGCGAGTTTTTTTGTTGAATTTTTCACATCACCCCTTCACCAAGAAATGTTTTGTCTCACTAACGATGAGAGATTGACCCACTGGTCGGAGTAGAGCGTATTTTCTGGAATCTTGGATGGCGCTGGGTTCTTTTGTTTCAAGGAGGGCTTTTCCTCAGTTCTATCTTTTTGACGCCGTTCGTATCTGGACACTACCATATTTATGGTAGCATCTTTGGATTGAACCTTACTCCAGTTCCAGCGCGACAAGCATAAGATTCAACGGTTTAATGGCCAAAATTTATCCCCTAATACATCACTGTCCATTAGCCTCATAAACATGAAACACAACCCCAACAGGTTTAGGGCAGCGCCCCTTGCCTATCAATACGCTCTCTTTTATGTTAGTCATCAAACACCATCTATCAAATTTATGTCGGCTCATTGATTGAGAACTGAACGGTAACATCCATAAACATTTATTTCTTGCGAGACACTGAAACGCTAATGCATCCATGGGGCAAATGTAGGTTTAGCTATGTATCTGCTCTCGAAATCAGTCTTCTTACATTTTGCACGGACTTCATTTGGCTCACTTTTTTAAAAGGCGCAGTATTGTATGACAGGATTTCTGTAGGCGTGCTGCATAAAAAAGGAGTAAAACTCTTGCACCCTTAATTTTATAGGAAAAGGAAATGGCAACGAGAAAACAAAAGCAACTAGAAGAGGAACTAAAGAAAATGGACGAACGCCTGTTACGAAGTCAGGAGCGCAATGAAAGCTTGCAAACCGAGCTGCGTAATTATCAAGCAAAAATGAGCGATGTGGACACTCTGACTCGTCGCCACACTCTGGCAGCTCAGGCATCGGCTATTGAAATTAAGTCGTTCAAGGTTGTATTCTCTTGAAGCTTACGTTTCAGGGGGCTTCCTCCAAATCAGCTCATTTCAGGAAACTCTGGCGTCCCTGCTCTCTGATGTGTACACGTCTGTACAACCAACAGAAGAATCTCTTAAAGAAAAGATTCGGCAATTGGTTTCGAATAAGCAGGAAGTGGATCATGCATCAAAACATTTGGAGGGCAAGTTGCAGGAACTATCTAAGCAGCTGGAGGAGCAGGCTCATCTGCACAAGAATGCGGTGCAGAGGTCGAGAAAAGCCGAGGAAGAAGTCGAGAAACTTCGAGAAAAACTGAGAATTATGGAAGGTGAACTGACGGCGACAGATATTTTAAAGAACGGCTTTAAAGCTGATAAGCACAAGGTAAAACTGGGGTTTGTATTTCTCTGTTAGCCGTGGTGCCAAGTAGTTTTTCAGGTACGACTTGATAGCTAGATAGATATCCTATCACAGGTGCTGAAAGTTAGCGCATGGTCCCCTGATATCCAGGTAGCGGAAGGTTTTCTTGATGCATGGAAGCACACGGCGAAGAGTGAAATACTGATAAAACAAGGACTTTGGTGCTTAGTATGACCGAGTTAATTTTGCCATTAAAGTATCTTGCCTTTCCATTTAGTACGTGGACTTCTGCCAACAGCTCGCCCATGTCATGAAGCTGGATAGCATTGCTGACGAATTGGGCGTAGAACTGAATGGAGACGCTCTACTGGCCAGAGCTGAACAGTTGGCCAATTTGGAGCAAGAAAGTGTGTCAAGAAGACGTTCGCAGTCACTAGTCGCTGAGAAACAACTAAAAGAAGCCAAACGGCTACTAGAGTCGAAGGATTTGCATTTGGATGTTTTGAGGAAAAAACTAGCCACCATGGAGAACGAAGCATCTCATCGGGTGAGTATTCTTTTATAAACTGACGACGAGTCCACACGAACTTCTAGGATGCGTCAGAAAATGACCCAGACTTGCTTTTTATTTCAGGCTGAGAAGGATTGGCAAGATCTAGTTGAGAAGCATGAACGGCTGAAGAAGTACAGCGACAAGCTGGAAAGGCAACTGACTGAAACAAAAGTGACTGCTAACCAAATGGCGCAGCACGGCGAGACTGCCGAGACTCTCAGGGTAGGTCACTGACGCTTTTCACGCAGTTTTGTGGAGGCTAATTTCTAATGCATTGCATAAGCAGCATTGAACGGAGCACTTGGACTCACATTAGACGACATTTGTAACCCTCGTGCCTGGTGGGCCATGGCGAATGAGAGAGTAATCGACCTCCCCTGTCTGGGAAACATCAACCTCTCGGGCTGATACTTCAGCAGCAGGTGTAGTCGCAAGACTTGCCTTGCTCCCACATACGCCTGCCAGGCTTGATTACAAATTGCAGTGGATCCTTTTTAGCGCACTTGCGATCATCAGCGCAAGACTATTCTGGAATTGGAGAAGCAACTGGTCGAGTCCGAGCAAGTGAGGGCAAAACAAGAAAAGAAAATCAAGCATCTGAAAGTGGAGAAGGAGCAAAGCGAAGCAGAAGTGAGCCACCGCCGTTCTGCCGAGGCCAGCGTAGAGCCACTGCTGGAGGAAACTCAAAGGCTGAAACAACAATTGTCTGGTGTTGTACAACGTGAGAAACAAGTAAGACGCTGAAAACTTGCCTGGGAAGAGATACACTATAATGTGTTTATTGCACCACTTTAAGCTTTTGGACTTGCGTCAAGTCATAGCACGCATGCTGGGCTTAGATGCCACCACATTGGCTGTGCCCGATTACGAAATCATAAGGCGATTAGAAACGCTGATCGAAACCCAAAACGAGCTGACCTTGGCCAACAGAAAACAGGACAGCGCCTATAACACTCGACGATCTTATCAACACCACAACACTTTGACCAAGTCGAACAGTTTTGGTGCACAACCTTTCAGAACTGGGCTGCAGCACAGTTCAGAGCCGAACCGAAGGACTGCGCACAGCGGATCTGCCAGTGTTAGCAGAAGATTCAAGTAGTGAGGGGTGTAAGATCGTGAGTTCTGTACACCATGTCCTGCACTCATTTAAATGTTTGCGCTCTTGGCGATGAATTTGGAGAAATGGTTTTTTTTCTGTCTAACGCAATGGCCTTCTATATGCCAGCAATGGGATGCCCGTATTTTCATGCTTATCGTCTAGGGTAGGATAATGAGGCAGAATCAGACAACCATAGACACTTGTCAGGATTAGGATTTGTGCTTTTTTGTGTCGTTTATCTGCTTTGTTACTGTTCGCGTGATGAGCTCGCGCATAATCGATCATTATTTCATGCTTTCCCAGCGTTTACTAAGACCCTGGGTTCCGCCCAAGATTGGTCTATACTGACCTGATTATAGAACAATGTCTGTCCATGTTCATGTTTTACCGCATGTCTAGGCATGATTGTTTATAAACAGTAGACATAACTGTGTCGTCTAGTCCGTTATCAAGAGAATCAAATGGGCTGGTAAGAAGCCAACTTTGACAATGAGTATAGTGTACCTGCTTCAGCGGCGTGGAAATCAAAACACTAGTCTGTGACGAGCGGGAGATCCAGGCTCGAACCCCGGGCACCAGATTTCTTCTCCGTGAATTGAAAAAATAAGTCATGTATTCTAGCCGTCGCTGTCAAACTTACAGTTCGAAAGATTGGAAAAGCAAATAGACAATAGGGACTTTTCGGTGGGGAGCTTTAACAGACCGTCTGCCTTTTCCCAGCTCCGACAATAGGCTCACAGTTCGACCCAAAGCCAACCAAAAAATTTTAAATTCGAACGCAGCGCCAAGAACGCAACCCAAACCGATTTTTAAAAAGTCAAACCCAACCCATTCGGATGAACCCAAACCCAACCCAAAAAAACTTTTTTAAAAACTTGACTAAAACCCCCAAAAAACCACTTTTGTTCAGTTAAGGTTATTAGCAGTATGACGTATTATTTGTAAAAATGCTATCATTTCTTACTAAACTACATCAGGAAAAGCAATCTTAGCACAGCGGTTTTACTCGAAAATCTCCTGTGAGAATGAACTTGTAAGGTGTGGAGGAGTCTCCCCTGGCCTCTTCAAGGCTACGCGTGGCACATATTGACATGCACATAACTCTAAAAGTTGACCTTACAATGAACACAGTTTTGAGCAGATGATTGAATCCTAACCCACTCGCATCTTTATCTACCTTCAAAAAAATCTTCAGAGATACCAGAAGTAACTTATCTAGCCAGTGATAAACTGGCATGAGCTAATCTGACTGCACCTCCAAATTCGATTTTTGGACTCCTTGAAAACATAACCAGAGACCTGAGAAGTGTCGCGCTTATATCTCAACGATCATTCCATTTTCGAGCTGCTAGTTTTAAATAACATGACACCAGCTGCGGGAACATTTTCACTGGGGCACTTAAATCTTACAAGCACTGGTCTTCGAACAAGGAGATGCTGGTCTTCCGTCATTATAATTTACAGTCGTATCCGCTTAAAATCACCAGCTCCGGACGGGAAGAAAATATGACAATATCCGGACTGTGACTTAAACCGAAGTATACACACTAAAATGGCCATAACTTTACTTTTATGAGTTTTATCGCCATTTCAGACCATGTTCATGCAAATTGACCTTAGAGCATTGATATGTTGCTAAGGTGGGTTCGCATTGACAGGCACAACCAAGCTAACCGAGCCACCTAAGCGAGCTGGCTGATCGTAAGCTGGTCACACCTTAGCTAGCCCAGGGTTACATGTTTTGTTCACACTAAATTTGCTGCTAATTCTGCCATTGTTGCTGTGTATGCTGCACTCATAGTGACTTGGACCTCGTGCGCTGGTGATGTTAAGAAGCTTACAAGAATCCGTGGCACCTGCATGCTGACATCCGCGGCTACTATATATCCTGTTTTTTTTGAGAATCTACACGCCCATCATGTGTTGCATAGTGCAGCGTGTACATTCCCAAAGAAACCAGATAGTGCGCATTCGCGAATACTGTCCCTATGTAAGGCGCATACCAAAGGAGCGAGCACCACGCAAAGGCCAACTACTAGTAACGAGCCAGAATACTGGACCTCGAGTTGACTTGTCTTTTATTTGCGATGTTTGCTAAGTTAAACGAGCTGCTTCTGATTTTGCAGTTCATATCAGCGCTGCTTCACTTAAATATACTACACATTTGTGAGACCCACACTACCACACGTGTTTCCACTCCAGTCGACTATTGCGCCGCCGCATCAGCAACAAACGGGTCATTGGCCTCGTCTCACAGACAAGTTAGTATACGCAGACTCAGGCTTTTTAAAAACACTCACAATGGCAAGGTTTGAAATAAATTTTTCACATTTTACAATTCGATTAAAAGTACTGGCGCTGGCATCGACCTTATTTGAGCCGAGCAATTTCCAGCTCGACAAAGAGTAAAGGAGTGGAGTTGTGTGTCACAAGTGCACGCTCCCAGCATGCAGGCAATAATGGCTGCGACCAATATTTTTCCACGACTGGTATTACCTCCATGAAAAACTTTACACCTTTTTAGTAAAACCTTGACGGTGTGCGGCCATTTACGGCCTACGGGTCTCATTGCGTGCGAATATTGCGCCTTGATCATGGAGCATTGTTGAAGGACTATTTTCGCGCCTTTCATATTTGGCAAGGTCGTTGAACCAGAAGCATCTATAAAACTAAACCTTCGCTCATGGACGACTGTTTGTTGGACGGCTGTGTCAGTGGGAGTGTGCGATAAGTCATGGCTGCCATGTTTAGGTGTACGCTGCTGGCGCTCCATATTCTGAGCGTATGGGCCCAACCACAGCCACCACAGCCACCACAACCACCGCAGCCACCGCAGCCACAAATTTCGCAGCAGCTACCGCCATCTGGAATACCACCGTTGCCAGGCACCGATGGAGGAAGTAGTGCAGGAAATCAGGATGGTAAGCGCACTTTGCCTCAGAGGTCGTTTGATGCAGCGAGCATGGGTTTTAGGAGGCCCAGTACAGCCGGATGACAATGGGCAGCAACCTCTTCAGCCAGGTCAAGGGTTCCCACCACAGTTTGGCGGACTGCCACCACCTAACGCAATCGGCGGTGGTCCACCACCATTTGACGGCGCTGGTCAATTTCCCTTTGGAGCACAAGCTGGTGTCCAGCCTGGACAGCCGTTGCCTGTGCCACCATTGCAGCCTGATAATGCAAGTGGTATTGGCGCTCCCCCACAGCCGTTTCTAGGACAAGTCGGCCAACCCGATGGTGGACCACGTCCTCAATTTGGACAGTTCGGGCAAGGCCCAACAGACGGAGGTGCTCCGTTTGTACAACCGCAACAGGCCATCCCACCACTGCCTGGAACTGCGCCCAACGACCAGGTATCTTTATTTGCCCCACAACCGCAAGGATTCGACGGCAATCCGAATAGGCCTGGTCTGAGAAACTTCCTGCAGCCTCAGCAGCCCCTGCCGCAGCAACCAGCACCATTCTCCCCCGCTTTCACTAGCCAAGCAGGCGGTCCTCCCCAAAGACCCAACTTCGGTCCACCTAGCGGTGAATCAAACGGATTCCCAAGCCAGAGTGGCCTGTTTCCTCTGAGGGGTGGACCCCCACCACCGCAACCAGGATTCGCATTGCCACCACCACAACCTGGTCAACCGCAGCCGCAACCTGGTTCCCCATTGGACAATGGCCCGAGGGATGGTAACGCAGTCGATGGAGGGCGAGGACTTCAAGCTAGTATCCAAAGAAGGGGCAATTCGAACACGAGTAGAAAATAAAAGCTAATTTCCTGATTTCTTGCAATGTGATTTTATGCATTATGATCCTTTTACATTGACTCATTGGCCTTGAAATGCGTATAACGTTTAAAAATTAAAACAACTCGCCGAAAATGTGTTATGGCAAAAGTTCATTGCGCTATGGTTAACTGCGCAATAAACCACTCAAACTTGGTTTTTTTGCCCGGCTCTTAATCGTCCTTGCCACAAAAAATGATTCCAGCGTTGATGCCTGCGGATCAGTGATGGCGTACTGTAGGCCGTTTGCTTCCCTGGAAAAGCCATGGCTACCTTAGGAAAAGCCATTTATCCGCTGAAGTCACGCGAAAGTCTTTCGAGAAAGAGTTCGAAAAGGTAAGTTATATATCTGTTTTTCCAAAACAGGTCTGGTGACTTATGCTCAGATTGCTTTGTTCATATACAAATGTCTAAGTGTTTATGTCGGGTGCGGCACTGAACTGATTATAGTCCATGGTTTTTTGAAGATGGGGGAAATTTGGTTAAAGTTACTCTGCTAAAAATACGACAGAAACTATGCCTAAAGATTCCTTTTGACAACGTGACTTGCCATCCTTGTAAAATTTTGTTAGCTTTCTCGTCCAGCCAATCAAAAATCACTTTCGGAAAAACCAGTTTGTATGTGTATGTGAATTTAAATTTTGCAAATTTTGGAACTATTCCAGGCAACATTGTGAAAATGGTTCGCAATTATGTACGTAAACCTGGCGCCCGTCGTTATTGCGATTACACAAGCGAAATGTTGGTCGGCGCTATCGATGCTGTGAAAATTCAGAAAATGAAAATAGAAGATGCTGCTAAAAAATTCAAAATTCCAAAATCCACTCTTATAAACAAAATCAATGGTGAGCACCCTGGGCGACCTGGAAAACCACCGGTTTATTCGGTAAAAGAAGAGGCGGCATTCACGGAGGCTTTGATTATCATGGCCGAGTGGGGATACCCCATGACAGCACAAGCCTTCAAATCATTGGTCAAATCATATAACGAAACAGCAGGAAAAAAAGTTCCTGAATTTCGCGATAATGCGCCGGGTGACGACTGGGTTCAGGGTTTTCTAAGAAGGCATCCCGAATTGGATAGGAACAATGCAGCGACTTCAATAATTCGGGCAAAATATACGTCGCCAGAAAAAGTGCAAGATTACTGCAAGATTTTGAAAAATTCACTCAAGAATATTCCTCCTGAGCGAATTTTCAATTTTTCCATCACTCATTTTCAAAATTTGATCAACCACAGAGTTTCGGCTCGTCATAGCGGCAACATGAAACAAAGTTTGAATTCGGCAAATGCGATAATGTTTTGTGGGTCTGCCGATGGAACTTTGATCAGTCCATATCTTTGCTTGAAAACGATTAAAAAATCTGCATCTGCAAAGATCCCTTGGTCAAACCGTGATGGCCAGCAAGGAGCTCCGTTTTGTCAGCGGCAATGTTGTCGATATGGATATTGCCTTGGATCGAGTACGCACGGGTCATTCGATAGCAGGGCATTCTACGACTGGTTCGAAAATGTGTTCCTTTCTCATGTAGAAGAAATGGATGAAATATGGCGTAAATCTAAAGATGGAAGTCATAAACATGCCATGCCATCGACAATTCTAATCGGAGACAGGATCGTAACGCATTTGACACCAGGACTTCTTCAATTGGCGAAAGGCAAGGGCATCAAATTTATTTTCTTACCGGCGGATTCGGCTTCACCGTTGAATGTTCTCTTTCTTCCACAAGTGCGAGAGAAATGGCAACAAGTTCACGAAACTCCTCAGATGACGAATGTTAGAGACACTTCTTTAACGACTCTAAACTACACATTCGTCAGTCTTCTAAAACAAGTTCGAGAAATCGGAGCGGAGAAAATTCGTAAAGATTTGTTATCAGGATTTGCCAGTACTGGTGTCTATCCGCTAAAGGTCGACAAAATTTTGCCACAACCGCCTGAAACTAAAACGCCAAAGAAAAAGGAGCCAGAGAAAATGAAGGCGAAATTATCGAGCAGCGTGTGTGGACTCCTACAACAGACGAGAAGTGGGAAAGAGACAAATGCAGGCGATATGGTGAATCGAAATAGACAGGGAAAAAGTAAGGTCTTGCAACCAGCAAAAGCTAGTTTTTTCACTCCACCCGCATCTATCTGCCAGCATCAGCCAATGCGGTGTTCGGCCTGGATCCCTATCTGATCGAGGGTTTCAATCAGCCTGATCCCAATCTGCACAAAAAAAGATATAACAAGCTAAGGAGCAGGCAGTGTTTCTCTCAAAGATGGGGTCCTTTGAGTTAGCGTTTGTTCGGGATCACTTTTTCGGGATCGGGACTCACTCAATCCTGATCGGGATCGGAATCCCGAACCCGAACGAACGCTACTTTCTTCCTCTCTGTCAATTCAATCATCCGCCACAGTCTCAATATTCCCCTTCTGAAACATTCTAATCGCATTGACCATGTAAGTCAGTGCCGATCAGATTGTTGTCAGCTTACGCAGCAGCTGATGATGGCCCACCATCGTTACTGAACAAGCTATGGAAAATGCTTGCTGATGCCATATCCAACTGCGCGCAAATTGCATTTCAAAAAAAGCAGGACTTCTGCATTTTCTGGGAGTAGTTTTTTTCGATCATGACATTCTCCCCCATACACCAATCTTTTTTAACTATTGCAATAAAAGCAATCTCGACAACATTCTCCCGAATCCCGACCACTTTTTCTTGGGATCGGGCGGGTTCGGGAGGGCCAATCTCGACCGGGATCAGGATCGGGATCCCGAACGAACACTTCTTTGAGAGCGGCAAGAGGAAATTTTACGAGTTGGACTACTCTGTACCTTGAGGTCCTTGACTGCTGCTCTGACTGACGTAAATTTTATCATGAGTGCGTAGGCTCCCCGCGGCTATGCCTACTCGTACCAACGGTCAATCTCAGATTGAAGGAGACTCCATTCTGAAGGTTAGGGTAGCGTGTTAGAATAATAACTGGGATGACTTGCAGTGTTTGGCACGACGCCCTCACCAGCCTGCTCTGTTTCCAGCCAATAATATCAAGTAATATAATATCAAATCTAAAGCAAAGCCAATGATTCTCCTTCCTTGGATAATTTTTAGTGCACTATTTATCATTGCATTCATAATAAGGCAAGCAAAAAGGGGAGAATCAGTCACCAATTGCAAGTAAATCCCTTCCTCACTCTTTATCAGTTCAATCATTCCCAAAATTTTCTCCAGCTTTCCCTTCTGAAACATCACCACAACATTCAATCCTGGGCATTTTTTGTCGGGAGCGGGATCGGGTTTATGAGAGGCAATCCCGACGGGGGTCGTGATCCCAAAAACCTACTTGAAAACAAAAATGAGTAGCATACTACATACAATTAAAAAATCCAAGGTTTTCTTCCAAATTGATATTGAATCCCGCTGCACGTTAGCTCAGCGTTTTTTTGGAGTGGTCTGATGGGCGATGACAGCGAGGAAAGAGGGAACGCTGGTGGGGACGTGGAGCCAAAGATGCCATCCCCATTTTAATATCTCACTTATTGATCAGCCTGATCGAGATCAGGATTCACGCTGAGGTCGGATTGGTCGATGCTGGCATTGTTCAGCTTCTTCTCTGACATCCTAATGACAGAAAAAAATAAATGTAACCCTCGCGCCGGAGTACCATGGCGGCAATCTCTCCTGGCTTGGACGGCCACATCCGCTCCTACTTCTGCCAGGATAGGTCACACACGGCACCTGAATTTGAACGCTGGCAGCAAGCACTAAACTTGTTTTATCTGCCTCAGAAAAAGAGAAGCCAAAAGATGAAAAGTGTTTTAAAAAACTGATGCGTAATCGATCTGACAATTAGTCACCCAAAGAGAAGCCTTTGTTTCGTCGTTTGATGATTTAAAAATATTGGCGATTCTATATCTAATTCACTATTGATAATTTGGCATTTCAAACCAAGATATCTCGCGCGAATTTTGAGAAATGGACGCCCACTAGGTGCCAACCTCCCCCTCTTGGGTAGGGTAGACGTCCTTCATGGATGGCCCCATTTTCAGTAGTCCTGTGCAGTTTCAGTGCCAAAAAATACAAGTGATGGCGGAGAAGCGTCCAGCATTTAGGTTCTTGATCATCAGTTCAATCACTTCCAATAAAACATACCTCTATTCTCTACTTGACTGGATTGAAAAATGTTTTTTTTTCAGACAACATCCAACGTCGCAAACGAGAGCGTGATAGAAAAATTCTAAATTCAAAACGACCATCAAAATGCACGTCAGGAAAAAATACAGTATCGCGAAACGAAAAAGAAATTTCGAAACTCGAACCAGGAACCAGTCAAAGCAGTAATGGACTCGGAGAATCAGCAGATACTGTACATATTGGCTCAGCTGATGATGAGAAACCGTTTGACTACGTTGATGTGTCCCTGCCAATCGACTTTTCGACCGACATGCGATCGGTGCTCGAATCAGTGGTCAACCTGATTGATTGTCATCCAAAAAGCACAAATAAGCCGCCTTCTTCTCATTTATCGATCGGTGCAATTGAAGATCCGAATGAAGCCCTAATCATGCATGAAGACACCCTCAATGGGGGCAACCCTGAGCAACACCCGATGATGCTGTCTCATTTTTCGCATGTCCACAGCGATCAGTGCCTGATGGAAGCGATGCCAGTCGCGTCTGAGAAACCAAGAAAAAGAAAAAATAAATCATGGCAGAAATCAAAGAAGCTCGAACCGGCAATTGCAAAAATATCAGAGCTGGGTGACGCTGACTTACGATCAGATGAAGATAACGAGGGTGGGGAAGATGGTCCTTCGACTTCAAGAGATACTTCAATTAAAGCCATTCGACACGAGTCTAATCAGCAAAAATGGAAAAAGATAAAGTTATACTGGAGCTAGGGAAGCTGTTGCTAGAAGATAGCGACAGTGGACATGGAGAGGATGCTGCAGACTGGGTATGAGGTGACTTCAATGCAGCGTGGTGATGAAGAAAGAATGCATGTTCGATGAAGCAAATGATAATTGCTTACTTTTTCTTAGCTGCATCAGTCGGGGTTTGTGTGCGTTCTTTAATTATTGTTGATATGATATTTTTTGGGTAATTGAGAATTTTGCTACTGTATGCTTGTACCCATTTTATCACACGAAAATCTCGAGGCCAGGTATCCAGGTACTGTGTCAATAGAGAGTCTGGATGGGGTACAATTTGCAATAGCATCCAGGGGGGGGGGGGATTAGATTTTGATCTTAGCGCATTTATGACTATTTTTTGAGCTGTCTTTCAGACCCGGTAGCGTTGTAAAAAACGATATGCAAACGTCTATAGACCATAGGATTTATAGGATTTGCGCGCATTGCTGGAGCTGCATTGCAGTTTTCCTTTTGTGAACGTTTTCACATACATAAAATTTGTATTTTGCGCACTTTCGTGACTGGTTGCGCTGAGCATCAATCGTTGTCTGCTACGCGCGGTAAAGCCTTTCACATGTACATTTTGATCGCCGATCACGATGTTATCATGTTTTTTTGATCGACGATCATTCGAATTCCAGAATGGATGAAAAGGTGTCGCTACGCCCTTCAAATTCGGTTCGTATTAAGACTGAAGAAGATAATCAACCTCACGATCAGGTGATCATTTTTCAAGACCAGCCGGCTGATGCGACAGGACTGCAGCCAACAGCGAATTTCAGTCATAATTCGTGCTCCGATAGGAATCACTTTTGTGAAACGTCTGATGATTCTCGTTCGTTTCTGAACGCAAAAGTATTGGAGGAGCCGGAAGATGAAAATGGACCGAAAATTACGTTTCTTCAGGCTCATCAGTTCGATGGAAATGGATGCGAGTCTCAAAGTCATCCAAAAGACAGAATCGCCGAATCAGTAAAGACTGTTTCCGGTTCATTGAAAGAAGAGCCCGTTGATATGAGCGGCTATGGCGTGGAGGATAGTAAAAGACGAGGAGACGAACCAGAAGATGAAAAGGTCGCGGGAGATCAAACTATGGAACGGAAGGTCAGGGACTCAGTTGCTTGCGGGGCCAGTCAAGATAGCGTACGATTAGTTGAAATTGAAGAGCAATCGAATGGAGGATCAATGCCGGAAAGCACCGTTACAATGGCGGTAACTGAGCCAGAGTTACCGCCTCTTCCAACTTTGGCAGGGTAAGCGGATTTCGCACCGTTTTAGCAGACCTAACGAGACAAACTGTCATGAAGCGTAGGGCGAACAATGAGTATTTGGTAACTATGCAGTCAGTAGCGCCAGAATGAGTCGATCAAAAGTGTTAATGCATTTTCTTCACGATTAGGTGGCCTGCAATCCCGAATCGACCGACACGATCCGGCCGATCCAGCTAAAAAAATAAAATTTTATGGGGATGACATTTGACACTGCGTCCTCACCAACCTCCTCTGTTTCCTCGCTGTCACTCTCTTTTCGACCACTCCAAAGGATACAGTGGAGCTAGCCAGCGCCTTGCGCGGGATCAAATACTGATTTGAAAGAAAAAACTGGGATTTTTTCATTATAGTACGCCGCACCATATCATTTGCTAGCAGATAAAACGCTAAAAATCTTAGTTGCTGATGTAGCAATCGGATTGAATTGGGTACCGATCCACCCCCTAGGTTGGCGGATCGGTCGATGCTAGCCTGCAATCCTACTAATTTCTTATCAGTTGTCATGGCGATGGCAAACACGGAATGGTCTCTCTGCGAGCCCCCGTAGCCCTTGTATTGATGTTCACTGAGTGCTTAATGCATGTCTTTTTGTCTTCGGCAGCAGGTCCAACATGATCTTCGCTTTCGTTTTAGCCCATTCATCAATGCAACAGTGCCCATCGGCCTTGCCGTGCAATTAGCACCTGAACCTCTAAATCGTACAGCGAGAAAACGAAAACAGCCAACCAGCAGGGGCGAATCTAAACAACAGAAACCAGAAAAGAATAGCCGAAATGCGAGTCAAGTCAACAGAAACAGTGGCGGAAACTTATCATTGACCCATTCGATCTCACAATCAGCGCCTGCGACCGCCACATCGCTAGAAACAACATCAGGGTAAGCTGATTCGACACGGCCTCGGTGTCGCCGTACTGTTCGTAAGGGTTTTTAAAGGATATGGATGTTTTGAAAGCGTCAGCACATTGGTGTGTCAACTACGCACATGAAGCAGCACAGATGACAATACATATAACGTGGAGATGTGTCATTTGCGCTGCTAAAGCGAACCGCCGATCTCACAGGTGGCTCCTTCACTTATCGCTAGAGTCCCTTTGTTTTAACCCTCGCATTCGTGCGAGCCGTGGCAAGTACAAGAGGATCATCAGCCTCCCTGGCTGGCAGACGTAACCACTCACGATCAGGTTGATGCTACAGCTGAATGTGCTGTCCTAGACTAGTTTTAATGTGCTGTCAGAGTTTTTGTCCCGCCGACTTTGGCTGGACACCGCTATGACTGCGACGGTTTTTCTTCATCCTCGCTTTATTCGGATACTTGGCCATTCCAGCGCTTCGTGCCTTCTTGGAACCCTAGGCGTTGCTAATTTGCATACAGGAGTGACCATGGGTGGGACGATTAGAGCTGTCACTGCGTCCATACGCACGATGAGCAGGCGAGCCAGCAATGCTGATTCTTTATGTGTGAACCCCCTCTATAGCCCCTCTATAGCTTGGCCTTGCCACCAGGGGCTAAGTAGAGACGCCCGCAGCTGTGTACTAAGGCGGTCCGACTCTCGACTGATTTGAGAGAGCCACCAAGGCCTGATCATGACCAGAGAGCCAACTCTAAAGGGAATCTGGTGAATCGACTTGTACGCACTGCCGAGCCTGCGCTTCCTGGCCGACGCACCAATGTAATACGACTGGGTCCATATTACATTGGTGCGTTGGCGGACCCAACCTTGGTCGGTCCTGTGACGAATCCCCCATTTGGTCGTTTCCCCAACTGAGACGATTCCCCCACCGTGTCGTTTCCTCCACCTCGTCTGGTGGGAAAATCGACTCACTGATCGTGAGACATGCGACGACTCCCCCACCGTGCCGTTTCCCCCACCATAATTTTCTCCTGATCTGCAGTACGACTGGGGTCGCAAAAGGCAGCACGTGTGTGTGGCAGGATGATAGGTTTGGCTTGTGGGGTGAGGGGCAGTGTAAAGTACAAGTTTGGTGCTGCAGCTCAACGTGCAAGGTATTCAGGCTACAAACTTTTTGAACTCCCTACTTATTGCAGAATGATTATTGCGGACTCCCAACATACGCTGCCAATACGAATGTATGTAAGACCAGACCAGGTTTTCTGTGCCAATGAAGGCATGTTTCAAAATCCAGATCCAGATGTAAGGATAGAACTACGTACCTCACTGTCAATCGGGAAAAAACCGAGGACATAAAATTTAGGCAGTGGAACTTGAGTTAACTCACCAGTATGACAGCTGCAGATTTTGGCAAAGTAGTTTTCTCATTCGCGATACATTAGGCTCGTCTTCTTTGTCCTTGAACCATGCGAGCGTGGTCCAAGGAGCAAACGTGAGGCAAGCATTTTAGGCCCTATCACAACATGGCTTTCGGAGCATGGCAGTCGAACGATGATTCAACAAAATCGTGGAGTATTTGAGGCATATTTCATGTCTTCTAGGATAAGCGATGAAGATTTGTGGATGAGTACTTACTCCCATGCAAAGGCTCAAAATTTGAATAGCCGCAGTTTCTCAAAACTGATGGTGGGGGGAAACGACATGGTGGGGGAATCGTCGTCTCAGTGAGGAAACGTCGCATGTCTCAGTGAGTCGTTTCCCCCACCAGACACTGTGGGGTAAACGACACAGTGGGGGAATCTTCTCAGTGAGTGAATCGACCAAGTGGGGGAAACGTCTCACAATCCCTTGGTCACCCTTCGAGGTATCCTGGTCTCGTGTCCCTGCCTCCGTCCTTCTGCAGGTGTCTCCGTTGGGACCTGCAGGTGGGAGGGAGTGATGTAATCGCTCGACTGGCAATCGATACTCTGCAAGAGCCGGCACCTGTCAGAATGATGTTTCAGCCATATAATAGGTCGGAAGACTTGGGTTTTTGGCGTGGCGCATAAGCTCCACCTTTCGCTCCCTGCAGTAATACCAGTAGACCCAGTCGTACTACATATGAACTCCGACGACATTGATCTCTGATGGTAGCGGCGTTTCAGCTGCTCTTCAGACTACGCTGGTGGGTGTAAGCAGCGCACCCAATCGGTGGGAGATAGTAGAACTGTCTCTCAGGCAAAAACTCCGACTGAAGGAAGGCAAGTCTCGCGACTATACCTGCCCTAGAAACATCAACCGGAGAGGTTGACGTCTCCCACCCAGGGTTGGTATCGATCTCCTGACCTCCAAGAATGCTGGTTACATGGGTTGTGTTGGCGTATAGGAGTTTGATCCACTGGACGGACACACTGTAAGTTTCGGGGACTCTGTGCATTCGAACGTCCTGCCATATCGGGTCGTAGAGGGCGCTGTCAAATGCCTTCTCTGGGTCAAGAAACGCCCAATGGACGGGCTTGTTTTTCTCGACGTTTCTTCGAGAGTAATCAAGCAGCGTGCTATGCCACACGTCTTACCGCTTATTTTGACGTGACCACCTTACTCTGGTGTAATTTTGACAATTTTTTGGGCCCTGGCGTTGATGATCCGCGTAAGGATCTTCATGGCGTACCACAAAGTCGAATTACTAACTAATTCGCCTCCTGCGCACAATGACTGCGAGTGTTAAACTGTGCAAGTTATCCCAAATCTTTTTGCGTTCCAGACCATGCACCCCGCCCGACTACTTGGTTTATTATTCCAAGCGTGCTCTCCTCGATAATCATCAACTTGGCTCCCCAGTCACTTGCGCCATTTGCCTGAGTCAGTTAAAGTTGTTCGCACATTATGGTGCGCGTGGATATTTGGCACTGACCCATTCCCTTAGACATTTAACGGACATTCAGATCTATCGATGCCGTCATTGTTCGTATAGCGACAATGGATCGACAACCATCGCACTCCATGTGAAGCGAGAGCACAATGTGAACGATTGCACTGGGCATTTCTATCATCTGATGGACGAGTATCGGGACGAAATCATGGATATCGTTGACAAATGTTTCGGACAGCCCAATAAGGGAAAGAGGTGAGTATAACTGCGAGGTGAATAACAAGTATGGGCAAGGTTGGCTGGGTTAGAGGGGGGTTTGGGGTGGGGGGGAAGAGGAGGAGGAGGGGGAGGGGGGAGGGAGGGGGTGGAGATTTAATCAGATCGCCTAAGTAAGCCTGATCTGATTGCGTGTGAGACAGGTCAGGCCAGGTTAGGTTTGGGTCAAGTCGAGTGAGTGAGTTGTATGACTGTTTACATGCAGTACTGTAGGCTGGCTGGACAATTGGCCTGTGCTTGGAGGCCAGGTCTTGGTCCTGCCCGCGTACAATTTGATCGCTTTTGTTCCCTTCCTGCTGGACCTGAGGGGGGGATTCGAAAGGAAGGGTTTAATGTCCTGGCCGGCCCAACGAGTGCAACGAGGCAACAGGGGGAGGGGGTAGGGGTAACACTTTCACCCCCTTGCCCATACTTGGTGCATAAGTGTTTTGGCGGATATCTGCTGCTAAACTTATAATTTCCCTCTTGTCTATTGGCGGACACTTTCTGCAGATCAACCCTAGTGTCCATAAAATCGCCAGACAGAATTTGCCAAGTCTGCATGAAATAAAAGACCTGATATTCCTAATAATCTTCACCTCAGATCATGACTCTAGCTGCGGTGATCAGCCCGATGGGTTGACCGCTACAGTTAAATCGTACTCGAATGTAACAGCACGCCCCTAGTTATCTGCAGAAGATGCAGCATCGTACACTACTGTACTCGTACGTTCATAATTTTGGTGAGTTTCCAGAGTACAGTTAGCGAAGTAGCGAAGTTTACATAAATGGAACGACGCTGATATTCGGAGTTGTCTATCGCTTGATGATGCAACCATCTGACAGGCTGTGGTTGTAGAGCATGTTATGGCCAAACTCTATGGGACAACACCTTCAACTGAAGTAACGCGAGTCTAGGACTACACTTGCGGTTAAAGCATTAACCCAAGGGGTTGACGTTTTTAGACAGGGAAGATCAATGCTTAGTTCTTTCCGGCTGTCCGTGTCCCGCACGATTGACGGGTGTCACACTAATATGGAAGCACAGAGTTCACATGCATTTCTCAGGCGCGGAATCTTTAGTGGTTCAATGCCCTAAGGACACTCAAATATTGTCTGTTTGAATGCAAATCTAGTTTGCTGCTTATTGCGTGCCTATTATTGTAGCTTTTGTTTTACTGAAACGTCATGCATAATTTACGAAATGCGAAAAAAACATACTAAACTTCAATGTCACCAAATTGGTGAGTCTGCATACTCGTGATTTTAGTTTGTTATGTTTTAGTGTTCCTGAAACTCAGCTGTCGCTGGCAAGCGCTACAACCATTTCGTCTACCACTGCCGTCAACCGTATCTCTCTTGTCTCCAAGCCCCTCTCTGATGTGACCGTTTCTTCTCACCTTCACCCAACATCATCCAACGTATCACGTGGACCGCATAAATCTCATGCAGCACCTTCAAACCAGAGATCTGCGCTTACTTCGACCATTATCAGCGACTTGGCAACTGTTTTGGCTAATGGGGATGCCGTTTTAGCTAGTTCGGATTCGGAAGAGAGTAGCGACGAATCTGAAGGTTGTTGGCCTGGTCCCGCATCACTTGAAGCTACGATTGTGCGAAATGCAGCACCACGAAGGTAAACTTGCTTGTCAGTCACATTTTTGGGGGCCAGACTGCAACAGTTTCTCCTTGATATTTAGGAAGTCTGACAAGCATAATCCAGTAGCCAAGCTCGATAAGCCTGAGTTTTCGAAAGCATGCCCGAATGTAGCTTCATCTTCGCGAAATGGTCCTTTGGAAATGGCCGCGGGGTGTCGATCTGGTGCGAGTGCAATTATCGCGCGCTTGCCGACTGTTGTTGTGCGTAATTGTAAGAGATTGGATGCACCAAGCTATGGACAGTCTAGAGACGACCCTCGAGTGGATGTCACGATGCAATCAAGTAGAAACCAACCCGTTATTGTGATTCCGATAGTTGGATCGAATGGAAAAGCGTACGTAACAAATTTAAACCACACTCAACTTAAAACTTTGAAAATACCAGTGCGGATAACGACTGTGGTTCAATCGACGCCAGTGTCGCATGAAAAACCTGGAAATTAAAGCTGACGTTTGGGAACCATCTCGAGCCGTCGACATCGGAAATTAAAAGATAACGTTATACATCTGTCAATTTCGTAAGTTTCATTTGATTTGTTGGAAGTGGTCTTCGCAATGTGTGCGAGCGGATGGAGAAACCTTCGGGGTGGTTACCAGGTTGTACATAGACAATGGACGAGCCGCTCGTCATTCAATCCGCGCAGTACATATCACACTCTTTATTCGGATTCAGTGTGGGCAGTTTTTGACATTTTGCGTCATTTTCTTCCGTCAAAAGTGGGCTTAGCGAATCAGTAGCGTTTGAGGTTCTACTTACAGTATCTACAGTAGTGATGTTCTACTGTGTAAAGTTCCTCACTGTACATATTTGCCCTGGATTTTTTATTCTTTGATTTTTAACAGAAATGCATGAATGGAATATAGCGTGAAAACAGGACTATGGTCGTGATGTGCATACTTAGAAAGTGACGATATATAACAATTGATCTTCTCTATAATCCCTGTTGCCCAAGATCAGTTACTGTATACTTGTCTGCCATCCTCATGTTCGTAATTTGGTAAAGTTATTCGACTAAACCTTGATCTAATGAAAAATTTTACCAGCTTTTTTGGATCTAGTAAGTAATTTAACCTGACCAGACGTTTTGGATAATTTGTGACAGGTACATTAGATTTTTAATACAAATATATTCTAAAAAATTGTCTGAATCACACCAATAAAATTTATCATGATAGCATGCGCCAACAATATCCATTCCAATTCCTATTAATTCTGTCCTTGTCCCAACACAGCACTGCCCACAACAACATGACTACATGATAGTGCATAGTTCTCGTGTCCTCTCGTGCGAAAAATCGCCAAGTAGCTCATTCGTTTTTGCCACTTGTGAATAAAATTTAGCAGACTTTTTTGGTTTTCTTGGCCGTTTTGGATCGTTGAAATCAACGGAATATAAACCAAATCTGAACTCGTAACCCCACTCCCATTCAAAATTGTCCATGAGTGACCAAGCGAAATATGCTTTCACGTTACATTTGTCTTGCGTTATTGCTGAAATTATTCACAGTTAGCTGAGAATATTGCTGAAGGACGTTACATGCACATCGTCAAGTTTCAAGTTTGTTCTCGATATGTGTGTACGTGACATGGCAGCCAACGAGTTTTGAAAGCCTCAGGTATCGGATCGGACACGCAACTTACTCTGTACCGAATGACCCGTATGATGTTGTTCAACGGGTGAGGCCATCATAATGACTAGTGCATACCTGCATGAAGGGCGGACAAGTGCTTCCCAATATACTCAACACGATCGTCATCTTGTAATGTGTTGCCTGGATCAGCACATCCGTTCTCAGCGATCCATACTTCGGGATTTCCATAATTATCCCGAATATATTGCAATATCTTGCGAAACCCCCATGGAGCCAGTGCAATGCGGGTGAGGCCACATCTGATCAAAAAAGTAAATAAAGTTATTGTCATGTAAACGTTAGGTACTGCGACATGTACCTTTTCCAGCTTAGATGCTGGTAACTTTTGGCATCTTGGTCAGCATTAAGATTAACACGACCGCGCCATGCTGGAACATTTTCGACGAGGTGGGAGGTGTAGTAATTCAGTCCAATATAGTCATAAGAACCTGAAAACACTTGAATTCCGTGATTAGGACTCCATACATTTACTGTAGTGCAGCGATGCCTATGGAGCTGCTGTTCAGTTGAACTCGAGTTATTTAGCTAGTCGATATATTGTCGCATTTTCGGCCTTGTTTTATTTTTAGCTTTGTACCTGGTGGCGCAGTTTTAAAATTTGTTTTTTATTTACTGCAGCATTTGCTAGTTCGTAAAACCGCCGCAGTAGAAGCTGGTGTCTTATCCGACGTACAACTTTCCACTATCCGTGTTGTTACTACGACTGACTCACAATATACACGAATACACAGTTGAATAGGGGGAGGCGCTGATTCGCCTCTCGTCATAAACTCTATAAAATCCTCGCGCGGGCCTCATGCACGACAACTGGACCACGCCTAAATATCAAGTTTTTAATGACTGAAAATTCGCTCTGGCGGACGTAGGAGAGAATGCGGCAGACCGAAGTCTGTGGGACGATAACTTTGACTGCAGCAAGCCAGATCTCGCGAACATACCTGCGGCTGAAACATCAACCAGAGCGGTTATTGTTTTACTAATTCCCTTTCTCTCACCATGACCCGCTAGCCGTGGGTTATGCAATACGCCTGGGTGCGTATTTCCTAAAGGGAGCGACCAGTGGAGCTTTTGCACCAAGCCACAACCCCCCAGGACAGCCAACCATGTCTTGCGACCTGAAGTCCAAGACTGAAACGTCACCCGTGCTGGCTCCCAGGTGCTGGCTCTGTGCAGAGTATTGACTGCCAGTCGGGCCTCTACAATTACACGGATGGCGTCCGCATGAAGCTGTGCAGGTGTACAGTCAAGCTACAGCAGCGCTTCAGAATAGCATCACTGCAGCGCTTGCGCTCGCACGGCTAAAAGTCAAGTGCAATTTATCGCCCCTAAAACCCAACCTAGTTTTCGTAACATTACCCCACCTTTGATCATTCTCTTCTCTTCCTCTGTGAATTCGGGCAGTCGTGATCTGAATCGGCCTTCGGCGAGGCTTTTCTTTGCCACTTGTTCTTTCATGAGAGGCGGATAATCGCCATCCACGCAAATAGGATGAGTGAACCAGCCAATATGGAACGCATTGAAACGTTCAGCAGCATCGATGTCTTCCTGACGATTTGAAGCAGGCTCGCCCCACGAACCGACTATTCCTGGCCCCACAACACCTGAAATGAGGAAGGAGCAGGCGGGATGCTATGATTAGTGACAGTGCGAAGGTCAGCAGCTCCAAATTTGTGATGTTTGCACCACTATCAGTGTTTTGCCCATCGCCCAAAAGTATGATGACAGTGTTTGCTCACGGCTCACATACCTCTTTGCTTGGAGCGGAATTCCTGGTCGTAAATGTGATAAGCCTTGGCATGGGCTTTGAGCAGGTGGTGGCCGACTGCGTAAGGATAGGTGCCAGGTGCTTCGCAGTGACCTGGCGCGTGGACACCACAACCGTAAGCCACCCAGCTGATGACCCAGAATTCGTTGATGGTCATCCAGTGTTTCACCTGCAATGACGAAGGACCAAACAAATGCAATATATTGATACCGTCTTGATGGCGATGTGCTGTACGTACGAGCACATGGAGCATTGTTTAGCAAGTTTTCAAACACAGATGCCTGAGTCAGACTAAAGGATGCACGAGTTACTGATTCAAGGAGGACAGTCCAAAAGTAAGATCTGTGCAAAATATTAGAGGGGTCTGACCAACTGGTCAGAAATGGTTAGCACCTAGAGAACAGTGAAACTTTTAAATTTTCCTGGATTTTTTGGGTTTTTTTGGGTTCTGGTTTCGTCTCAACGCTCGGCTTCCTTATCACACAAAAATTCAGGAATTTATACGCTGAGCACCACTGGCCAGTTAGCCAGACGCCTCTAATATTTTGCATAGAGCTTTCTTTTGCACCCAGGAACATATTACAATTTTTCGTTTTCCAAAGTTCGACTTAACGGTTGACGATGTTCCCTTGTGAGCCAGGCTATAGAGGGGCTTGAAGGGTTTCAATGAGGACTATTGAACTGCGTGCAGCATTTATACCCTACGTGTCAAGGTAGAGAAATACCCAACGAGCACTACGTGTCATGCATGTACATGCCCTATATGTTTACTTTTAGACCCCATTGTTATGCTGCTAAGTCCCCTGCCCACAAATATCAGCCGACAAACAGTTTGCTTGTTACTGTTATTTCTCCTTCATAGTGATGCAGATATTGGTATAAGTGGAGATTATTATACAGCTTGCTACTTTTCTATGGCAAACCGGGCAATCCACTGCTTACCAAATCCCCAAACTCTTGAAAACAGAACCGCGCATATTCTATGAAGTAGTCCACCATGATTTCGTTTAACCACCCTCCTTTATCTTCCAGTACTTGCGGATGGTCCCAGTGATAAAGAGTGACCTGAAATGATACCGGCAGGTGACTTGATTTCTTCTCTGATCAATGGACCAACCTACGACCTTATCAGATTTTCGCATCACAGAATTTTCATAGAAAGCTAAATCAGTCCAGCGGTCACTACTGGATCGGATGGGGTCTTGTCGGATTTTATCAGATGGAATAAGTCAATTCGTATCCACCAGGTCAGATCCGAGAGCATAGTTCATGAGATCCGAGTTTGGATCAATCAATCCAGCTGATCCCTTCGGTTACAGTACATATATCACATTTGTCCCATCCGATCCAGTGGTGATCCAGCGGGCATTTTTCGATACCTACAAAATTCAGTTTTGCTTACATGGGGAACGATTCCATTATCCAATAGTTCAGTGATCAAATTTCTGTAATATCGAACACCAGCGGAATTGACAGTCGTTGGCGATCCGTGAGGCAACAGACGAGGCCATGATAGAGAGAAGCGATAAACTTTTACCTGACGTTAATAAGTAGAAATTGCATTTTTTGAAAAAGCGTTTATTGGCAAAGCATTCAGCATTTATTTACAGTTCCGCAATTTTATCAAGCTACTTTCATTACAGGCGCCCCTTCGAGTGCTTTCCTCGGCTAATATTTATCCCATCCGTTTCCCCTGCACTCTTACTAATGATAGTAATCGCTGCGTGCGACAGGGCCGTTTTCTTTTGTCAGCGCTAATGGACTCTCCCACTCCAGGCCGCAGACATCCGCCTATTCACCAGTCCCGCCATCATACCACGCTATGAGCGTACACTGTGGTGACAGCTGGCCCGCCCTGAGACGGAAACCATTTTAAAAAATGCACACAAGAAAGCTTCTTACGCCTAGCTCCTTCAGCAATCGCACGTCCTCTTTGTACTGATAGTAGCTATCACACGCCACATCACCAGTACTCGCGTCCGAAATAGGACTGGGTTTTTTGTGGCAAAACGTGTCCCAGACACTGGGCGATCGACCTGAAATACATTAGCTGGTTTGGCTATGCTGATTTGGTTTCTTTCTCGAATTTTGCGTTTTCTACACCCCTTCTCCAGCGTATATTTGTTATTTTGCAAAAGAATAAACGTCTTACCGTCTTTGTCCCAGGCACCTTCTATTTGATAAGAAGAAGTAGCTGCGCCCCAGAGGAAATTGCTAGGAAACTTCAACGTCATGACGGCAGCTATCGTTGAGAAGATTTATCTAAAGCAAAGGCGACGCAAAGAATACAGAGTACAGGCAATTATAAATAACTAGGTATCTTGGGTTCAGGTATGTGGCTACGAAGAAAACATGACACCTAAGATTATATCCACTGTTCACTAGAAAGACTATGAAATAGAATGTTCACCCTGACACTTTGAAGCACTTCACAGTACGGCCTATTATCGGTCTAGATACGACTCGAAAATGGTGATGACTACCCGACACCCAATGACGACCAGAATACGTGCACTCATGGACAAAACTAGTTCTACAAAAACGGGAAACTTGACCCTGTCAGGTTTCAGTTTTACTGTACGCACGAGGCGGACGATTAAAGGGCGTGTAGCCGTAAATGAAAGCGACCTGGATAAGTCATTCCAATAAAAATGGGTGGTCTGGCAACTTAGCAAAAACTAAACCTCACCTACTCCCCGCCGACTCGATGTAGACTGGCGAGAAAAGCGCAAGGGTAAACGTTGAATGTAGATAGGTAATAAAACCTGAAGCAATCACACTCGAGTGAGCGTTATCAAGCTGGCTCAATACTCTACTGGATGAGAATAGGAAAGTAAACTTACGCAAACGAGCTGAGCAAAGGAAACGCGCTAACAGGATTTATTATGGACACAGGAGCTTTGTAGCTGGCTTCTGAAAAGAATATCCGCATAAACGAGACGAATGACAAATGGAGAACTGCTTTTCGTTGCGAATGCCTCTTGCTCGAGGAAGAACGTTGTCCGAAGGGAACTGGATATATCGATCGAGGCTGAAACTCTCGTATGCTTAGCGATCAACACATAGCATGAATCTCAATGAAAAAAGCTCACTATTACCCAAGTTGTGATGGAGTTTACTGCATACAAGTCCTGTCACAAAATGACAGCGGTTTGCACTGAGTGATTAGATGCACTGAGTGCATAATTGCAATGGATACATTTTGCAAAATGTTTTTTATGTTATTTACACGAATGATTTTTTTTTAATTAACAAATGTTTCCATCGTCGCTGGAATTTAGCGAGACTCTATCCTAATCAATACACTTTCTTGTATGCTTTATTAGTCTTGCTCTTTTTCAGCAGCAAGTAGCAAGTGTACTATGTATATGCGTGTTGAAACATACAGCACATATTCCTTTTATACGATTTTAGTAGCCTAGTGTCGAAGTTATTACTGTTTTACGCAGTCTTTTGTAGATTTTTGGGTCACTGGAGAAGCGCTTGATTGATTTCAATAATTTTGGTAATATCGCACCTTGCTTATCAGCTAATTATCATACAAAACTATTTCGCGTAATTTTGATCTGTTCTACAGATACACAGATAAAATGTTGCAGCCCTGTGTACGTTGGGTCAGTTGATATCAATTGGCACAGTATGTAAACAATGCCGTTGTAGTCACAAGAAATAATTTCGGTAATGCAACCTTTTGTTACATTTGGCCGTTGGCTTATAATAATACCAAGCATATGTAAAACCCAGCTGATTGAACCGAGTTGTATCCACTTACAACGTGCATAGCTAGTGTTGCTAATGCATTTCACACCCAGCGTCGATTAGTTGCATTGTGCTGCAACCCACTAGAAAGACGTAACAGCAAAAGCTGTATCCCAAAAATGTATACTATACCTTTTGGGAGGGTCTCAGGTCTTCAGGAAGATGTGTACACTTTGGCTTGGTGTCAATTACTGAATCTAAAACCATGTAGTGAATAAGACGGTTTTAGTCATGTCATGTCATTCTTTATCCGTAGCCAAGCGCTGTACAACACACTCGAGGGCTAAGGATTTCGTATTTGACATTCATTTTTTACCACAGCGGGTGTCGAACCCTCCCCTGTTATTGCGCACCCAGCGTGAGAGGCAGACGCCTTAACCTGCTCGGCCACGACCCCGTTTTAGTTTCAGTTCTACTGCTCGGTACAACGTTACAGCGCTGCTCATGAGGAGACATTGCCGTGCCAGAACTCGAATGCTGCCGTTGCATTGGGCTCAGCGCCGAACATGACCAAAATTTATCTTTCGAGACATTTATGCATGTTATGTCGGCAAAACGAAGAGAGCATATATGCTTGCTTTTAAAAATGCTGTCCGACTTGTCCATGCCACCTTTTTTGTACAGACAACTACTTCATCAAGGTCAGTCCTGGATATTATGAGCTCTATGCTTAAGAAGTCTATTCTTTTACATGTGATTTACCTTTCCATTCTGCTACGCTCTGGCCTAATTACCCCCACAAATGGAGCGAGAACAGCCACAAGTAAGCGACGTACTTTTCCGCCTCCTTTTTCTCTCCTTCCGCGTTTTAGGAGCAACAGCCGTTTCAATTGACAAACCACGGCTCTTCTGCTCACACTGCAAGAATGATACCTTTGGCTGGAAATACCCGAAACGGAAGACATTTCTTGAATGCATCCCTGGTCTTTTGATGTGCAAATGTAAAACACTGTCCTGCAGAAAGAAAACTGAAATCTTCTTGCCATATTGCGATGCGACGGCCTATAACAATGACCAAACAACTTTGAACCAGTGGGAAAAAATGTGCGAAGCCGTTGGGTGCCAAAATTTACAAGTAAATAAAGAAGAATCAACGTGGTATGTAATTTATATTCGGGGCTTCTTGCAACCGGGTGTAAGCCGATGGAAAAAGGAAACTAGAAGAGTTCGAGAAAAAATAACACCAAATGACTTCTGCCACCAAATTGATGAAAGGAACAGTTATGAGTTAAGTAAAATTGGAAAAGCCGCGGCTAATTCTCGAGCGAAAAGCGCAAAGAGCTCGAAAGCGAAACAGAAACCAAAGGGCGCAAAAACCACAGCAAAACAAGCGAAATTGAATGCCAGGAACTTGACAACGATTAAAAAAATACACTCAGGTTCAGGTAAGTTTGAAATTGCAGCCAGGAGAACAACTCGCCATTCACAATCACACAAAAAAGTGGTAGGTGCGAGGAAAGAAAATCCGCTCTCGAAAAAGCTTACAGCTCGATCAAAAGTTTGGCCCCATTTCGGGAATCAAAAACACAGCAGCAGGGCAACAGTCAGGCAGAGCGGCAAAAATGGGAAAAGTACGAGAATACGAAAAAGGACAACTGCGAAGGCTGAACGGTGGAGAGTCTCAACTAGAAAAACAACCAAAGGTTATCTTGGAAGGAAATCAACAAATAAGAGCAAATTAAACACAACAAACACTTCCAAAACCAAAACAGCGAGAAGTTACAAAACTGTTGCTTCGACTAAAAATGGAAATTTTAGAAAAGTGGAAGCTTCTAAAAGAGCAAATAGTTCACTTCGTGGAGGCTTTACAAAAAGCTGGGGGAAATCGACATCAGTAAACCATATTAGCACTTGGAAAAAAGTTAAAACCACTTTAAGGAAAAAATCGACACTTATTAGTCAAAAGAATAAAAATGCGACAAATTCAAAGACAAAAAAACAGTCACAAACATCGAGCTGGAAGAAAGCAAAAAGCCGGGGGAAGTGCACAGGAAAAGGTAACTTGCTTTTTGATTCAAACATCTGCTTTTTATCAGCTATAAACTGGAAAAAACCGATAAAAAAGGGGTCTGCAAAGCCTGGGCTGCTTCGGAAAGTCGCAAGAGCTTGTTCGCCATAAGGAAAGCTCGCGAGATCTCTGTCCAATTCACAGACAATTATTTTTAAGCGGCCGCGGTTACGCAGGCGGGTCGGCCTATTACTCCCGTACAGCTTGGTAGCGAAAGGCTGGACTCGTCCTGTGTTCGACTCCCGGTGATGGAGGTCGGTTTGCGAGCCTTAACCCTCACTGACCAGGTCGCGGGCGACTCACCCAGAACCCTAGAGGTGCTCAGAGTGGAGGGACGGACGCCAAACGAGGAGACCTCGGCTGTCGAACACCGACAGGGCACACAGGCCACTTGCCATCGTGTGTATGTGTCTGACCGGGAGACCCTCCTGTGATGGTGCTGCTAGTGTAGACACACAGAGGGACGCTGCTGTGTGTGCTGATTGATCCCTGCGCGGCCTTGCTTTCGTAAGCTTTGACTGCTGACAGGCAAAACGAGCTTGAGCTGAGAAACGGACAATCACTGCATTCACAGCCTTTCAATGTTGCGTTTTTCAAGGTTTTCTCCATTATAAAGTCGAAAGATCTTCCCAAGTTTTTTAACATAACATTGCTTTCTTACAGGCGGACGCAAGTGCGACGATGCGTCTGATTTTGCATCGCCTTCCTCATGCGGCTCATGTAAGCTACAGTTCTTAGGCATAGAATACCCTACAAAAAGAACTCGTTATGTTAAAATATTGAAATTTTAGACCCAAATAAACTTCCCGTCCGATGCACCAACTGTCTCTCCGACGTGGACAAAATATATGAGCGAACGGAAATAATAAATTGTGATATAATGGAGCTGGATTGCGAATGCCAAGCGGTTTCAAACTCTTCGCAGTGCCCTTCAGGTGGCACTGTGACAGTAAGCATTTGCAACATCAGCGTTGTTCCAGAGAAAGAAGACTTGGCCCGGGAACGACAATTATGCCGCAACCAAGCCCAGAAATGCGAATATACCCAAGTCATATACCCCGAGCCAGACATTATTCGGCATCTGCTTTTCTATCGAGATAAAATATATCCCGGCATCGCGCGGAATAAAACTGGCAATACGAGGCACACTGTTCAGGAAACTACACCAGTCAATGAGTTTTGCAGAAAACAGTTTGGAACAAGTTACGAATTACGATCACCTTTTCGAAGTAAGTAATGCCCCTTAACAGCAGACAGTCAGGCAAACCTGACGAAGAAAACTGCAAGCTTTTGAACTGATGCTTACAAGCCTGATGTTGTTTTTAGAGGGGCGGTACTGCAGCGAATCGACCGTCAGATCAGCCGATACAGGCGAATGCAAAATGCTTGCTAAAATTGTTCCACCCTACGGTACGTCACTCGCACAACATTGTCCTCACTGACTGAGCCTTCTAATATACCAGGCACTGTGACTCATTTATTCATGTTTCTGCTCGTGTATATTTCCTGTTCCTTTTGCAGAGCGCCTGCGAGCTCCTGCAATTTGCACGTACTGCTCCGGACTTCCCTTGTCGTGGAGTTCCTTGAATGCCTACATGGACTGTACACTCTTTCGACTCGTTTGCGAAGCGACTGGTCCAAACTGCAAAGCGGAGAACGGATACTTTACTATTTGCAATTTCAGCGGGCCTGCTGATAAACTGCGGGAATGGGACACCACTTGCTCGGCGCGATGCGCTGGTGTGCAGGCCCAACTGTACACTCAGTTCTGGTACTTGGTCTATCATCAAGGACAAATCTTCGCTGGCTGGCCTCGTAATCAATCTGTTCGCACATTCCCTTTGAAACAGAAGATAACTATCCAAGAATTCTGCAAGACCCAAGTGCCGCCGAGTAAGTTTCGCAAAAGACCTAACCAAACCCTTACGTTGTGTGATTTCAGCTCGCGAGAAGTACATGAAGACGCAGCTGGTCTGCTCCTACTGCGACAACAACACGACACAAATTACCAGATGGCCGAGTCCACAGACCGACATTACGTGCTTCATGATGTCTCTGGAGTGCTCGCACAAGACCTACATCAAAGCTTACGTGCCCCTGTGCGAAATCAGTTTCGTCTATTTGACCAATGCTCGAGCCCAATGGCGCAAGTGGTCGAACCTTTGTCGACAGAAGAACTGCACTGGCGTCCAAGCTCGCATGGACGACGACACGCAATTTCTGCTCTACGAAAACGATGTCGACCTCGTGCACAAGGGCCTGGAGCGAGTTTCGGAGAGCCCGCGCATGGATCTTATGCTGACCTTTCCATTCAGGCCAGGACTAAGATTAGATGCCCCTCAAGATATGGATGCTAGGCGGATTTGCACGTCAGTGGGTCGAGGCTACGAGCTCGTAGGTGAGTCACTGTTTGGGGCTTTAATTGGCCTCATGCATGAGAACTGCAAGATCACAACGCATACTACTTGGTATGTTACGCGCAGTTTTGTCAATGTGAGGGAGATTTTTCCGAGATAGTACAAGATCACATCGAATGCATCACCTGGTGGAGATTTCTCACTATTGGTCACGAATAACAAAGACGTGACGTAAGGTTTTCCACTTTTGCAGGCAAACAATTGTCGAGTGAACTTTTCTCAGCTGTGCAGGCACAACAGGCCAGCTTGACCAGAAAAGGCTGCATTGATCAAGCCTGTAAGAGTTGCTAAATATAATTTGTGCCTTCAAAATTATGAGCTTCAAGTTTATTCACCCTTTTAGACGAGCTGAATGCATTTGTATCGTGTTCAAATTGCGAACAGCAGATGTATAAATCGTACGTTGATCGGGAGAGTGGTCGACACGTGGCAGTAGAGTGCAAGATGGTTAGGCAATTACTGTGCGAGTGCATCCAGGAGTCTTGCGCCGATTACCCGGAGAGTAGAATTCCCGTGTGCAATATGAGTCATTACAGCGACTCTGAATTTCAACAAAAGATGGGCCTGTGCCAAAACCTGAACTGCAATTTCACCCAAGTCACAGCCCCGAATGGCTATTCGTATTTGATATATCGCAAGGGCTTTGTTCACCCCGGTCTCTCCAACTCCACGTTCCACAAAGATTTTTTGCGCCAGAGGCAAACATCGAATGATTATTGTGGTTCAGGATACAAAAGGGTGGAAAGTGAGTTGACAAATCCAGCGCCGGGCGCGCTGGCCCAAAAGCCTGCTTATATTTTTAGAGCCGCGAACTTGCGATGCATTAACTGCTTCTGCTTCGCCTGTGGGCTGCATCCATTATCCGTGTAAGGCATTCTATGCACCTCCTAGTAACTACGTGTGCTTAACTGTATCTACTTTTGCAGATGACATAAATAGCGAAGTGTCGTGCTCAGGGTGCCCTGGTGGGTACCTCTTGCGCATGCAGGGAATTGATATCAGAGCTGTCAAGTGCAGACTGAACGAATTTTTGTGCAGATGCACTGGAAAATCATGCCAAACAAAATACTACAGTGTCGTGCCCTACTGCAATGTGAGCAGTGTTGCGAGGGACAAATTTGAAGAGTGGAGGACGCTATGCCAAGCCAAGTCCTGCAGGTCCTTTCAACTGACGAGCGTCACTGATGAGCAGGAATTTTTTATATTTTATAACGGAAAAATACAACCCGGGTGGACTCGTGCAATGCAGCATAACAACTATAACCGTCAGCCGTCCACGCTGGCAGAATATTGCTCGTTTCTTGATCAGCAGTACATCTTGGTGCAAAGTAGGTGCCTTACAGAGTGTACCTCCAGAGAGATGACTTTCCATGTTTAGACCCGAAGGTGTGTGGGAACCCGTACCCGACTTCCAATCGTCACGGTTGCTTGAGAACGCCAGGTGCGTAGTTGTTTGTGAAAACGGTCCTGAGGTGTGCGAAGTGAGATACTGGCTCTGAAGTTTTAGAATCAGCATTATTGCCGTTGTGAATTGATTTCGGCTCCTCACCCTTCCTAGTTCAATAGTTTTTTAGGCCAAGCAGAAGCGAAGATTTCCTGTTCCCGATGCCGTGGCGGGGAAGATTACATGGAACTTCAGCAGAACGTCAGGATCATTTGCAACATGACTCAGCTACTCTGCGAGTGCGAACATCCAACGTGCATGCGGGCACGGTTCAAATATTTGACATTTTGCGACGTTAATTCGTTCGCAAGCGCCTCAGTCATCAGCAGTTGGCTGGCCAAATGTCAGAATCATGGCACGTGCGAGTTCGCGCAAGCCACGACCACATCTGACAACAGGAAGTACTTGATTTATGATGGCAGAATTCTGTACGCTGGCTACACCAGCTACTACGACCACGTCTTTCTGTATCGAATAAATCATTCCAAGGCAGATTTTTGCTCAACTGAATTCGGTCGATATAAATTGATTGAACGTAAGTTAAATTTGTTTAGCAGTGCAGATGTGCCTTCCGATTGTAACCCTGCGCCTGGATGGCCATGGCGAGTGAGAAGGGCCGTCCACATTGCACCTCGGCTGCTAATAAGCCATCCGAGCTGAGCCAGCCGCGAGCCGAGCGAGCCGAGCTTGTCAGCTGAGGTGTCGTTCACATTGCGACTATCAGCTCAGCCTGCGGTCGGCTAAATTTGCGGCTGGCTCGGTTTGTGGATTGCGGTTTGCTCAGCTTGGCTGGCTCGGTTCGACTGTTCACATTAATCTCGGTCGGCGGCTCAGGAGCTCGGCTGGGAAAGCTGAAAATTTTCAACTTTTCCAGCCGAGCCAGCTGAGCTTGGAACAATTTTGAACAATATCGTTCTGGAGTAATTAACAGGAAAGTAGCCAATTTCGATAAAAAATATGGATTATTATGATGAAATTATTGCATTATTGTGAACGTATGAAACGGTATATCCGTTCTAGCGGCGGGGAATATCGTGAACTTTAGGGTTTGAACCATGAAACTGGGAAAAAAGCGGGTGGATGCAGTCGCCATCATGTGTGTGTGCTAGGGGAACGGGTGGGACTAGGTGTCAAATTTGGCATTTTAATCCAAAACAGGATTAGAGAAGTGGTCTCGAGGAAGTCCGCTAGAAGTATGTAGTGTGATTCAAGATTTACAGAAGGCACGCTAACTAAATTTAGAAACGAGCAACTACATTAGAGTTGCCCAGCATATGCATCGATGAGAGTATTACTAAAAATGGCAGTAGTAGAACCGACCCCAGCAAAACTGTTGCCGATGTTGTTCGAATGTTTCTTCTCATTCTGATCATTAGAGATAAAACTATCGACCTGATACCGCATGCGCCTACTGAGTAAAAAATATGTTCGTTCGTCGCATATATGCGTGGTTGGTGTGTCCGTGATGCTAAGGATAAGCTGATGCAACAGGTTGTGCAAAGGTCATGTAGTGCTCTTCGTTCAGCAGACCAATACGTAGCACCCATATTTTAGTTTTATTCTTTTGCATTTGACGATGACAGTTCTTTGCAATAGTCTTGCTTCTGGGGAAACTTTCTGCAAGCCGTGCAAACCGAGTTCCTCAGCCGAGCCCGCCGAAAAGCTGACAGAATGTTTTCAGCAGCGTCGCGGCTTCTAATGTAAACGACCCAGCCGAGCTGAGATTACCGCAAGCCGCAAGCCAAGCCAGCCGAGAGCTGAGCCAACCGAGGTTTGCAATGTGAAAGCACATCAGCTAAGCTGACAGCTCGGCTGGCTGGGTTAGCTTGGCAGCCGAGCAGTCGAGGTGCAATGTGGACGCCGCTGGAGAGAGATGGATCGATTTCCTGGCTGGGAAACTTCAGCCAGTCGGGTTGATGTTTCAGCGGCAGGTATAATCGCAAGACTTGCTTTGCTCGACTTACGATTAGAGTTTTTGTCAGGCCGACGGGGCCGCATTTTTCCTACGCCTGCCAGCCTTGGTGACACGATACAGTTACAAACCACAATTCGCTGAAATCCGGATTCCCACTTTATTTCAGATCCGCTTTTATGTGAAAACGAGCGTAAAATAAAGAGAGAGCCCTTCAACGAATCAGGTAATCGTGAGTCCTGTACCTTGTTTTCTTCATTTACTAAGAGAAGCAAGTGTCATTTTTCAGATTGGGGAGGAGCCAACTTGACCAATTTTGTTCCTGGTCGAGCACCAAGTATGACTTTCGCTACGAGTGTCATACAAAAACTCTCGACCACTAAATTTTAGGCCTGGCCGACTTGACTATGTCTTACTGCTCAGGTTGCCCTGAGACAAATGACACGTCGTCGTCTGGTTTTATAAATTCCTCCTTCGCATACCCGTGCAAATTTCGAGGGGTTAATTGCAATTGCGGAACCAAGACTGCTTGCTTGAAAGATCTGATAGTGTGCGACCTCAGCCATATACCGCTTCCTGTTTTCAAGAATTGGGGTTCCTGGTGTCGTTCGCAGTGCAACTATTCGCAAGTCATAAAAGGACACGATTTGCTTCTCCTGCACCACTCGAATATGGTGTATCCTGGTCGGGTGCACACTTCTTATAGCCACGACTTTGAACTCGGCACGACCATGACTATACGGGAATTTTGTGATAACCAGGAAAAATATAAGATAAATGAGCCTCGTTTTGACGGTGGGAATTCTCATGATCTTTTCAACGCCCCCTTCAATGCATTGTCTTTTTAGAAACTGTGAATATTCGTCTGCATTGCACAAATTGCAGTGGGAACCCTTGGCTGGTGAAATTACCGACCGAGTTCATCCAAGTCCCTTGCAACATTACAAAATTGACCTGTTTATGTAGAAACAGCGACCACTGTTTCAACAAGCCCGACCAGCAGCAATTCCGTCCAATTTGCATGCCCGTTTGCGATGTCACAGGATCGTCGCGGCCTGACCAGTGGGGGGCCGCCTGCCGGGCCATGAACTGTCAGTGGTACCAGGTCAAGCATAACTCTGACCTTTTCCTTATCAAAGCTGGAAGAGAGATCTCTCCGGGCATCATTCGGATCAGGCTGTACAACTATGTGCGCCTCATTGCAAGAACATTGTACGAGTGGGAATGGTGCGCCTATCAAAAACACTTTCCCACCCAGGCCATCTCTCCTGCAATTCAGAATAGTGAGTACCATCAGAGTGTGACTTTTTCTGAGCTTCCGAGCTGTCATCGGCTTAAAATACACCTCTCTGTGACTCTCTTTAAATTTGAGACCCTGAGAGAACTATCGTGCGCACATTTTTAGTCATCAATTTTTTGCAGGCGAAGGATGTGGCATATTTCCATGGTACACTAGTAAGTACAGTACTTTTACTGTCTTATATGATGTCCATCCAAAACCCAAGTTTGAGCTTTGCTCTCTGCTTATTAATAATACCACCTGCGAAAGCTAACGCAGCCAAATCTTACAATCAGCTAAGCAGTGCCTCGCGCAAAAGCTGGGTTAGAACCGGTGTAACTTTACTACTTATTCGAATGGTTGAGGAGCATGCAACTTGGGTAGCATTATTTCATTTAACAGTAAGGACTGTTTCATTAAAACTTATTATGCAATTCTGTCTTTCCTGTTCCTGACATTAAGACTGTGAGGGCAGTAGTATAGAGTTACGGATTTTGCATTCCCCTCGCCTAAGTGGGTAGCACACATTCGAGCGAGAATACAAGTAGGTAGCATCGATTTATGGTACATACTCCTTTGTGCCTAATGTGTACTGCTCTTTGACCTAGCACCCCAAGGGGCGTACCCGTACTGTTCGAAGAGATACACCTCGCCATACATTCTTGATGACAGCCACTACACTGGTAGAACGTATCGCTGGGTGTGCAATGACGGCACTGTATCCGGGACTTGTTCTTTCTACTTGGCTATACGGGGGGAATGGAAGAAAATAAGCACGGGAATATACACCTTCCGCGTCGATCGAAGCGACTATGAACAACTTCTTGCAGTTTGCAAAGCCCGAAACTTTACCTGGGTTCAACCAGCGTCGATGGAATTCGAGGCGGCATGGTCATGGTATCGATTCGAAATAGCTGATACTGGTGAAATAATGCCCGGTCTGTACGTCGACACATGGCCTTATCGGTAGCTTCAGGTGATTCACACTGGGCGAACAATATCGTGCATACTCAAATAATTATCAAAACTAATTGGAATTACGTTCGGATTATGTGGGAATATTTTGAGGGATATAGGGACATGCTTGAGAAGACATGGTATACACAAAACTCTAAGAGCACATTATCGGGTTCAAGTAGCAGAAATAAAATAATGTGTTCAGTCCGACATATAAAGGCGAATTACTGTATGAATGTTCGGTTTTTTCTTGAAGATTGCTACAACATCAGTAAACAAATATTGCTGCTAAATATGGGCTGTTATCTTGTCGCTTTTACATTGAAACGGGGTTGAATAAATCGGCGAATCGGGGATTCACCCCCAATAACTTTCCCAGGTCCAGATAATAAGTTCGCCTGGCTTGACCTGACGATGAAAGTGTTCTTGCCCCCTTCTTCAACACCGCCAAAAAACCATTTCTGCTCAGACCGGAGTATATTATCGCATACTTTTGTGAAAATAGTATCATTTTACCAAACCCGCAGAAAAAAAATCGTAGCATAGCGGCTTTACTCGAAAGTTTCCTAGAGGGAGGAGTCGGTATGTTAGGAACAGTTTCTTTGGCATTCGCAGAGTTAAACTTCGGGTAGCACATTTTTACAGTGCATATGACTCTGAAACTTGACATTGGGATGAATACATTTTCGAGCTGGTAAGTTAGCCGAGTCCAGAAATTAAACCCCACTCGCATCTTTCACCTAGCTGCAGAAAGATCTTCACAGATACCAGAACCAACTTATCCGCCAGCTGATAGAACTGGCATGATCTAATCTGACCACACTTTCAAAATCGCTTTATTAGTTCTGTGTAAAAGAGAAGGCAACCTGAGAAGCATCCTTCCCATATCTGAACGACCATTCCCTTTTCGAAATGCAGGCCTTAAACAACATGATCCCAGCTGAGGGACCAGTTTAGCCAAGGCCAAGGCATTTACATCCTATACATACGAGCACTTCTTTTCAGAGAAGGAGGTACGTCTCCTCATAATCACATTCTCCTGGCCGCAACCGAAAAGGCAGAAGTTCCATTAAAAAAGGCTAAAACAATAAAAACGCCCTCCCGGGCCTACTGTACTAACCTCCATCTAAAGTCATCTGCAAGGGACATATTCACAGGGAACATTTTCCTGGAATGCGTTTCAAAAGGAATATAATAATCAGGCGTCCTAGTGCTTCCTATGTAGTAATTGCGAGTCGACAAGAGATCAGGTCATCTGCTGGCAGACGATTTCTCAGCTCGTCACGGTCAGACTGACATGTCGAATCATTAAGACTAACTGGGGCACTGGACACTCGAGCGGCCAGCATCTTTGACCACGACAATTATCTCATAAATTGAACTGTGCCCGACTTATGTACAGTTCGTTTTTGTCACAGCAGGATCTGTCGACTCGAAGCCAATGGACGTCATTTTGTAGTGGCTTCAAAATGCTATGCCGATGCTACATGCTGACGCTGACGAATAAGGCTGGCCCTCGCAAGTTAGCGGAAAAATGGGTTTTTTGGGTTGGATTCGGAAAAAGGTCAGCCTCCGCAGCCCTGTCTAAGAACCCTACTCAATCCAACTCAAAACCAAGACAAAAATGAGTTGGGCTGGGTTTTGGAACCCAATACAATGTCGGACCTGGCCTCTCAGCCACAATAGAAGTAAGGTAAAGCGTGCATATATGAAGGATTCAGGGAAAAACTGTAGCGTAAACTTCATGAAGTTTCTAGAACATGTCAAGGTCAAAGAGTTAACAGACAGACGGACTTTGACGCTCAGGAAACTTTTTGCCATCGAGGTTATCTCAAACCCGAAAGAGCATGCGGGCCATCTCCGTCTCTGAAAAACTCACTCCTGGTCGAGCGCTAGGCTCTGCCATAGAATGCACAGGGTACACAACCTCGCATCATCTTCTGCATCATCATCAAAACATTGTCTGTGTCCAGCACAAATCAAACATTCAAGTGTACGCTTTTAAATGACAGAACAAGAAAAAACCAAAACTATCAAAGGTGGGCAAAAAATTATATTCTTAGCCTCGACGTTATCCCCCGTCACAAAAATTTTTATGCCGACACTACGTGTTATTTTTATCGCAAAGTACGTGCCGCAAAGAAAAAGAAAACACTAACTCGCATTTATAAAGTAGGTACAGTATGTTACAGATAGACCAACGCGCCGAGCAGTAACGGGGCTAGCGTACTAAAGTAATGGCACCAGAACGTCGAGAAAGCTTATGATGTTAGCGGTTACAGTAAGACGAAGAAAATAGAGCCGCGATGATTCAATTGGTCCACACTGCTTGGGCCAGCAGCCCTGACCTGGAGGCTGCAGCTCTGTTCCAGCTGAAGTTGACAGTTCAGTAAGCCTGTTATCAGAGTAGAAACCGATCCATAGCTTTAGCAGCATTTAACTAGCAGTAAAAATGGAAAGAAAACTGAAACTGGCGAAGCATAGACACGGCTGAAGTTGCTACTCGTTGCTCTGCGTTCAAAACTTGTCTGCTATTAGCGCTAATTATGCTAGTTTAGGAGGCAACGACGATGGATGTACTATAATCCATGGCAACGAAGCACCTCGAGGCGCGAGGCTTTTGCTACTCAACGCTATCGAGTGTTGTTTTGTGCCGTTTTAAAAGTCAGCTACGAATTAAAACTGAGAAAATCTTCTTCAAATAGTAATTATGAGAATTGGGATGAAAGACAACGAAATCACTTGTCATCGATCTCATGGGTGCATAACAATGCTGGTAGTCGCTGCCAAAGCAGTCGAACAGATGGTCCTTATGGATACGAAGGCAGGCGTGTAGGATCGGGGTTGGACAGGCAGGTGTTGGCAATGGCGTCTTTCCGCGATGATGCGGAAAAGTAAGTCATTTGCCATTTACTCCTAAAGTCTGATCGTGAGTTTAAAAACTATCTTCATCCTTATCACAAAGGTTGTGCATACAAAAAATTGGAGTTATCTGTGTTGATGCCAACATCGCTTATTGTTGTTACAAGATAGTTAGAAAAAAAGCTTCTTTATCGGGAAAGTCGAATCAAATGTTGCGGGAAGTTTTATGCCCAGATACGCAACCCCCCTTCCCCACATCAGCATGCGGGTCTTGCCCATACGCGGTGTGAGTTGGTCGATAAATGAGTGGTGACTGGTTGGAAGTCTAATGGAAAGACTAGCACGCCCAGCCTCGAAATTTTAAAAAAGGCTGCCTGAACAGTCATGGCCTAGAAAATATTTGCGGTCGAAATAACGTGCACTCTTTGCTGGATGCGCATTTTAAAAAGAGGTGTTGCCTTTATAAGAAGCAGGTCGATCTTGCAACATGGCTAACCACTAATCGGCGTGAAACTGTAGGATACGATTCCCTCCCTACCCGTAGATAGTGCAGACGTACATACATACCAAATGCCACGCGGACTATCACTCAAACTTTTGCGGGGAAGTTTCAAAAAAATTGGGGGCCGAAAACTTGGTTAGTTTTACTGTAGACTATCTCAAGGCACTAGCTTTCACGTATGCATGTATAATTTAAAATGCAAAATCTATTATTAGATCACTTTTGAGACTGTATAGCTCAATAACAAAAAATGCCAAGGTTCTCCTATCCAGCGGAAGCATATACGAGTAGGTCGGAGAATAGTATCAATGGTAAATATAGCTCGATACGTGGCCGACAATCGCAGCTAAGGTTTGACGGCACAGTCTGAGGTCCGTTTGCACTTCGTCCGTCCGTTTGCACATGTTTTTGTACTCTTTAGAAGCCAATGGTCGTCATTTATTATCCTTTCTTTCACGAAGGATAACTTTAAAAGCCTGTTTGGCCGTCGCTGAGCTATAAAATTCACTTATTTAAGGGCCAAATTTCAAACTACCGCCAAAAGTCGCACCATCGGAAAGGCAGACCGTGCTGCATATTGTACGTACTGTATCTATGGGTGGGGATCTCACACTTAAAGTCCAGGCTGATCGGCGATTGGCCATGTTGCATGATCGACCGGGGAAAAAGGCAGCGCTTTTGCCAGAGCAACTAGAGAGATCCACTCAACAATAAAACCTTATGCGTACTGAGTCTTCTAGCGCTCTGGAAATCAATGTCTTTTTACTTAATTTGGTCGCATGTAGGGGGGGGGGGGGGGAAGGTTGCAGGGTGCGTGATTCGCGCATGAAACTTTCCGCAACTTTTGAAATTCGACTTTCTCGATAAAGAATTTTTATTTCTAGCCATCTTTTAACAAAGATAAGCGATGCTGGCATGTGTGCGAGTGCTTCTCTGTTCATATTTCAGCGTCGAACTCGCCTCAAGGATTCAAAATGCGAATATTATGCCGAGCGAAGTCGGTGGTCTGAAACGTAGTTGGATCACAGTGAACCAGTCAACATCATGGGCACGAAATTCGGTTTCTTGTCCTGCATCGCCGACCAAAAGCACCAATTTCAGCGTTTGCTCGTACAATGTCCTTTGTCAAACCACTCTATTGCAAACTTCCTATTTGTACCCGTATTGCTCGACGGAATATTTAGCTTGGCATTATAGATGGAAATTGATGCAAAAAGAATTTACCGTTCTGGACGCTGACATATTTTGTTTGCAAGAAGTGGAAGAGGACTTTTACAAATCGCATTTTTTCAAGTTTTTTAGTGAGCGAGGTGAGTATGTTTTGGTCTTGTGCCAAGGCTGTTGGCACCACTCTGTCCCGCTTATTGACTCCTCTAACAATAAGTGAGCCCGCAGTCGCACTACGAATCATTCTCAGGAACGATTCTGGAATTGTTCTCGAGAACCATTCTCCCCTTGAAATCGCACCAGAATGAGAACTGCTCTCAAGATTTTAGGTGAAATCGCATCTTAAGTCTTTCCTCGGCAGAAAAGTCTGCATTGGCGCTGATATTCAAAATATCCACTTAACTTTCACATCAGGCTTTGAATCTGCTGTAGACTTATCTGATAAGTCAATAAGCAAAGGAGTCATGTACTTAGGGCAGAAAATAGCTAAAGTGGGGCAGAATTGCCAAACATAATTTAATCCGGCTGCTGAGCTGCTAAGAAGTTCCTTATAGCGGCCAATGTGCTATCTGCAGTTGCAGTCTCAGGGGCATGTTCAGTATCTATCACGATAAGAAACGCCTCTGCGCGCCACTGATCTCTCTTATAAGGCGTGTTTCGTATCTTGGCTTCTTCCTCTTGTAGTCGGTGCTCTTCTCATTTAGCAGTCAGCACGATCTCTCGTTATTGCAATCGCACAATTTTTGCCTTGAAAATAAGACCATACTCAGGAGGCGCGCAAAAGACAGCTACCCTGTGTCAATGAATTTGCGTTAGCTTCGAGTAGCTTTCCAGATGCCAAGCGCTAACTGTTCTAGGCTGTATTGAGACACGTATAACTTTTCATAACAGAAGGTGCTATCGGATATGCGTGGTCATTAGGAATACTTTACAATTTAGGATCTAGCCAAGGACAAGGACATCTTGCGCGAAAACATCTTCTATGTTTGCTGGATTTCCAGACTTTCCCCGCAGGCGCAGACATACCTATCTGTGTCGGATTTTCATGCAATGCGATGACGATGACAAAAAGGTTGCGCCATTTGAAAACTAAGCATCGAGAATCGAGCGAGAACTGATCTCCTGGTCGCAGCAGAATGAAGAATCGTTCTCAGGTGAGAATTACTGAGATCAATGCTAGAACGATTCTCGCGAGAAGAGATGCAAAGTCGCACTAGGATGAGAACGATTCTCGACCAATAGTGCGACCGATGGACAATTTATCGAGAACGGTTCTAAAACCATTCTCGGACCTAGTGCGACTGCGGCCTGAGATAGTCTGAATCCTATCGTTTCTGACCATGTACTGTGTTAAAAGGCGGCCAAAATCGGTTTAAATGGTCCGTATCAACCCCCCTGCCTAATTTTTGCTCTTTTTTACAATTTTTGATTGCACAATTCACTAATCTTTCCTGATCAGCTGCTGGGGATCTTAGGTTGGACTGGATGGAATGAACCCGCAGTCGCACCACGAATCATTCTCAGGAACGATTCTGGAATTGTTCTCGAGAACTGATCTCGAGAATCATTCACCCCTTGAAGTCGCACTAGAATGAGAACGATTCTCGACGTGCAGCACGACCGAGGGGAAATTTCTCGAGAACGGTTCTAAATACAAACTCTAGGGTCCTAGTGCGACCGCGGCCTGACTTTGCCCCCTTTGTTGAACTCTAAATCGTGCAAAATGGAGACTTTCTTGCAGGCTACGATGGTCTTTACAAACGGCGACTGGGCGCCAAAGTGGATGGTTGTGCCACGTTCTGGCGTCGCGATCGCTTTGATCTCGTCTCATCAGACTCCATGCATTTCCAAGTACCCAACACCATGCTGTATCGTGAGAATATTGCTTTGATGATCACTTTGGCCCTGAAACAATCGCCGCTGGATCGTGTAAAGAAACCAGCGGAATCAAGTGGTGGCAATCAATTCGTTGTGGCGAACACGCACTTGCTATTTGATCCGTGTCGTACCGATATCAAACTATGTGAAGCGGCGATGTTATTGGCGAAGTTGCAGAAGGTGAGAGAAATAAAATAATTTTTTAACTTTTGATAAAAGAAATTTTGGGATTGCTTTGTTTTGAAAGGTAGTGTGGAGGAATGAATGTAAACAGCGGGAGATAGAACCTTAGGACATGAAATTTTATATGAAAAACATATCGCGACGAGATGAGTGATCGATATCGCCCAAGTACCATTTTTGACTTTTTCTCAAAAATTTCAACTGTATATCTCTGGAAGAAAACTGCTTGGGTCTTATTGAACCCTCGTTGGCACACCTCCAGTAGGGCCTTGTTGACAATACAGTCCCACTAAAGGCCACATTTGAAAAAATGTGGCCTTTAGTGGGTGGTGGATCATTCGCTCCTATGGGCGCACTTGTCACTCGTGGGTGCGCTTCACATACTGTATGTGTGAGTTTGCCACTCATGGGCAATTACTTGTCTGTCTTGCTTCTGATCGTGAGCAGGGCTCATATGTAAGTGTTGGGAGGGTTCATGTGTCAACCATGATCTCTTATCTTGAGTAAATTCAGCATGCTGTAGATGGAAGGGTTATTGAAAACTCACCAGATGTACAAGACACGCAAAAATACTGCTCAAAACCAGCCAGGCTTCCTGATCCAGGATTGCATTGGGTTCACTAACTTTTCGCTTCTAGGGGGTTAGGATTTTAAAGGCTTTCCTATTAGGGGCTAATAATTTTTGGCTCATGCAGTGCCCCAGTTCCGGATTCTGGGGGTGTGGGCACTTGGACACTACTGGGTGAGTGGTCAAGTGTCAAGTCAAGCGGTGCTACTTGGCGGATCACCACTTGACTTGATAATCGCCATTCATAAGCACTGTGCAAGATGTTGTTACATCACACTTTCACGAAAGGCTCATCGAGTCCTATTTCAGATCTTACATTCCTCAAAGTCTTCTACTGGCCTTATAATATGTGGCGACTTCAATGCAGTTCCATTCGGACCTCTCTACAATTTGATGATGGAAGGCCGTTTACATTACGTCGGTTTAAGCCGAGCGGAAGATCCGCAGAAATGCACATCCCCAATTCGTTATCCGTTATTACCAGCTGAGGCACAAATTGAGGAAAGTGGATGCCTCGAGAACGACGATCCGCGTTGCAATGGAATTGTGGAAGAGCCTGGCTGTTTGGCTCATAACTTGAAGCTGGCATCGGCCTACTGTCACCGACTTCTAAACGGGCGAGAAGAAGTGTCCACTCATCTTGCCAAAAATTCGTACACTGTCGACTACATTCTTTTCAAAGTCGCTTCTAAAACTGTCGTAAAGCAGCATCGGGCATCGGCTTCAGCGCAAGGTGGAAATGGAAAAGCGGAATTGATTACAAAAGATGTGAAAGAAGATAATTTGAGATGTCGAGCTGTTTTGAGCTTACCAAGCAGTGATCAGATTAATCGAACGATTGGATGGATACCTAATCAATATTGCGCTTCAGACCATTTTCCGCTAATGGCTGAATTTGAACTGATCTAGTGTTTGACGGGTAGATTTGAAGTATATACGAGTACATCATGATGTAGTGAGGGTATGCATTACAGTACGAGAATGTACCTATACTGGAGAATAAGCATATGTGCGGGCAAGGTGTGTACTAACAATAAGGGTAGCCGACAGTGCGAGCGAGCTCTGCTGCATGTTTCCATTGATACAAAATGCCGCATGAGTCAATGGATTTTTAATGAATCAGTGTCTAAAATCTGGTGAGTCCTTTTGCGGCCTTTGAAAGTTCATCGTCAGATTGATGAGCCATGACCTTCAACACCACACAGATTCGTCGTGAATACAGATTTTCGAGGATTTTTTTGTACAATGTTCCTGGCATTTACCTATTCGTTGTCTTTTTGTTGTTAAAGGGACTTCGAACTGAAATAGTGGGCTCTGAACTAGAAATCTCAAACCTTTGTAATGCTCTGCATACCCAAACCGCACAAAATCTCGAATGTGCCGCTTGTGAGAAGCAAATGTTTCGTCATGAGGTAGTTTCATCTGGCCCATTCTCTTATGCAGATAAGGAAATGAAATAAAAATGGAGGATCAGGAATCAAACGAGCTCGAATTGAGGGAGTCAGCGTATGTCGTCCCGCAGATCGCTCAATCACTGTGGCGGAGCGCCGCGATGCTCGCGGATCTGAAGGACACCCTCGATACCTATAATCTAGCCGATCCAATCATAAACGAATCAGAAACGATCAAGATCGATGTACTCATTGGCATCACTGAATATGAGCGCATCATGGTAGCTGAAAGCAAAGAAATCGGACCAAGCCTTTATCTCCGCAACTCTGTCTTTGGGTGGATCATTTTCGGCCGAACCAAGAATCAAATCGAAAGCGCTGAGCCGGCCTCAACATTCAACTGCTTTGTCTCGTCAGTCGCAATCAACAATCAAGGGCTGAATCACCTCGAGCCACACATCAAGGATCAACGACCTGTGGGAACTCGAGAAGATTGGCATCATTGATCAAATCAATGAACGTGACGACGAGAAAGCCATGCAGATATTCAATGAAACGATCGAATTAGAGGACAATCCATATTAAGTTCAATGGCCGAAAAAAGGTGAGCATCTTGATCTGCCGGACAACTACGGGCTATCCATGGGGCGACTCAAGTCAGTGGTCCGTCGCTTACAATACGACCCCGAGCTGATGATCAAATACGATGCTATAATCCAAGATCAGCTGCACAAGGGCATCATCGAGAAGATCGATAAAGACAAGATCGATGGCCCCATTTACTACCTTCCACACCATCCCGTGATCACACCTGATCGAGCCACGACAAAGGCACGGATCGTCTACGATGGCTCTGCAAAGACAAGCAATCAACGGCGCAGCCTGAACGAATGCCTGTATAGGGGACCAGTCATTCTAGACGACTTGGCCCAACTGCTGCTGCGCTTCCGAATGAACAAGGTGGCGCTGATCGCGGATATCGAGAAAGCGTTCTTACAAGTCGGACTTCAACCCGTATCAAGGGACGTGACGCGATTTCTTTGGCTCAAGAACCCCAAGAATCCAAGTGTCGAGGGCAACTTCGGCCCGAGCGCACGTGCATGTTCGCTCCATATCCAGCCCAGCCAGCGGGTGCGCGCCTTACAGTATGCATTTGCCCCTGATATAAGTAGTAGATTCCTCTGACATGGGCCCTTAACAGTGGGCTTAGCGGAGCTGTATGTCAGGGGTCCGCTGAGCCCACTTTTCGGGACTACAACTATGCTCAATGTCAGGTCATCTAGCCATACTGTAGCATACATTGTGCAGCGGTGCATTTATTCAAGTCTGATTCCATGTCATGTTGGTTAGAAACATTTTTATCTCAAAACATACGGGTTTTAAACATGCCAATTATCTTAGCGCAGAAATCACGCCTAATGCGCCCACACCGCAACCCTGAATCCCAATCACACCCTGAATGATCGCTACTCTTGGTGCGCACTGCCGTCACATTTCCGACCATTGGCTTAGGGAGGCCGCCTGACAGGCAGGAGTAGGGTATTACTGTACACCCGCCTGACGTGCTGTACACAATGAGCTCAAGTTTCGCCATTTTTCGCATTACACAGCTACTTTATCATAGCGTAATCATTACATCGCAACACAAAACATTTGCAGAAGGAAATCAATCATTATCCAGACGAAATCCAACACGATGACAGGAAAAAACCATGAAAACTACAGTTATAGGATTACCCTAAATCTATGCGAAAAATTCCTGTCGGTGCTACTCGTGACGTCTCAAAATTAGATACATTCGATAACACTACTCCCACATTGACAAAACCCACATTTACATCAGCAGTGCATGAGATATATGGTTGCGACAATAAGACCCCGCGAAAACGCTTAAAACAAATCAAAACAATCCTCTGAGAAAGTCAGTAACACACAAGGATTACATCTGCACTCAGTCAAAAAATGTTTTCATATTGATCTGACTTAAAATTGCTCACCGTAAAAATGTTATCTGCTCTAAACTTCCTTGATTTTCAGTTTCTTACAGTGGCTGCAAGGCCTTTTGAGAACTCGTGCAATTCGCTCCACTACCATCCAACGATCCAAGCACACTGGTCGTAGGTGTTTCGAGAGTGGCAGCGGCCGAAGCCAGTGACAGAATAGGTGTCAGGCCTGATGCGACTGGTGTTAGACCCGTGGGCACGTTCAACGCATTTAGCGGATCGTAAGCGAAGATTTTCGATGGAGTTTGTATCGGAATGCCAGGACTGTCCAAGTCAGTCTGAAAACGAAGACTATCCGGACGATTGATGGCTTGCGCCTGCGATGCCACGCTATTGCTCCAAGCTGCTGCGCCCGATGTCATTTTCGAGCTTTTCATACCAATACTTAATGGCGGGTCGACCATGCCCTTATCATCGCGTTCCATATCCATATTGTCCGCCTCCGTTTTAACAGCACCCATCGACGGCAAGAATAACTTTCCGCCGCTACCAGCGGTTACAGTAATACCAGCTGGTTGTTGGCTGGGTGCAAACTTCTTTGCTGGCGGCGGCCCATTCGACACTCGCATTGCGCCTATTTGTCCACGTAGTCGACACGTGGGCTCGTGCGTTTTTAAAACAAATTCCATTTCTTCCTTTTGTTTCGCCAATTGTTCAACTTCGAGTTCCAGAGCGGCTTGAGTCTTCTGAAGTTGGGCCACTTGCTGAAAGAGGATAAAGTTAGAGAAGGGTCATAAAATACAGACGCAATGCGGTTACAGTAACCCCTGCCACGTCAGGCATGTACTTTGGTAAGACCCCACCGTGTTATCTGTTTTTTGGTGATTCTCAAGGTGTGCCTTTTACTTACCTCAGAGAGTTCAGTCATGTGATCTAATCGACGCTTACGGCACCTGGCCGCAGCTTCCTTATTTCTGGCTCGACGCAATCGCCTCTTTTCTTCTTCTTCTGGTGCCAACTGCATTTGTTCCTCCTTTGGTCGACGACCACCCTTTTTGGCTGGTTTGTGATTCTGACCCGACGATTGGCCCATGGAGAAACCGGTGTAGGACGGTTGAGGCATATTGTTCATCGAGGTTGCAGCGAAATGCAAATTTCGGTTATTCAAGTAGGATGAATGCGGAAATTGAGGATGAGCGGTCGCCGCGATACTAGATCGTTCCTGATGCTGATGCAACTGTTGCTGAATGTGCTGATGCACTTGCTGTTGGTGATGCGCGTTCGATTGATGCTGCTGGTGCAGGTAGGCAGGCGACGATGGGCTGTTCACCACACTTGAAACTGGCGAAGCAAAAAACGGGAAAGGATGATGAGTCGAATCGTAATGACCTGGATTCGGCGGGAACGGGAAAAGTGTGCTGACTGGCGATGGAAGTAACGATTCAAAGGGTACCTAAAAAGGCAGCAAGTGGTCAATCAGTAGTTCATGTAAGCAAGCCTGGCAGGCGTAGGAGGGCGGTTACAGGCCGAAGTCAGCGAGACAAAATCTCGACTGGGCCAGGCAAGTCTTGCGACTATGCTGTGCCTGCGGCTGAAACATCAACCTGAGGAGGGGTTGAGGTCTACAAGCCAGTGGGGAGGGGGGGTCGATTACTCTCTCCACTTGCCTCGGCCTACCAGGCTCGAGGGTTATAACATTTGAGTATCTCTACAAGATGATGTATAACTTCCCAAAAACCCGTAATAACCCTCTTAAGTTGTACCTCAACTCAAAGCTCCCTCGCAGTATCTGCATGTACAGTATGTACTGTATGTATCGAAAGACAAACATGGTATCAGTCTGACAAAACATCACCCCATTACTAACACTCTTTGTCACGCTAGACTAACAGACGTCTTCGACACAATTTAGAAACGCCCTGGTCTACCTCATCATTTCACGAGGAGATAATCTCACAAGCTAAGAAGAATCAAGACAACAGACAAAAACGCCATACGATCAGACAGCATTAAGCCTATTGGATCCTAAACTGACACGTGCCCTTTTTTTCCCATGGTATTTAAAAAAATCTCAATGCTCCTACTGTAGAAATGACCAGAGATGGGGCGGGTGCTCTGCGCAAGTATTGAAAAAAATCTTCAGGTTACATAACTGCAGCTGTTCTGGCTCCTAATCCTGTCTGGGCCATCAGTTTTCTGTGGTCCAGAATACCAAAAAGTCTCACAGTGGCCGACAAAGTCTGGAGTCCGGTCCAGATTGCAAAAGGGAATATCGATCAGTTCTAACAGCTAAACAAATTGGGGGCAGTCTCAGAGCAATCTTTCAACAAGTCCACAAGTCCGCCAATCACTGACAACCGACTTGGCCCAAGCAATGACCCCATCCCCGCTCCAAACCCCGAAAAGGAACCCTAATCCACTCCCAATATAATCTGGGCAGCACCTACGTACATCAGCACTGGGCACATTGTACCAGGTGAATGGTTGCTGATGTGGATGACATCCATCTACGACTGAAGGTGACAGCACACTGTCGAATACGTTGCCTCCATAAACGTTCGACGTTGACTGCACCATCGTCGGAGCAGTTCCAGCAGGCAAGCGTCGAGACACGCGAGGTTGGGGCAAAAAGTCAGGCGGATTCATGGACATTTGGATTGGACTTTGGGCGTGCGAGGGCAAGTGACGCGATAACGGGGAGGAGGAATCAGTCAATAAAGCAGCGGAATTTGAAATCGTTGCCCCGGGTATCAAATCCTGGCCACTAGTAAAATCCAGCCGACTAGGTTCATGATTGGCATTGATAGAATCATCGACTAGTTGCTGATGAGTGTTCTGATGATGGTGGTAGTCAGTGAATGCCGACTGGGCATACTGTAGGCGAAGACGACCTTGAGCATTAGCACTGGAACTGATAGCTTCTGCACTTCGATCGAGTTCCTCAGTAGACCCGGCTACACTGCCGGCGCAGACCACCTGTACACACCCCGCCGTACCTCCACGGAGGCAATCAGTAGTGCTGGCATCGCCTCCTCGGCCGCACAAAGCCAAAGCGATAGCATCGTCATCGTCATCAGTTTCGTGCACATTGGGTACCTGGTACAAGCTGGATGGTAGTTGCTCGTGTTGCTGCCCCTGGTGAAAGTAGGGACTGGCCATAATGGCGCCGTGTTGATCCATTGTGCTGGTCGATGATGGAGATAAGGCGGCCACTCGACTCGAAGGCGATAGTGGCGAGTACCGGTTCCCACTTGCCGAATAGTGATTAGTGAAATCGGCAAATCCAGATTTTGGCGACACTGAATCTTCATCAACCAGCCCCGATTGTGATGAGGAAGACAAAGGGGAGCGAGGCGATTCGGGGACAAGTGTGGATGAACACGGCGATGATTGGTCAGTGCCCGTGCCGCACTTGATCACATCGTTATTATTATTTGGTGGGTACATTGCCTGTTGACTTTATACCAAAAGTCGAAGATTTCCTTCACGCACCACTGGCACCACGACGATACGGCGCCGTAATGGCAACAATGAACGAATATCCTTGGTAAACTCGACTCTCGTCGCTTACTGTAGACAGGCACTGTCTGCTAATACGCCTTCTTATCGGCCACACCAACACTCGATTTCGCGTCGGCGTTTTGCGTTATACAACAATTGCGTGGACAGTTTCGAGAAAAATATGGAATGCTAATCGAGTTAGCACCATTCGTTTTTCAATGAGAATATGTTAGCATAGAAGCTAGGTCGGGGCGGTGCCTAGGTTTCACTTTTCAACGCGTTCGCGTACTTTGCTACAACAAATAGTCTAGAAGGGGTGGCTCGTGAAGAAATGTGACGTAGGTACGGTAAGATTAATCACACCGATACAAGCCGAGTGCTGATCGTAGATTGGCACGTAGAAGCAAGAAAAAACGAGCCCTCTCCTTTTCACAACGATACAATAGGATAGAAAAATGCTATTACGCCAAGTCGACGATCTTTCTTTTCTTAAAAAATCGTTTCAAATTCTGACAACTTTTCGTTGAAGCAAGGTTGAATTAGACGAGAACAGATTTCTTGTTCAGAAGCCAGAAATTCGAGTAGTGCGAAGAAATACAACCAGTACCATCCGATTGCAAAAAATCGTTGAATTTATAAACAAGTCAGGTCGTAGGAAGAAGCTTGAATTTCAGTCGAATGTTGACAAAAAGATTTGATAAGCTGAGGCAACAAGAACTTCGTTTTTTGTACCTTACATAAATCCTGATGTACAGACGCAACTCGAGAACATACTCGTTCAATATTACGCCAACGTTACGCCAACAAATTGTATCTAGCTGGGAGTTTGGCTAGATGAAAAGCGAATGATGATCTTTGGTAGAGATTTGACGGGATGTGGAGGCACGTGCTCGCTTCGATTGCGCAAAGCTAAGGCTAAGAGGAAGGCTCGAAATCGGCACTTTTTCATTGATGCAACAAGGTGTAATATGATGTTTGCATTTGGTACGCACAAAAGTTGAAGCCTAGGCTTCGAATCGAGTCGAAGAAGGCCGAGTGTTGGGCAAAGTTTACAAAAGAGAAGAATTACGATTTGGGCGGCAGGAAGAGAGTTCTATAAAGCCAAATATACTTTTGTATACAGAATTTCCTCCCCCGCCTGGTGCACGTCAGTTTTAAGCCCCTTACCTCGGTTCTTCCCTAAACATTCCCCCCACCGACATTCCGGCGCCCGTCGCCAATCCATCAAGCATTATGAACATTGGGCCCTCCCCAAATGCAAACACTTACAACCAAGCTCGATTGACGCAAGCAGGCACACCACGTTACCAAATATGGCGTCGAAAGTTAGCTCTTTCAGTTTCTGTGTCTAGCGATCTGTTCTTTCTCTCCTAGTCTAACATTTCGGATAAAAATTGACAGACTATTAAAAAACTTTAATGCTCACATATCTGATAGGGGCAGCATAAACCTATGTGGTTCTTTGGTCTTCACGACTACTTCTGTGTCATAGCACCGCAAGATTGGGTAAACACAAGTTTGCTCCTCACTAAATCAGTTAAACTGTCGATCCAGGCCCAACAAACTATAAAAATAGTAAGGCAGTCTGGAAACAGTAGAAAGGAAGCGGAAGTCCCACAACTGTGCAAAGATTTCTTAGAAAGAGACGGTTTAGAAATTGCGCAAACATTACATCGAGGTCTTGATGGAGCCAGAGTTCTAACCTGGGCTGAGGTGGTCAGACAAACCAGAAATGTCAGTCAAGTTCTTAATTTCATCATTGAATGAAAATCTAATGAAATTATGCGAGTTCCATTATCTAAAGCTTATGAAATCCAAATATTAGAAATATCTTCTATGGGAAAAATGGCGAAATAAGTTGCTTTTGCACCAAGCACAAAAAATACCTGACTACAGGGGCCATGAAAACCGAAGTTTGATAACAGTCTTCAAAAGCCTTGTATTGGCATGATGTTCGCCGAAAACCGCCCGCCGCACCGCAATTTTCAATCAGAGTGAAATATAGCAGCACTCATAAGCTTAACCAAACTGACCAATGTTTAATGCTCTGACAGAATTCGCCCTGCGCGAAAAGACAATGTGCAGTAAAGCTTTCAAGAAACCTGCGCATCTTTCATAAAACCCATTAAAAACTCAAACGACCTGCAGCGCAATAGGTGGGGTTACACGCTAAAAAATGCCAGAAAACTACCAGATGTAACACCATGCGATCAGATAAGGTTTTCTGACACAGCTGTCAAGATTTTCCTGGAGAGTTGAGTCCGCCCCCCCCCCCCCCCCCCCCCCCCCCACCTCCATCCCCGACTGTCGTTTGTTCAGAGCAACAGCAAAGTCAAGCAGTACAAAGTAATTCATAAGCAGTCAAAAATTATTCCCGTTTTGAAAAACACATAACCAAAGTCTCAAGTACTTTTCGTTTTAAGTCGCTCAAATAACAAAACGTATGACTATCTGTGATCAAAGGAGTCGTGCTTCCCTACTCGTATCTTACTCTTCAGTCAGCTGAAACTGACAAGCCTCTGCTGAAGATTCCTGCATCACTGATGAGTCATCGCTATTCCAGCCAAATCTAGGATACTCTGAAGCACATGTTCATGTTCATGTTTTACCACATCACCAAACGCTTATGCGCACTCGAGGGTGAAGGGACACATCTTACACGAAATGATTGAAGCACAGCGTGTACTTCGTCGCTTGAAAATACTGAAAGGCTAACATAACGAGAACTTACCAAAGTCAAGCCGCGTTCTGGACCAAGAATTGATCAACTGACCAGCGATCGCTCAAACGATCGATTTGTGTGATCTGCCAAAATCAAGCTGAATATCTAAAAATACAGAAAAATCAAAAATCTCTAAGATGAACCACCAAACCGCTAACTATACAGTAGGTATTGGTTTGTCATATAAAAATCGCACGTACTTGCAACGTCAAATTTTATAAGCCCCTTAAAATCAGGAATTTTAATATCTCAAAGTAGGAATCGTAAGAAATTAATGCATGAAAACGAAGTTTCCAAAACATGCTCAAACAGTTTTTCAAATATTGCACAAGAATTACACGGGGTTTTCTAAAAAACCTCAAAATTTTTCATAGTGTTTTTTAAAATCCAGGGATCTGCCCACTTTTTTTCAAAGAAATGTCTCAGAAATTGTAGCTGACTAACCCACTAACGTTTCAACTTTGAGCCAAAACTTTTCTTTCCTTCAGCATTAATAATCGTAGCTCAAGAAAACTTGAAGGCGCGAAAAGTAGAAAGTATCAACCGACGATGTCTACATTCGTGACTCACACTTGGTTCACCTCCTACGTTTTCAGTTTATATATTTTCGAAAAACCAGTGGACACAACCGAACCAGTGCGATGACTCATTCGGTTCGTTTTATTCACAACCTCAGCATCGAATGGCCCCATTCTCCTTGCCAAGATACGGAATGACGTCATGCGACGTTAGAGGCCTGCTGTCAATAGGACGCTCGTGACTCGGCTCTGCGCGTGGGTTGTGTTTAGGCTGATGCGGCAAGAGCGGGAATTTGAATAAGAAGACGTGGTCGTTGGGAGTGGAAGGAGGCACTAACGTTTGTGGAACAGGTTTCTGACGATGAGTGTTTTCATAAGCAGTAAAGATCTCGGCAGTTCATTCGTACAGTAAACTAAATTGTGATAAAATTTCTTTGGGCTTTCCAGAAATGTTGCAGAGATTTGTCACAACGGGGTTAAAAACATCGGTTGAACTATGTAAACGCGATATCACAATCGATAACACTATTCCACAGGGTCAAGGCTGAGAATTCAAAACTTTGAAGAAAAACCGGTCGTACGCTGGGCTTTGACTACCAACTGGTATGGTTGCAGGAAGCGAGGGCTGACCCGACGATCACACATGTCCGAGTGAATAAAATGTCGATTCGGGTGGCACGCGTGCCTGTGGTGAAATCGAGAAAATTGAATGAGTTTGAGGGGATTTCTTCGATCACTTCTTTGAGGTGATTTCTTCGATCACTTAGAGTACGCCAGTTCAATTTCTCCAACATCGACTCATATGGCATTGTCTAGCTGTTAAGAATAGCCCTCGCAGCAAATTTCATCAGGCTTCGACGATGAGCCCTCAACTGAAACGAATTGTGATCGATTTTCCAAATACGAAGAAATCTATTAGAGGAGAGTTGGCGACAGTTTATGGTCCTTCCCCAATGAGTGCAGTACACGATCGTGTGGCACTCTGTGCACCGAACCGAAACAATTTCGATTCGGTGCACCGAACCGAAATTTCGGTTCCACCTCTTTCGGTTCGGTTCGGTTCCAGGAACCAGGAACCGAACCGATCCGCCCGTAAAACAGCATAGCATGCCTTCCGTAGACCGAAAAAATACCGCACCCACTGTCATGTACCCCCGCGGGGAGGTACATCAGTCGTGTATCATTTGGGTGACATGAATTCTTTTTGAGTAAGGCGACATGTCATGCTGTTTTACGGGCGGATCGGTTCGGTTCTCGGTTCGGTTCCTGGAACCGAACAGAAGCGAAAGAGGTGGAAACGAAATTTCGGTTCGGTGCACCGAATCGAAATTGTTTCGGTTTAATGGCGCACCAAGCAGCTGGTGTCGCGCACACCTTTAGCAATGGGTACACGAGCCTTTCCCACGCGCTAGCAGCACACAGGCAGAGGAACACTGGCTGCAGTGCTGCCAGGTGCAGGGCGATTGCCCTAAATCTGGGGCAATTGTAAGTTATCAGGGCAGGTTTTAGGGCAGTGACATTTCTGGGGCAATCTCAGATTTTTAGGGCATTTTTAGGGAATCTTTAGAGATTGGCACTTTGTCTTATTGTTCGCTCTCTCGACAATGCCGTTGCTCCAAAGGGTGTTTTCTATGATGAGAAGTTGGGTGGAGATCTCGCCGAAGCATTGGAAGTGTTTGGCGCCTTCGAATACTGATATGGTATTCATGTGCGCCATCATGGCTTGCTCAGAATATTGTTAGGTGTCTGGGAAGCAGTTTTGTTTCAAAGGGCCTTTGCATTTTTTTCGGGAAGTTGAGTTTTAGGGCAATCTGAACCGGCATCTGGGGCATTATCGCGTTGCAGACCTGGCAAGACCTAGCTCGCTTGAGTCATATCCCAACCTAGTGTGAATGAAGGTGTGCTTGCGCGCAAACTTTCCCAGCATTTTGATCAGGATTCATATAATTATTCAGCATATAATGTGGCTTGCTTTCATTTTCTATGATAGCCATTTGCTATGCAGCTTGCTTTGTGGAGGTAAAGTATCACTGGTCTAAGATGAGGCTAAATTGCACAGGAAAAACCAGTGCTCTCGAACCAAAATGTTGTACCGAAACCGAACTGAATCGATTAGCTAGAACCGAAACCGAACCAAAATACATAGAACCGATCCGGCCGTGAATGCTGTTATTTTGATTTCAGTCAGCCAGAGTTGAGTGATTGACTGTATTTGACACTTTTTAGCTTTGAGACATTTTCCTATTTCAACAGTGTGGTTTTTCAGTGCCGAAGAAGAAGTTTTTTGAAGAATAAATTTCGTCATGATTTATCTTGCACACCGCGGTTTCATATTCTTAGATTCATAAATTTGTATTACCTGGTGCATGCGATAATAATTTCTATTGTGGCTGTGCCGTGGTGCCTTTACAGCAAGACGGGTAGCTTGGAGTAGTTTTACGGGTCATCCATAAAGGTCGACCGCAGCCTAGGGGGGGGGGGGGGGGGGGAGGGGATTGGCAAAAAGTGGTCAGCTGCGGTCGGGGGAGGGGGAGGGCTAGCGGCCAATGGTCGACCGCAGCAAATTTTTAGACTTTTGATGACAAAAAAACACCTTATATCTTCACCAGTAGTGCGCGTTCAAACCTTCAAAACTTTTTGTCTTCTCCTCTCCTTGGTCGTTCATTCCCGATAATGCAATTTCGGGTTCATCAGGACTCTTATTCCAAACTGAAATGGCATCTGATCCGAAAGGGAAAAGTTCGGAAGCGATGGCTTGACTGATTTAGGCGTTGATCCGCCTTTCTGGCCCGCAACCCTGACTGCGAGGCCGAGGTTCTATTCCGACGGAGGCCGGCAGTTTAGTAGCTTGTCGTCGGCTTTGGACACCTGGCTCCGGGCGACACCATGTCACTGTCAAACGGCGGACGCCCACCCAAGGGGCAGAGAATTGAGAAACTGTCCTCAAACACCAGTCGAGAAGGTCCCTAAGCTACAGTAAGCCCAAGCCCCTTCTCACCCAGTATGCCCTCGTGTTGAGGTGCTCCCAGTGAAGACACAGGGAGCCTGCCATGAGAGCTGGTCACCTCGAGGGATAGGTCGGGATCACCTTTTTCCGGGATCGAGATCAGGGCAAGCCCGATCGGGATCGGGATTTTTGTTTGAGGTCGAACAGTTTGCACGCACGAAGGAGATGAGTCTATTTTCCAGACCAAAGCACACTTTAGTCATCCAGGTTTTTTATCAGGTCGAGTTTCAGTCATTCTAAATTTGCTGAAATTGATGAGCCGTATTTTCTCGAAATTCTCCCGCGGGAGAAAGTTTTTCAAATGGGTCCCAGACGGGGTGAATAACCAGAGGGGGATGATTTCCAGAGGGGGAGAATAAAGTTCAACCGGGGTCTAGACAGGGGAGAATAACCAGAGGGGGGAGGATTTCGAGGAAATACGGTACATTAGCAGTTTCGATACGCGTCCAGCAAGGTCAGCCTTGGCTAAGTAAAATCAGTGTTGCCATCATTATCGATTTGAGCCGATGTTGCTGTTGCCTCGTCATCGCTACTACTTCATGGCAGATATGATGGATCAGAGTGCACCTGCCATGCTTATGCATATCATAATTATTAGCAGAATCCCGATGCCTCAATGTCAGGATCAGGATTGGGATCCCAACCTATCCCTCACAGCCGCGCTTATCATATCATGACTGCTTGCCAGCTAATATGATTGGAAGTCCCGTAGAGAACTGAGCCGGCGCGGCCCAACCCGCAAAACTTTTAAAAAATATGGGGAAAAGTTTGCGGAGGCTTTTACAAAATAGAACTCTGCTCCATATTTAAAAAAAGATTTGTCTTCGACGGACAGGGCATCTTGTCGAGCTCAAGAAAGCATATGACGAAACATTTCACAAAACTGCGTTTGGAGGGGGGAGGGGGACTGGCTGAAGTGGTCGACCATTTTTGAGAGGGGTTCGCGATAAGTGGTCGGCATGCGGTCAAGGGGGGGGAAGGGGGGTCAAAAAATAGAAATTTTGCGCGGTCGACCTTTATGGATGGCCCCTTGCCCTTACTCTTCTACTTTCTCTGGGCAACAGAGAACCCACGCGTACATTGGAAGTGGCGTGGGATACTCTGTCGATGAGCGGCACCCTGGCGCAAGGTCTGCTCCAGGGTCTGCTCTCCCGCTTCTTGCAGACGAACCTCTAAATTGCGGCAGCTGTGCGCAAATAATTGTGGGAGTTTGAACCTTTGCTAGACATTTTCCCACAAAGTTTCTTGTTTTTTTGCAAACTTTTAAAAACCTAGCTAGTGTTTCATAATTTTCAACTACTGCATTTATTTTTATGTTGAAGACCTCATAAATTATTCTTGTATTTCATTTTTAGCTTTGGGTGAAATTGATGGATAATATTGATCTGCCAGCCGAAGTTACACAGGACGGCAAGCTTACATTTCCCACAAGAGTAACAAATCCACTCAAGTGAACAATGGCCAAAAAAGAAGCGATCATACAATCGTGAAATGTTCTTAAAAAAACCATTGCAGGTACATTTTTTAATATATCTGAAATCGCATAACAGGCTTTGGTTTTCATTTTGTATGTGCTTCGCTGGCGAACATTTGGTGCTTGTCATGCATAATTTTTAGACGGCACGTCAGTTATATCTTTATTTAAAAAAAAACACATTTAAGTACACACCGAAATTTATAGATCAAGGAGCATCAAAACTGCCCATGTCATGCAGCCTTTGCATTCTTTCCGAAGCGAAGTTCAGACAACGATCTTTTGCATGACTGCGAAACAGTCGAACCTGCGCCTACAAACTGTCGCTGATCAGACCTAAAAAAGGAACGTTGAAGTAGTCTTTAGCAATACAAGCGAGAATTTTTTAGGATTCCGCAGATGACTGGGAGTCCAGTTCCCAACTCACTTGGGATGATTAAAAAATAGACGGCTGTTCTATTGATGTTGCGATCATTTCATTGCTGATCAAGTTGCGAGATAGTGAATAATTTGAGCGTCCATAACGCTAACCCTAAAATGCGAACATGACAAATATCTAATTCTCAGGAGCCTTCATAAAAGAGAACCATATTTAGGCACAAAGGTCTTTTATTGGATTAGGTTTTACTTGAGGTTTTACAAAATTTAGGTTTTATTTATTCGACACAAAGGCCTAACAGTAGCTTCCCAGGTAAATAAAATGGACCGAAGCCAAAAAAATTAAGAATTTTCAGCCACTTATGCCTGTTCCAAGCATTCGTAACAAATGCGACTCACTTGCGGATCCAGCGGAATGCGAAAAAACAATCTTCAAAACTTTTTGAGATTTTTTTTGCCATTTTAACGCAATGGTAATTTTTCCTGAAAAATAACAGGAATTTCAATAAGTTTGGAAATTTCTTAGTTAATAATGATAAAAATTAGTTGCAGAATTTAGACGAGGTAAAACTGATTACAAGTTGAAGAATAATTCTCGAGCTCCCCCACGGCTCGCGCCGCACTTCCGCCGAGATCGGCTCCGAGGGTCTGCTCTTATGTAGAGAGCATAGACCTTGGCGAGGGTCTGCTCCGTGTAGAGAGCATAACCCTGGGAGTGCACCCTCGCGCCTATGCGAGAGCACTAATACTCAAAACTCGTTGCGCCAGGGTGCCGCTCATCGACAGAGGATCCCACGCACATCAGCCTAGCGTGGGTTCTCTGTTGCACAGAGAACTTCTACTCTCTACTCTCTGCACCTAGTCCTACCCGCCTATATCAGCACTGTAAACAATTTTCGACTTGCTACTACCCACTGCCCAAGGGGTAAGGAGTAGGTAGGTGTAGAAATTTTGCCGACTATAAACGCGCCCAAAAAAAGTGCTGCAATTCAAAATTATGCTTTGCCTGCAAATCATTTATGTCTGCTGCTAGCGGTAAGAAAGTGTCACCTGACGTGCCAGCATGAATCATCATTTTTCGTATCCGACTTAGAACACCAAAATCTCATCTCTCGCGTGTACTGACCCTGTTATTTTCGATTTATTTGATATTTGATTTTCGCATATTTGATTTTCGATATATTTTCATTGTTCTACAATATTTGACAATGAATCGGTTATTTGGGCGAGGAAAACCGAAGGAACCGCCACCGAATTTGACCGACGCTATTGGCAATGTCGACTCGAGAACTGAATCAGTCGAGAAGAAAATCGCTAAACTCGATCAGGAATTGGTGAAAATGAAAGATCAAATGAAAAAAATGAGGGATGGGCCTTCGAAAAATGCTGTGAAACAAAAGGCCTTAAGGTAGGTACGTGTGTAGTAAATCCGGCACTTTTGCACTTTGTCCCCCCCCCCCCCCCCCAATAGGCTTAGAGATAGGCCGGATATAAGCCTAGTCTTAGCCTTATGCTTAGGCTTAGGCTAGGATAGGCTGGATTTGGGCTTAGGCTTAGGCTAGGATGGACTGGATTCAAGAGATTGGGGGCCGTAAATCCTCGATTTGAAACTATGAAACAGAAATGATGTTCTGGTTCGCAGAAGAATAATAGAAGCACTTGGATGTGTGGCCAGATGGGTTAAGCCATTTCTGAGCTATTGATTGAAGGTACTCAATTTTTACAACTTCGGTCAGGGGTGAATTAATTTCCGTAAGTGTATTCAAATGTATCAGGCGTCTACCGGATATTGGGCTTATCCTACGGTATCCCGGATAGTAACCGGAAGATAATGCTCTAGCAAGCGCTTAATCCTAAACGAGAAAATCGCTAATCGTTACCAATCTAATCGTTTTTTAGCAAAAAGAACAGCGGATATTGTTAGGATGCTGTAGAGCAATAGCTTCAAGTCCCCATCTTTACTCTTGTATCAAGTTTCTACTGATATACAAATTTAGAAAGCCATGGTTTCGTGCTATTTTTGCGCGCATGCCTGCGCATACACAGAGTCTTACACTGAATAACAGATCTGTTGTTTTTCCTGATGACTATGACTAAAAACTGCCCATTGATTCAGAGTACTCAAGCAAAAGAAAATGTACGAAGGGCAACGCGAGCAACTTATGCAACAGTCGTTCAATATGGAACAATCAAATTACGCCTTGCAAACCATGAAAGGTAAAGAAAGTTGCTCGCTTTTCTGCTAGTTAAGGATCAGTTTGTTTCAGATACTCAAACCACCGTTGCTGCGATGAAAACTGGTCTTGGTCAAATGAAAAAAGAATACAAAAAGGTCAACATCGATAAAATCTACGATTTACAAGACGATATGGAAGATATGTTGGACCAAGCTGATGAAATCCAAGAAGCTATGTCAAGATCGTATGGAATGCCTGATGTAAGTATGTACTGTGTGGGACGTAATTTTTGATACTGTGTTGTCAAACAGCTAGTGAGCCTAATTTTTGTTGGGTAACCCTGCTTAAGCAAATTTAAATTTACCCCCTCTGACATCTGGCGCACTGTAACCCTCGTGCCTGGTAGGTACGCCATGGCGAGTGGGAGAGAGTTATCGATACTCTTCCCTGGCTGGGAAACGTCAACCCCTTTAGTTGATGTTTCAGCCATAGGTATAAGAGTCGCAAGACTTACCTACTCCAGCCCCAGTCAGAGGTTTTGTATCACGGGATTCGGCTAGCAACCTCCCTCATTCGCCTGCCAGGCTTGGTTACAGCATTAGAGAGAAAGCAGATCGACTGCCCTATTGAGCTGTCTGAATTTTTTAGCTGAAATGGTACAAATAAATATTTTTGAGTTCTGTGACGCACGGTTGATAAATATAGTCGTATATTTTTCTCACAAATAAAGGTTCCTTAGTAGTCTCAAAATTTTGCTCAGTACTTCCATACTTTTTCTTTCAGGTAGATGAAAGCGAATTGGAAGCTGAATTGGATGCCCTGGGCGATGAAATTGCCTTGGATGACGACTCTTCATATTTGGATGAAGCTATCAAAGCTCCTGGAGTGCCAAGCCGAGAACCTGGCGCTGAATCACGCGCTGATGGAATCGCAGTTGATGAATTTGGGCTACCCAAAATCGCCGCTTAAGATTCTTGCGCTTGGATGTCCTTAGACTTTTTCTAATTGTGTGTCAGCAGTAGGGATGAAAAATTTGTGGTTGTGTCACGACTAATTGGGTATATTCTAGTTACGAGTAACAAGTTTGTAAATTTTTTATGCAACATAACATGTTTTGTGTTTTCTTGAATATGTTCGATGATGCTGCTAAATATCAGCTTAGTCCGCACGGAGGTCAATTTTTTGAGGTTTGAGTGAGCTGCAACGCTAATCCAAATTTGAGCGACGGAGTCGATCATGTCTGCCAGTAGTTATCTTGACTTTTTCCTTTGTTAAGCGAGATGCTCTTATGCGCACTAAACCACTGATGAGTCTGGGAAATTGCTCACTACTCAAAAGAGCTGTCGGACATGAAGTGACTACGTTTTTTCTCGAAAAAGTTGGCGCTTCAGGGGCGGCTGTCAATTTTGCGAAGACCAACATACCTAATATACCTATCCGCCTCATGATGGAGAAGTAGGTGCGTACTGCATCTGTCAGCAGACGGCCAGCGGGTAACGCTGACTGCTCTGAAGCCGCTTCCTGCTTCACCTTTTGTCGCTTCGAAATATCATGGATGACATCAACGGGTGCCAGGATGTGCTGGCCTGGATGCTTGTGCACAAGAATGTTCTTCCATGCTTCGCACCCATCAGAGAATGAACCCGCAAATGATTACCAGGGACTGCTGGATACTGATTATCCTATAATTGGTCGAATCGGATCGCACTTTCTGTTTTTGACTCACGAGGAGCTCGAGTCTCAAGCCGTTAGCCTCATATTCTCTAAATTTTAAAACTTTCTGGAATCTTCCAAAATGTGAATAAGTTCAACCAACACAGTCGTGAAATGTCGATATATGATAAAAGTGGAAGTGTGATTCTGGTCTCTGACGAGTGGATGCACCTCTTATCTCGACGCACTCGCAAAGAATCGCCCACATCCTTTAATCACTGAGCTGGCATTGTGGATCGGCCACGACGGACTCATTCGCTGTGGTGGTCGCATTCGACATTCCCGCTTGCCCGAGTCGGCCGTGCATCCCATTCTGCTTCCTAAAAAGGACCATTTTACCACCCTTATCACTCGCAATTATCGCCGATAACTTTTTCACGCAGGTGTTTCCATACACACCCCTAAATTCGACACGAGTATTGAATTCCTGCTGCTGGACGTTCAGCCGTTTTCAACGTTGTCCATGACTGCCTGCATTGCAAAAAATTTAATGGAGGTCCTTATCGAGCACCTTAAATGCCCCCATTACCTGCGTCACGTGTCACCCAAACATCTCCATTTACAAGTGTCGGCCTGGATTAAATGGGTCCTGTTTCATATCAAACACCGTTCTCCAGCTTTGCCTGCACAGAAAGCTTGGATTTGTCTTTGAACCTGCTTGGCCACTCGAGCACCTGGAATTATACTACCAGACATGTCTGCGGCGGAATTTCTCATGTGCCTCAAACGATTCATCGCACGACGTGGCCTTCCTTCCGTGATTATTTCGGACAATGCTCAACAATTCAAATCGGCCAGTTGCACTTTGGAAAAACTGTGGTCTTCGCTTCTGAGTAGTTCCCCTGTGCAGTCGCGCAGTAGATACGACATGGTCACAAATGCAAAAGTGGAAACTTTTTGGCAAGTTAAATACGCTGGGATAGGATGATCAGCCATTTTTAGCGTATCAGATTGAAGCCTTTATTCCGTGCCTTGTCTTAACACGACGGTGTCTCCAATGCGCTGCTCATTCAGGTCGGAGAGGCCGCCGTCGGCCGAAAAGGGATGCTTTTGGGTGCAGGTCCAAAGTGGGAACAGTAGCCAGTCATCTCGCGGTAAACCTTTTCCTGTATGAAACACAGGATCCAATCGGTTCCGCGACTCTCATTGCCAGCACCGGCGATATTGCGTGGACAGTACGGGCTGAGCAGGTCCACTACCGGTGGGTCTCTTGAAATGCATACGATTCGCCCACCGAGCACTGGCGAGCAGTAGCCTTGCGTCACAGTCGCCTGCACATTTAGAAATTTCCAGGGAATCAGCCTCAAAAGAATGAGTGAGCATACTCACCTGCGACACGGTGATACAACAGTTTTCTGTGGCGTGGATCGTCTTCATCGATTCGCCACTTGACCATTCTCGATTGACAACACGCCAATGCTGACGATGATCGCAAAGAACATGATGACGAGAGAAGATGTAGCCGAAGTCATTTCTTCTAGTCGAAAGTTTGAGAGCGACTGATGGACATTCATTCTTCATTCTTTATTCATTGATCAAACACTTGACAGTGCACTCGAGGACCAAGAAACACGAATTTAAAAACATAAGTCAAATAAACGTCATATTACGCAAAATCATGCCTAAGTTCTAGTATGAGTGCGAAACCATGAATAAGTTCCCCATGCAATGTCTATAGGCACATCATTCCATAATGTAATTAAAGAATGAATAAAACTCTGCTTATATGACTCTAACTTGGTCCTGGGTGGTGATGATAAGGTGGTGATCGACATCGCCCAACCTGTCACTCACACGTACATTACAATCCTTATAAATAAAACGCTGATTCCCGAAATCATGAAATCCATGATAAAACTTATAAAACTGGCACAGTTTCAAACGCTTCCTACGTTCAGCTAAAGATAGCCAGCCTGCCCTTTCCAATCCAGTCTCATAAGAAATGGTAAAATCGTTTAAATACAAGCGAAGTGTATAATACTGAACGCGATCGAGTTCAGCAATGTCCAGTAAAACGGGGTCCCAAGCCACACAACCATATTCTAAAATTGATCGAATACACGCAATGTTCACTGAGCTAGAAACAGATGGATAGCACCAACTTTACGCCTGAGAGCACCAATCATGTTCATACACTTTCGAACCACGATGAAAATATGCTCAGAAAATTTCAGATCATCAGAAAATACAAAGCCCAAGTAAGTTACCTTGTCGTAAAAATCCAACTTATGTCCACATAAGAACAAGTCTTGCAGCTGATGGATCTTGTTGTGCCCATATCGGAAAATAATAGCTTGTGATTTCGAAGGATTAAAATTCAAACCAGCTTGGCTGACCCATGACGAGATAAAATCAATGAATGGCTGTAACACTACCTCGGCGCCATTCAAAGTCCTCAGAGGAACGAATAGTCCAGTGTCGTCGGCGCATGCTTGCAGTAGAAAATTTGGAAATTGGGCCTTGAATCGATGAAGCAGAGAATCGATGTACGCGACGAATAGTGTTGGTCCCAAGATACTTCCCTGCGGCACACCAGAACCCACCTTCCTGGGTTGGGATAAACATCCATCAACGGCGGCACATTGAGATCGATCAGATAAGAAGGAATTTAGCCACCGAACGAGCTTTAACGGCAATCGATGATCAGTCTGAAGACAATTCAATAATAAGACGTGTGGAACTTGGTCGAAAGCCTTCTGGAGGTCGAGAAAAACGCCGACAACGGACTCGGTATCTTTCGAATTTGGTGAGTCATGAATGAATTGACTAGCAGAGATCAGAGCGCTGTTGGTACTACGACGCTTGCAAAATCCATGTTGGTTGGGCGATATCGATAAATACGAACGGATCAGTCGATCGACGTGTGTCTCTAATAGTTTTGACAGGATCGATAACAGCAAAATCGGCCGGTAGGACTGGTCATCATCTAGGACTGGTCATCATCTAGTCGGTAGGACTGGTCATCATCTAGGCTAGGACTGGTCATCATCATCATCTTACTGTGTATACGACCCTGTCAGCAACAGACATCAGCTTCATCATACGTACATCCGGGCATACTGAATGAAGAATGTCGTTGCAGCCGTAAGGGAGCGCTTCTGACATGTGAGCGTACACATCCAGAAAGCAGCACATGATCTCCGAGTGTAGTAATGAACCTACAGTATTTGAGCATAAGCACACATCGAAAACTGTTATCACTTTGATTATGATTTGTTGAGACAGCTGCACACTATATACGACTGTATGTCTACTTGGCTTTTTCGAACCTATTGTTATCTTAGATAGCGAAGACAAACTTCTTGCTTTGGGAGTGATGACAGGCTGCTGCATTGTATCAATAATCAGCATGAGCATTGACGGTGATGCTATTCGGCCTTCTCCTACTTCTCATTTGGCGCTGTGTAATTACATGGGTAAGGCATTGGACTGCCGGATGTTACGGCCAAGATAATTATCCACTTTCGGAAAGAGTGCCCATTTCCGATGCTTTGTGGAGCGCAGTGGAGGTTAGGCGCAACCACTCGATCTTACATTTTACTTGGCACTAACAGGATAGGTTCAGACAGATGACAGGTGGTAGTGGGAAAAGGGTGAGTCAGAGGTAGATGGGAAGGTTACAATACTCACGAGACGCAACACTCCCGCGAGAGAAGAATGCAAACAAAAAACAATCAGTAGTTCAGTGAGCCTAAAATTCAATTCTTTAACCAGAATGATCAAAAATCACTAAAGTTCGAAGCGCCCCTTTGGTTCCGACTGAATTTGCTAATTTTTGAGGCTGATTGTTTGGAGGTAGTGATAGCGAATGTGATCATCGCCATAGTCGAATCAATATGTTGACGGGGTCAGCGTGACGTAACCGCCTTGCTGAACCAAGGTTGCATTCGAAGGAAGTTTTAGCAACAGCATGTTGAAAGTACCTCTAAACTGCTCGCAGCATGAGACAGTTTCATGTCCCATGGCACGAGCAGACCCTTCATGGACTCGAAAGGGTGCTGTCCATATTAGGCTCGAGACGCGTGAAGTTGATGCACAATTTTGGTTGCCTCCTGGTAGGCGAGAAATCCAGGTTGGATTGTCCTCAAAGAGGACATTTGGTTGGGGCCCCCCCCCCCCCCCCAGTGGGTTGGGAATCTGGGAAAATGTCCTAGTGGACGTGAAATATTGCCTCCTGGTAGGCTCGAAATCCAGGTCCAATACCCTGAATAAAACGGGAATTTGTTGATGGCTTGAAAATTTTCTAGATCGAATTTCCAAGCTGACTTCAAGACACATTCCCCTTGGTGGGCTCGAAATCCAGGAATTTCGATCAAGCGGTTATACATATTTCCACTTTCTTCGAAAATCGAAAGTTGAGTCCAAAATGGAAAATTCCCCTTGGGTCCTCCCCAACGAGGATGGTTAGACAAAGCAGTGGATGGTCACCGTTCTGCTACCATTTCGGGGAGAGTGCCTATTTCCGATGCTGTTTGGAGCGCAGTGGATGTTAGGCGCAACCACTCGATCTTACATTTTACTTGGCACTAACAGGATAGGTTCAGACAGATGACAGGTGGTAGTTGGAAAAGGGTAGAGGTAGATGGGATGGTTACAATACTTGCGAAACTCAACATCTACAGAACTCTATCGAATATTGAAAAATGATTGCTGAAAAGAGCTACGCCCAAAATAACTAACCAGCAAATGATCGTCGTCGTAGGCTGCACACAAACTCAAGCTTTCAAAATTCGTTGGATCGGGTTTAGTGGTGATATAGGTATCCCTATGTATATTTCTATCTAATGATATTGATATTCATACCTGAATATTCATATATTCATATTCATATATTTTGAGATATGAATATCTATCTATATCTATCTGGGCTGAGATACGCATTTGAGAGAGGAATTGGAAAACCCTGTGGAAATCCGAAATGCACGAATGTGGGAACGAGAATGCGCAATAAGCCTTACATAAATTGTCTAATGTTATTATGGCCTTGCCTGGAAAGATTATATTGCGTAGTAGCTCATGTTGGCACAATACTATAGGCGGGTTCACATCGATGGGCCCACTGAGTCACCTCGGCGAGCTGGCGGCTGATGCTGCATATGTTGTTAATGTGTGGGGCATCACCATACTATCTTTTCTCTATATTAAAAATGAGAGCAATTCAAAATTTTGGTATTGTTCTGGCCAAGACACCGACTCGGGTATGGCGCAAAAAGTATTTTGTATTATTTTGTATTCGTGACACATACTCCACATTATATAAGACATTGTGCGAGAGAAAAAACTGAAAAAAACAGTTTCTAAGATAACAGAATATTCAAATTTTGATTCCACAGTTTCGCGCAAGTTCCCGATTCTCAGGCATAGGACGCATCAAAATATCTCGAAGCTCTACTCAAAACTGGAATTTGGACAAACCTCCATATCACGTCAGCGGAACAATAACGTGATATCGCACAGGAATCACAGCCAAACCTAAAGCATGCCACAGCGCACCTAAATTCCATTTCTGCTCTACTACACACATCCTACCATGCACAATATTACGCTTGCAGAACTACACTACAACGCCACATTAGTGCGTAGTTCATATGCTCAATCACTGCGGACCTAATTCAGGCCAATCAACTCGCGCCTTCGATAACTACTCGGCCTATTTGGTCTCGTAGAAACGTTGCAGCGGGTGCAAGACGTGCTTCACCAAAGGCACTGTCCAGCCTTTTCCAATCAGCTTCTAGCTTCTAGCTTGACAAACTGCCCACGTTTGTGTAATGGCCAGGCAAGCCGAACAGCCTACAGAACACAACCGATTAGACACCCACTTCACTCGACACCATCATCCTTACGTCTCAAGCTCCGTCGGCCACAACATGCCCAGTGTCCAAATGCCGGGCTCACTAGCGAATGGGGTTTGACTTTTCAAAAATGGGTTTGTTTGGATTCGACTTCAAAAATTTTGGGTCGTGTTTGGGTCGAATTGTGAACCCATGGTCAGACCTGGGATATCAGCTGTAATGAGGGTTGGCTAGCGTCGAACTCCGTGATGCCATGCTGCCGAGTAGAGATAAGCTTGATCGCGACCAGTCGCCCTATAATCAACACGTACCTTTCTTTCTAGGCTCCGCAAGTTCCTGGAGATGCGAAATTTCAGCGACTGAATGGCATGAGCGTGACATTGCAAACAATCCAGGCTCATCTCGACGCAGAAGGCAATCAAGTCGCGCTGGTCTTTTGGGTGGTACTGGTATCGACTAATTCGGTGAGATTAAAGTCAATGGATGGTGGTGGAGGTGGTTTTTGGCTTGTTCAGTGTGTTGTGACAGTCACAGTCACTATGCTTGCTGTCAAAGTGTTGAGTTCAACCTAAAATTGCATGGCATTAACATGATGGACGTGATCAATAAAACGGTGGAACTAAGTCGCTCATCAAACTTGGATAGGGAAACTAGACGCCTCCTGAGGTTGAAAATGAGTTACTGTAGATAACATTGATTTTGTATGTGCCACTTGGTGGCAGTTACCAAGCGCACAGCGCAAACGGGGGACCATGAAGGCGGCTCATAAGTCAGTATTCATCATGGCAATATGCTGTAGTCTGGGTCTGTGTTACTGAATGACAATTGAAGGTTTTGCATGCCGTCTGCAGCTGGAACATCAGCCAGCAGTGGGATGCTCCCTGCTGCTGACTTCATGCATAGGATCGATTGTCAGACGAAACCATAGAGATTAGCGGTGGAGTTTGTAAACGGCGCATGTCCACTGTGCAACCCGTGCAGACAGGCGTGGGAGAGAGTGCAGTCGACCACAGTCAGCAGGACAAAAACTCCGTTTGGAGGTAGGCAAGTCTCGCGACTATACCAGACCTAGAAACATCAACCCGAGGGGTTGACGTCCCCGCCAGAGGAGCGTATCGATTACTCTCTACCACTCGCCATGGCCTGCCCGGTAGGGGTTACAACTGTACAGTAATCAGTTTTTTTTCGGTGCTCTCGAAGATGATTCGTGTTTTAAAATATCACAAAAAGCGGAACAGCTCACTGGAGGGAGAGACACATTACATGAGAAGTGATTTATCAGGCCGTGAGCCGAACACCGGCGAGTGAATGCGCCCCTAATGGTGCGAGGCTGACGCCCAACCCAAGGCGCAAACGCAGGGGGAGGGCTTGAGTTGTCATGCAGGGTCCGTACATTATCCCAGCCAAGCTGAACGAGGAACTGAAGATAATGTATTAGAAATGGTGTATCAGGCTACACACCGAACCAGCAGCCAAACGCATATTTGTGCATGACCCGACTGAAGCCATGTTTTGCACCTTGGCAAACGCCAGCCGGAGAGGACGATGCGGAGGATTATGTCATGATGGAGGAAGAACTGACAGAAAATTCAGACTATTAGCTCGCAGGAATTGATAGAGCAGGGAGATGGGTTAAAGCAAGAGGTAGTGTGCCAATTCATTTGGGGCAGAGTACCCAGGCGGATGTCGACCTGGAGACAATCGCAGTGGCGTTTTAGGTCATCGACTGCCAGATTTTCGAACACTGCCGACATCACCTACCCCTGCGACTGCTCCATTTCAGGAACTCAATCGACAGCGCTTGGCGATCGACAGTTTTTGAAATTGTCCTGTACCAATTAGTGTCGTGTTTCATAGACTTTGAGTGCGCATCCTGCGTTTGTCGCAATGCGGGATCAACGCCTTAACCAACTGAATGAGCCACCGCGGCTTCTGTGTGACGGTTGAAGAATTCGAGAAACTTTGGCAAAGCTATCCCTATTAGGCTTCTCCTTCCCACCTTTCTATAATACTGATAATAAAACTACCCATTGAACAAAAACGAGTCCAGCTGCCCTCATAACCTCCAGCCACTATGCACGCTTGACTTCCATCTCATCGCGCTTGCTCCCAGAAAAATTCGTCGGAATTCTATAAAAAGCCAGAGGCACGCTTTGATTATTGGCAGCTAGCTGATGGGCGGTGAAAGTAGCAGAAACGGATCATGTCGTGTGTCCAAGGATGAAAAGTATTACGCTGAGCTGTACGAAAGGGGCTAGCGGAATGGTATCAGCATCAAGGCAGTGCACTGTACAGCTGATTCAATGGCTGGCTACACAAAGGCGCAGAAACCAGCTCAATGTTGAAGCCTGAGATTGCTTTGCTTCAACATAGACAGCTTTATCTCACCTTGCGGAAACTTTTTGGTTATTTTTCCCGCTCAAACTTCTCGAGCGTTGGAACGATCACTTGGCATGATCACGATGACGACGTCTGCAGCCTGACTCGAACGCTAACAGCAGATGGCAGGCAAGCAAACACCCACGACCACTGCAATGCCATTTACAATCAAACACGTGTTCCCTTTACGATTAGGGGCGTCATTGACGCAGCATTCCATTCGAATCTGTACTTCTGAACAGTCGGAAGTTGAAACTCTCATTAATCATTGCAATGGCTTTCTTCACTTTCGCTTTGATTTTTATTATTCTTGCTGAAAGCGAAGGTATGCGAGCTCATTTTTGAGTTTTCTCTTTGTTTTGCATCCACCCTAATTTCCAGCCGCTGATCAATGTCGCCGATCAGTTCCTTTGACACCGCAAGGCACATGCAACGCAAAACAAACCATGTACAACGAAGGGGAATGCCTCTGCTGTTATTTGGACACAAAAAATATACCCACAGTCGGTATCGGGTTCAATCTGCAAAGACCAGATGCGGGCGAGATTTTAGCAAAGTATAATTTAAAAGTGACCGACGTTTTGCGAGACTGTCAGCAAAAATCGACCAAACATTGTTTGACTGCTCAACTAGCGGAAGAAATTTTTTTGACCTTGCATTATCCTGAATTCGAAGCATGCGCCGATAAGTTCGCTCCTGGTTTACCGCCAGCTAAACGTGCTGCCGTAATCGATATGGCTTTTATGGGGTGCAATAGCTTAAATAAGTTCAAGAATATGCAAGCCGCTTTGAAAAAAGGCGATTGGGCTGCAGCGGCGAAAGAAGCCAAGAATTCGAAGTGGTGTGCAGATGTGAAAGCGAACAGGTGCAACTCGGATGCTGATTGCTTGTTACATGGCTAGGCTGCCGAGAGCGATGACCGGTATTGCCGCGATTGTATTGGTGAAAGCACCATAATAACAGAATGAAGATTAAATTAAAATATGCCCATGGGGCAATCTATTCTGAAATAAATTTCAAAGTTGCTCTGTTATGCGACTCGAGAGGAAAGCCTGCCTGCTAACGATCAGATGCCTCACTTGCTGGGCGAGCTCTGAAAGTACGATTAATAACGTTAGTACATGCGAGCAATAAACTGCGACTGGTGTTTAAGGTTGCATAAAACTTGCACAAAGGTTCAGTGGAGCATCCTAACCCTTCATCCACTAACTTCTCGTATATTGTAGTGGAACTTTCTCGACATAGCTTCTCCGTCGACTTGCCAAGGTGGTTAGATTCCTTTCAGAGTTTCTTATCAACATAAAAACATGATATTTTTCTTCCCTAGTAACGGAAATTCGCGTAGCTTCATTGCCATAGGCATTCCCGCTTGCCTTTTTGGAGCCATGGCAACCGGCCAATTATATGTCTTCACCGGGTGACGCGAAAGCGAGCTCAATTGTACGCGGTTTTTGTGAGCAAGGAGGAAGATGGTTAAGCTTGTTCAATATTTACCCGGCCGAATGTTTCATGTCTTGACTGTCACTTCAGAACTGGCATGTGCCCATACGACAATGACGTAGTTTCAAGCAGCATAGAATCGTTTTATTCAATACCTATATTGTCAAGCTTTTGAACAAGACTGGACGATCACCATAGAAACCTGTGTTTTCCATCTAGGAAACCCGACGAGTGATCAACGCGTTCTACTGGCTCGCTCATTTCGCCGAGTCAACACAGGCCGGTATCGGACTTTTCTATTGACGCCCAAGAAACTAGTTCGTCCAATTCGCTCTGATGTTACTGCTGCCCTCCCTCATGCCTAATGTTGGTGTGCCACCGCCCGCGCCTACGCACATACAGCATAGAATTGGCGTACGTGCGTCATTGTAGCAAATATTACGACTTCGCCAGGGATTCTTACACATAGACTGTTCCTGCTACAATAACCGTTTCCTTTACTTTCGAGCTTTCTTATCACGTTTCTCTTTATAAGGCCAGCCAGCCGGTGAGACATCATCGGGGTTATAAGACACACTTTTTCTTCTTTGTTTATTTTACGTCCAAGAAAAGCTTAGCGAATGTATCCAGCTGGCCAAAAGCATACGGGGCAACGAGCGGAATCTGAGCAAGGAGCATCAAATGTGGTGAGCGTTGGACATGGAGGAATAGTAAACAGTGCGTTCGATTATGGCCATGAAAGCGGTACGAATAACTCGCAGACTGGGAGAAGAGGATCGAGAATTGCTGATAGTGGAGGGAGTCGTGTGGGGTCGGATGTGGAAGCAAGGGCGGAAACGAAACAAATCGAATACAAGTGCGGATATGGAAGGTAAGGGAACATAAATCCTAGAAATTTTGGTTTACAGTTTGGTATGCTAGGAAATATATTAGAAATATGTAATACATGTAAACTGCTGCAAAGTTTCCAAGAGAAGGAACAATAGCTACATACGATATTGCTTGTGCGACCCTCCGATAGTCGGGCGTGAAAGAGCGTGTCAGTGGAACAAAAACTCTGACTGATGCAAGGCAAGTCTTTCCACTATACCTACGGCTGAAGCACCAATTGGAGTAGTTGACATCTCCCAGCCAGGTGAGACCGATAATCTCATCCCATTCGCCATCCCACACGACTGACGAGGCTAACACTAGCTTTGACATGATACAGGTGAAAAGTTGTATGACCGCTACGTAAGTGCGCACGTAATTGAATACAGTCTTGTGTCAGCAGATAATTGCAGGAAGCTTCCATTAGCTGGGATCTTACATTTTTTCTCTTTCGCAACTGTTGGACTTAGTTTTTTGCTGAAACATTCCAAAGAATGAGCATAAGACAGTCCTGTAGTCACGTCAGGGCTACGCTAAAAATTGCTTTAACGTTGGTCAAACGATTTTAGTGAAAATTAATTACATAGCTGGTCAATCGGGTTAATAAAAATCTGGCTTATGTGAGACCTCGGCAAGCTGAAAAAAAAAATCCATATAATTAGAGCTTCTAAGAATTTTTTCTTTTGCTTACTTGCGATAGCTCTTCTGCATCATTTTTTGCCTCCTACAGGCCTTGCAAGGAAGCAGATTCGAATAAAGACCATTTCACAGGCTTCGTACATTGCAAAATTTTAATTTCGCTTCAAGCCGCTCACGAGAAATTCGTATGAATTGAAAAGTCCCTCACTTAAAAACCTGTGCGCCAATCGAACTGACAGAAATTTTCTGTTGACAATTTCCTTATTTATGGCTTATTAGTTTTCTTTCCAAAAAAACTCGGGAGCTGTTGCTATTCTGTTTTGACGCGGGACGCGCCCAAGCTTTGAAGTGAGGAACTTTCCATCCATGTACAGCTGCCATAAGAGACTTGCAGCGGGAATTTCAAAATTTGCTTTGCGCGAGATCTGTGAAATGGTTTATTTGAGATACTGCAAAATGGAATCGATTGATGTGCAATTAGGAGAAGCAGAACTGTCAAATGCGCTTGCCGAGATTGCAGTGAATTACAGTATGGCTAGACTGAATAACTAACTTGTGATCATTGTGAAAGGCACTTGCCAGGCGTCGTCTTACTCCATTCAACTTCATGCATTGCTATGATGTTATGATTAGCTACTAAAGTTACCGTTTTCTATTTCAGCTGTACTCCTGACTTCCTTCAAAAGCTACACAACGCCAAGTGTCTCTTAGTCACGCTTTGTTTATGCGCCATCACGCAAGGAATCGTAATGAACGGCTTGATTCCAGTTAGTATCACCACTTTGGAGAAACGATTTCATCTATCAAGTACGGAAAGCGGCATATTCGCCAGCATGTACGACATAGCTGTTTTATTAGTGTTGATACCGCTGAGCTATTTTGGTGGAAAAGGTAAGATGTATTTCGTTGTGAAGGGTGTTACCTTCCGACGATCAACCATGACGACACAGTCTGACCATTCAGGCCTCCAGCCTGGAAGTGTGATAAGCTATGCTTTACAGAAAGATAGTGCAAAAAAACAGATGGGTGCACATAACCAGTATGTGCTGACTTCCTGGTGTTTTTTAGGGCACAAAGGACGCTACCTGGGTTGGGGTATGATCATAATGGGCATTGGGTCATTTATATGCGCTATTCCTCAATTCGCATCGGGTATCTATGATTATGGACAGTCGGCACCGACGGACACTTGTCAGGACAAGGACATTGGCGCGAATGGAACGCTTGGATGTCCTCCTATAACAAACGAATCTGGTCAAACTGTTTGGCGATTACGAAAGTATATTTGGGTCCTGCTGTTGGGTCAATTTTTTCATGGTATTGGCGCATCACCGCTTTACACCTTGGGTATAACCTACATTGACGAGAACACATCCCAGCGTGCATCGCCTGTTTATCTGGGCACATATATCGGATTCAGCACGGTCGGACCGGCTTTGGGATTCATTTTTGGGGGCATGCTACTGAGAATTTATGGCGACATTGGAAAAGTCGATTTGAGCAGGTGTGCGCAACATCTTTCAAATTTTTTTTCTTGCCGCACTGACTAATATGTGCTTGATGACACAGACTAGACTTGGTAGAATTAGGCTGTAACACGCAAGGTTATCTGAACAGTTAGCTCACAAGGCATCGTGCCACCAACATGATTCATGAGCAAGTGTGATTACTTGCCCTGATGGCGTTTAGAAGACATGAATTACTTTTTTAGTGTCCATCTAACCATAGACGATCCTCGATGGTACGGCGCGTGGTGGATCGGATTCGTCATGGTGGCAGTGATGGCCATTGTATTCAGTATTCCAATGCTGGGCTTTGCAAGGGAGCTACCAGGTGTGTGATGTAAACTTTAGCTCTTACTCGCACTACCGTACAATACACCCATCGAACACGAATAGTACAATGCACTGTGCAATGGGTGGACTGAATCATAATTCGAAAGGAGTGATGCTCCATAAACTCGAATTAAGGGTGGTGCTGCAGAAGCAACTACTGCAACACTCTCTAGAAGGCATTGACAGGCAAGCTGTGGTTGATGAATACACATCTGACCAAACACAAGGATCCTGAAACCAGCTTATTGCTTTCAGAAGCTAAAGAGCATCGTAGTAAGGACGTCGACCAAGCTCGCAGATCGTCCGCCGACGGCGCCTTCGCCACGCAGGCATTCAACAGTAGCTGGCATGAAATCTGGTCATCATTCTTAGTAAGTTGCCGGATTTTTCCCACTCCAGATTTTGTCAGATCGTCCTCGTCACCTTTTGTGCTCTCCGAATTCGAAATAAGCAGTTTTCAAACTAATGCAATTATCAAGTCATAAAATATTGGCAAAATTTGTACTTTTTTCCAGCAAATATTAAAAAATCCAACATTCACTTGCTTGATGATAATGCAAGTTGCCGAGGCGTTTTTACTTAATGGATTCGTAACATTCATACCTAAATTAGTCGAGAATGTATTTTCGCTCTCTTCAAGTGCGGCTTCAATGATTACGGGTAAGCAATCGCCACTGTCCTGTGATAAAACACAAAAACACTCACATGTTGCAGGTGCGATTGTGGTGCCTTTTGGGTTTGCTGGCAACCTTCTCGGCGGCTATCTGATTCGTCGACTGAAACTTCTTTGTCGAGGCATTATCATGTTGGCCTTAATTTTTCAAGCTTGTTCAGTACTTTTTGTATTTTCCATGCTCGTCGATTGCCCTCAGAAACGGTTCGTTGGGATCAGCGTCCCCTATACGGACGGGTAAGGATTGTTTGGAAACGAAGTCAAGTTGAAAAGTTTCAAATTAGAACCAGGTCAAAAAAGAATAGTTATGAACCCCACCCAATCGAAATGCAGCGCATATCTTTTAGGAAAGAATTTTCTGAATCCCGATTACTTGATCCTTGCAACTCAAATTGCCAATGTGATCAGTACTATCAACCCGTCTGCGATAAACACGAAGGTGTCATTTATTTCTCTCCGTGTTTCGCTGGGTGTCAGACTAGGCTTGCTCCTGACGGGGAGAACAAGGTACGTTTTCATCAGTTTTCTGATCCTGCTGCCGAAACTAATATTTTCATGTTAGCGATGGGGCGATTGCGCTTGCATTCGCCAACGAGCGAACGTTACATTTGAGCAAAATGAATGGACAACTGCATCAAGCTCATTTTATTTCGATTCAGTACAAGAAGGTGTGTGTCCGAGCGATTGTAAATTGACTCCTTTATTTTTCGTCTTGTTTGCAATCAATGTACTCCTGACGTTTTCATCGGCTATGCCTATCCAGCAAGCTGAACTTAGGTAAGTACACAACATAACAGGAGGCTCCTTGAAAGTCGGACCACTTTAACATTTTAGATGTGTACCATTCCATCTGCGAACAATGGCTGTTGGGCTCAGGTGGATTTTTGCGCGCCTTATAGGTATGCCTGTTTTCATCGATATTTGAATCATTTCTTGGCAGTGAACATTCAATGTCACTATGATTTTTAGGTGCAATTCCTGGCGTAATCGCATTTGGAGCAGCCATTGATACGACTTGCCTGTATTGGGATGGCAAGTGTGATGCTGAGCAAGGATCTTGTCTTCGATACAATAGTCGATACATGGCGCTGTCGATTTTAGGATTTGGTAAGCTCCAAATGACTTCACATTTTTTTGTATTTTTAGCCCCCAGTTAGCACTTCTGCCATTTCAGGTTTATCCATTAAAGCAATTGTAGTCACGTCATTATTTCTTGCCTGGAAGCTTTATCGAGCACCGAAAATTGTCAACGGAGGCGAAGCACCAGCCGCTGTAATCAATGGCGCGATCACAGGTGAACACGCCAGAAACAAAGTTTTACCTGTAACCAGCCCTCCTGGCGTTGATAAATTCTAGAATGCTCTTTTCTTTTATTCTGAAGGCGTGATATACACTTTTTGGCGTAAAGAGCAATTTTTCACTTGAATAAATGTTTTATTAGTGATAAATACCAACTGCAAGACTAAGAATAAGATAAATTTGCAAGATAAGACCTGTGGCTAAGAAAACAACTTCCGGTGAGATAGCTCCATTGTCTAACGCGTTGCTGTACAAAACGCGACTTCGTGTGCGCGGGATGGTTAAAAAAGTACAATAACTATGTACCTCGTTCCTCATCCTACAGCTTTGACGAAAAACTCCTGACTATTTTCCTGTATTAAAGCATTGTTAATAAGATAACGGAGCTTGTAATAAGATGAAACTGCAATAACTTTGGCTTGATTTACATTAAAAAATTCTTGTGTGTAAATCACAGAAAGAAAAGTAGGAAGCAAAGAACAGCTTAGAAAAAGCATGAAAGCATGAATCGCAATGTCGTCATGGGTGTGCATTTAAACGACCTTCATGCCTGTGAGAACAAGGGAGCTTCGTTTTATCTCTTGGGAGGAAGGAAGACGCATTGTGGAAGAAAATGGATGCAGGAAATCAGGAGGCAGTGGAAAGTGAATACAAATGTGGATATTGGGGGTAAGATTATGCAGCAAGTTCAAAAAATCTTAAGCCCAAAATTACGAGAAAAGTTTGTTTGATGCTCTACATTAGATTTTCACTCCCAAGACCTAAAAGCCTGAGAGGCGTAAAAACCCGAAGAAGATATAATCTTAGGCTAATTCCTTTTAGCTGTACTCCAAAAGTTTTACAAAAGCTGCACAATGCGAGATGGCTTCTGGTTGCACTTTTTCTGTGCGGCATAACTCAAGGATTCGTGGTGAACGGCATAACAGCAGTCAGCATTACGACGTTGGAGAAACGATTTTATCTCTCAAGTACTGACACTGGAATATTTGCGAGCATGTACGATGTGGCCGTCTTATTGGCCGTTATTCCAGTCAGTTATTTTGGTGGGAAAGGTAACGGCTGCAGATTTGTAGGAATACTGTAGATATGGCACATGTCGCACAGAGAGGCGGAGGAGGGGTATGCTGGACGTGAGAAGCTGTCGTGCAGTACGGACGAAAACAGCTGCTAGAATGCTAAAAAGCAGGAACTGCTGCAGGCCAAAGCATACCGTAATCTGCTGTACATATACTGCAGATATTTATTCATATGCACCTTATACAGTACGTGGTTATACAGAGTGAAGTTATGGCTTTCAAATGAAAACATAAATAAATAAATGAAATATTTTTTGTTCTCTTTTTTGAACGATTCATGTCCTCTCTTCGTATAAATTAATACTAAACTGGGCTAAAAAACGGTTCCCACATGGCTTTTGCTGTAATTTTTCCTCAGTTTCTAGCTTAATTATGGATTAGCCAGGATTATTTATATCTATGTACAGGGTGCAGTATGCTCCGCCAGAGAGAGCGTAGTACAGTAAATATCGTATGACTCCCCATGGCACCCTATCATGATACTCTTAATAAAAAAAGATCCTAGAAGGAGGTGCCTACATAGAAGCTACCCTATGGGGACTTCGTCTCCTGCGTGTGGGATTTTCCGTGCTGATTTTAAGAATAGCACCAGCAGTTCCTTGGTAGTAATTGAATGCCAGAATGTACAGCGAATTTCCCGTTAACACCCAGTATCCAGTTCCAGTATACGATGGTAATGCTGAGATATTATTCTAGGCTCTAGGAGACCTCACTTTGCACTAACCCACTGCCACTGCTCAATTGCCACTGTGCTTGTACATTTTATATATTAGTGAACAGAGTAGCAGTCAAGGCCTATATGTGATGAATGTTTTTACTGCAAGCTCATTCCAGGTCACAAAGGTCGATATTTGGGCGTGGGAGTAATTTTGATGGGCATCGGGTCATTTATTTGCGCGATCCCCCAATTCGCAGCCGGACTGTACGACTATGGTCAAGCGGTCAAAATGGATGATTTCTGCCAAGAAAATAGCAACAGATCTAGCCAAGTTTTAACCTGCGCAGCTGGCTCCGTCGTATCTGCTCAACCTGTCAAACAACTTCGCATGTTTATTTGGGTTTTATTATTGGGGCAGTTTTTCCTGGGACTCGGAGCATGCCCACTTTTCACTGTGGGGGTGACGTATCTCGACGAAAACACGTCACAAAGAGCATCACCCGTCTACTTAGGAATATATATGGCATCGTACACTTTGGGACCTGCGATAGGATATATTGGTGGCGGTATGCTTCTCAGAGTGTATGGCGATATTGGAAAAGTCGATCGAAAAAGGTGCGTTCATAACAGCTTAGTGTGCCAGTCTGCAAATTCCTGTCCGCGCGATGATGGTGTATCAACGCCCATCATTACTGCGAAGAAGTTCACCCTGGAGGATCAGCACACAGCCTCCGACTGCTGACTGTCATTATGTATTCTAGGTTTAACTCAGCAAAAGGGATACGTGCTGGCGTACTGGACATTTGTGGGACCTACAGTAAAACACATGCTAGACAAACAGCAAAACAAGAAGCTACAAAAACCTAAATTTACAAACAGTTCCTTTCCAGTGTGACCATCACCTACGACGACCCTCGATGGTACGGCGCATGGTGGATAGGATTCCTTATAGCTACAGGGCTAGCTTTTATATCCAGCTTGCCTATCCTAAGTTTCGCCAGAGAACTGCCAGGTATGTTTTTGAGTGTTCAAAGTTCATGCACTGCACTCTTCTCGGAATATATATCATTCTTTCTTTCCATCTGTCGCAGAAGCAAAGGCACATAGAGTGAAGGATAAAGATCAAACCAACCGGGTGTCAGGTGACACTATTTCCTTTCGTCAATCCGACAGCAGCTTCCGCGACATATTTTTATCATTCAAGGTAGGAAAAATCACCTTGTGCCTTTCCCAGAGAGAAATGTATTTTAAAAGGCTATATCTGACCCTTTCGTTCATTCAGTCCTTGCTGGTGCACTGTGAAAGATAAGAAATAGAAGGTATGCTCTGCAGACTAGAACCATGCCGCCGCATACCTGTTTCTGTAAATACCTTCTTCAGCACGGCAGTAATTTTCGATTCTAGTCCGTGAGATTCGATCACGGAAAATTGAGTTCATTTTTCTGCAAAAATGCCAAGTTATACCGAGTAACACATTGAAGTACTGGACCTACGGGTGCAGTACAGATTGGCGCGCATAAAACAGAATGCATGTGACCAATGTCGGCTGAACACTTCATTAGCAAACTGTAATATGCAACTCTCTCAGCTATCTGCTTAAAATACTCGAAACAAGTTGGCGTCTCTAGGCCAGTGGAGATCTAACTCTTTGTCCCACCCACGATGGTACTGAGGACTGACCCAGGTCATACAGTGTCTACTGTACATATACCGCGGGAATATCTCTCTCTTCAACTTTTCTCTGATCTGGGACCTCAACATGCCGGCCGCCATTTGCTACTGGAACCTAACTACATAAAGTATGCAATGAGCTTCAAAGTTTGAAATTCTCAACTTTAACACTGGTCAATGTCCGATGCACTCTCCGCCTTCTTTGTGTACCCACGTTCAAGCAAATGAACCGCAGCGTGCCAGAACCAATAAAGCACACAATTCAGTCAGTCATCAGGCAAGGAGGCCACGTTTTCTGGTCACTCTCAAAATTATGTAGTGCAATAAAGCAGGTACGGTTTTGAGTTACATTTTTGTGAAATTGATTATTCAAAGGCACGAGGGGCAGTCATTTTTTCCTGGCGAACTGAAAAAGCTTCTTTCTTTCTTCTGTAAGAGTAATCAATTTTTACAGAGTGGCTTAAAATGCTGCAGAAAACTTCGAGCACCTATCGCGTCACTCTTTTTTTAGGTATTACTTAGGAACCTGACCTTCGTCTTCCTGATTTTTCGTCACTGCTCCGAATCATTCTTACTTGCCGCCTTCAGTGTGTTTATTCCGAAGCTAATAGAAAATGTTTTTTCATTGTCTCCCAGTACTGCGTCAATGATAACAGGTGGGTCAGTATGCCATGCATCACTTTGGATCCACATATCCCCTCATGATTTCAGGGGCAATCATAGTACCCAGCGGGTTATTGGGCAACGTTCTGGGCGGCTATTTAATACGACGATTCAAACTACTTTGTCGTGGTATCATCTTGCTGGCCTTGCTGTTCCAAGTGTTGTCCGCCTTTTCATCCCTTAGCCTTCTCGTTGGTTGCGATCAGAGAAGTTTTGTTGGAGTCACCAGCCTTAATACACAGGGGTAAGCGATCATTAGCGTAGATACGCACACACTCGTATACGAGTGCGGAAGCAACCATGCCTGGCAGGCGCAGGAGAGAGTGCAGGCGACTATACCTGACCTAGAAACATCAACCCGAGGGGTTGACGCCACAGAAAGGGGAGAGTATCGATTACTATCTACCACTCGCCATGGCCTGCCGGCAGAGGATTACAATAGCAACAGTTGTTTATAACTGAACGACCCATAGTACTGTAGACTTCTGGTTGGATAGGCTCTTTTGGTTTCCGTTCACCCATTTATGTTCAGTAGAGCGCAAAAATCTTCCTCTCACGCTAGGTTTGTCGAGGGGGCTAATCGTATTGTCTAGGCCTCATACCTGTTTTTGATGATGTAGTGAAACATGAAATGATCACGTCTCACAGTAGGTGGATTGAACTGCCCAGACACTAGTAGCGATGCCGCCGGATAACATATTCGGGAGAATAGCGTCGGAGTAAGCAGGGTTGGTGGGAGGATGTGATGAAGGAATTCTGAAAAGCTCTAACCCAATGAAATCGAACCGTCTACTTACCGCTCTTATACTCGCACTGCTTATACTGTATGTATAATTTAACAAGCTACTGCATATAACAGGTGCGCGGTAATGCAAGCCCTTCATCCCATATCCTGCGGTAGATACTGAAGTTTGAAACTTAGCAGAGAAAACATCCCTACTATTTGGTGAGTACATGACGACGGTGATAGGCCTGTAAACACATACTGTATCCATGTTTTGGCTGTTCAGGAGGAGTGGACAGTTCATAGAGTGGAAATCTGACAATACTGTATGTCGCTCTCAGGAAACCAGGATTACTTGATCCTTGCAATTCTAACTGCCACTGCTCTAATTATTATCAACCAGTGTGCAACAAATATGAAGGGGTCAATTATTTTTCTGCCTGTTTTGCTGGATGTCGCACAGTGCAAACTTCTAATGAGGCTACGAAGGTATGTACAGCGTAGGGTATGGAAATCTTGACTTATAATCTTTATTTTAACGCTTCCTATATTGCAGCAATGGGGTGATTGCATCTGCGTTCGGCAGCGCATTGATTCGATTCTTATGACAAACGGATCCACGGAACCGCCGATCGACACAGTGGATAGTGGCTTATGCAGCACTGAATGCAACTTGATGCCATTATTTTTTGCCGTTTTCGCCGCATTAGTGCTCACCACATTTGCGTCGTCCGTCGCTGCTCTCCAGGCCGAATTGAGGTGATAAGACACTCGTCGCTCGTTAAAATACATATAGTTCTTTGAGCAAGTCATGACTCCTGAACCAGGAGATCTTTTCAACATCATAACTCCATAAAGCAAGAATGTTTATCTTTTTCAGATGCGTTCCGTTTGACTTGCGATCATTAGCGGTCGGAATTAGATGGATAGTATCAAGAATACTTGGTAATTCAGGTTGCTCTCGGTGCTCACAGAAGGGTCATGTGTGCTCGGTATATTGTTCCTGCTTTTTGGTTCCACTTACATCAGCATTACAGTACGTGTCGACTATAGTTCACCAAAATACAGTATACCTAGGGTCTAGGGACGTTTTATTTTGAAATTATTTCTGATCTTTTTGGAAAATTATTGAAATCATGCAAAATGCCAAAACAAATTTTACTCGACCGCACACTTTTCCCACCAATTTATCGAAACCAGGGATGATAAGATGTAGCTATTGATGTAAATGCAAATGACATACTGTATAATTTTATTTCCAGGATCAATCCCGGGCGTAATAGCATTTGGTGCTGCGATTGATAGGGCTTGCTTATTTTGGGACAAAAACTGCAACGACAAAGGGTCATGCCGCCTGTACAACGCTAGAAATATGGCTTTATATATTCTTGCATTCAGTACCTGGTTTTCTTTCTAGCTACCTTATCCACCAGTTTCCAGTACTCTTCTTTTAGCTCTATCTGTAAAAGCCGTTGGTATAATATTTCTACTCCTAGCGTGGAAGTCTTATCACGCTCCAGAGAACACAGACAAAGAAGGACAAGTTGTAGTGATGAAGGGAAAAATATTGGGAGCTCGACAAAACAACCAGGTATTTCCAATAAATTCAAACCAACATGAACAACATTTCTGAAGATCGGCTGGTTTGGTGAAGGTCCATAACGCGTTAAATATATTATAAATAATAGCACTGTAGTATGAAGATGGATAAGGCATATTAGTTATTTCATATGGTGCTAACTAGATCAGATTTTCGAGGATACTTCGGATTATTGAAAGCATTGTAAACCTGATGGAGACATCTCCACTTTACTCTGAAATTGTAAGCTTCGATTACTGATAGCCTTGAAAAGTGAAAACACTCGGTAGAATCCTTGAATTGGATGTTATGATCATTGAAACGTATTTCGCTTGTTGTCTATTCGACTTCAAAGAATGAGTGGTTTGTGCAAAACAGCTAAGTTTCTAAACTAACTGTACATTTCGACTATAAACTGTAAAGTTTTCACAGAAATAGCTCTGTTCTATAGGTTTCTTTCTGCATAAACAAGTCTGACTAGCCTTTATAGCTCTTTTCTTTATCAGCCCTCAATGGTGCAAAATTCCTTCCCCGCTTTACCTGCCTACCAGTTAGGCAAAGTGCAAGTAGGCATGCTTCGTTTGACTGCGGCTCTAGCTTCAATTTCCCACAGCCTATCAGCCAGCAGATCGGTTCTACTCGCACTAATGCAACACGGAGCCGTATGGTGCGCATAACACTAAAGTAAGCGGGAATTTAACGCAAGATACTGACAATGAGTGGACCCATTACGGGTACAAATTCATTGCATGGCATTTCACAAGCTATCTCAGGTGTGACAAGAAAATCGCACCAACACTAACTTTTAAGACAGAGAAACCAGCAACACGAATTCCCTAACTATTATGCACTTCTTTGTTTATTCTCTGAACTGTTATATCGTTCAGAGTCCACTTACATCCACCAAGATTCCAGCTGGGTCCAACTGTTCATTTGGGTTCTCCAATGGATATACTGGATTCCAGCTGGCTTCTCACTATTGGGGAATTTGGGTTGCATGAGGCCCTATACTCGCTACTGAGAATTTCTCACGCACTCGTTTGAGTATCTCGGAAACTTTAGATCTGCAATCTCCACTAATCGCTAAAAACATGCAAAGTAAACTTATTTTTGAGAAAAAGATGACACAATCGGTGGCCGCAATGAATAATGGACTCACTGTCGGATCGCAGGGCATGAAGTCCTCAATAATAGAACATTAGTATCAGGGCAACACAACTTGCCGTTTGACTAATAGTTTCTGAAACAGACTGACATAATGCCATTATTGTGAGCGTCTTTGTTGTACGCTTTTTAATTTTTTTCTTGTTCGGAATTAAATAATTTTTTGATTTTTTAAAATGTTTGCGATAAAAAATCACGATAGAAATATTAAACAAGTATAGTATCGCCAGACCGAGTATGGTCACAGCTATTCGAAAATCGCCGATATGTGTTATGTAAGGCTCAAAACGTGTGTCAGGTCCGATCCGATAAGCGCCAAATTTTTCCCCTTCCACACGGAACGAAAACGCCCAGTATATATTGATGAGTATAGATAACCCTAGGCATGACAGCGTCGAAGTTACATAAGCTCGATTGGAGGGCGGTTTATATGTCATTGGTTTATGCAATGCTCTGAAACGATCATAAACCATCGATAAAGTCAAGTATTGGGTTAGGCTCACAACAATATCTGCTGGAAGGGGGCCACCTTAGCATTTATCGACATGCATGGATAGCATGTAGTCCACCAGTCGTAGATAGGCATTATTGGATCCCTGAACCAACAACATAGAATAATGCAGGAAACATAAGCGACCATGAAAAATATTCCGCCAATAGACACGATAATTTGATGAATGTAAACACCATGGGTTTGCGTTTTATTGAAACAAACAATCAGAAATATAATTTGTCCGAAAGTACTAAGTGACAATGAGATTGGGGCGATAAAAAAATTGACTACATATGCTGATTGTTTGCAAAGTGAACTGTACCAATCGTCAATGCACGCATCAATGCTTCCATTGGTCAGATTGACCATGATTAGATTGGACGTGCGAATGGATAATGAACTGGTGCAACTGTACGTGTATGAGGGTATGAGGCTGTGCAGCAGTTTCCAGGAGCAAAACTCAAGTTTCTAGCAGATTTTGGCGCATAAAAGTCTAGTTCTACACAGAGTCTTGCTTTTTATTTCTGAAATTTGCGCTGATTCTCTTCCAGTGTCAAAACAATCATAACTGAATGGCCGACGGAAGTATTGCTCTGGACTACCGTCAGGTCTCACATATCAGCGCTGATGTTAAATGATAGGCAGTGCGAGGCGTTGGAAAATTGTCATCACACATTCATCAAATTATTTACTTGCAATGTATTCTACCATGCTTGGACTATAAATGCACGGATTGGTCGCCGATTCCAAAGTCTCTAATCGAACTAATTGAGCGAGCACAGAAATTCGCCGCAGTCAATACTCAACAGCATGAAGACGCATTACACAAGCTTCATCTGCCTACGGTACCAAAGAGTCCAAGCTACAAGGGCCACTTATTCTACAAAATCTACATCGGCCATATGGCCTATCTTAATAGCCATTTTTAACATCAGTCAGACACTGGCCAGAGCAGAAGTGAACCGACATTGAACCCCATTTTTTAGTGGCGCTACCACCAGACTGGCAGTTTTAAGCAGTACTTTAAATACGTTAAATTCTTTGAGTATAACGTTAGCGCTTTGCTTGAATGGAATTCTTTACCGAGTGACTTTGTGACAAAAGGACGATGTGCTTTTAAGAACTCCTTGCATGCGGTTTTTTAAAACTGACTGCCTCTGATCTTGATATCGTTAGGGTTCTTGTACATACTGTAGGTTTGCATAGTATTTGTGTGCTCCATCCCCGAGTGCGTTTCACAATGCTTGGTGAGAGTAAGTAAATGATACGACACGACATGACATATTGTTGTGGCCACTGTTTTTGTGCTGACAAATCACTCATCCACACCATAATCAAAAAAGGCTCAGGAAGGATGGCACATGGGTTCTTACTGAAATCATTGAACAGTGTCCCTACAATATTTTCGGCCCTTACATTTTACGGCAAGGTTACTCAGAAGTACTTGACAGCACATCACATCCCATCACCAGTTAAACCTACAGTAGTTTGCGGAGAAAACACAATCCTTATTTGATTTTCGCACTAAACGTGCATTCCTGGAACCTTCCACAGTATTACCAGGGACTGTCAATTAATGGATAAATAGATATCCTCAATATTAATCTTGAATAATGCGCTGCGTTGTGAATCGCAAGATGGGCCGACAGCATTTGAATTCGGCCTCTATAATGTTGGTCGTAGAGACTGCTCCTCGTGAAACGTTTTTCAGCCTTCCCCAGTCGATATGAGCAAGAGTCCAAGAGCCTGGCAATTTCGAGCATGTGATATCCTTGATTCCAATATGGCCACTCAACCTTTCAGACCATCCGTAGTATGAGGAGTCATGATTGTTCATTAAGTCGCTGCATTCAAAATCAAGGGTCACTGAGTTGATGAACGGGTCGCGAGCGAGCAAGCTAGATCGAAGTTGTTGCAATTTCGTCGACAGATTTGTGGTATTTGTGGCTGCAGCTTCCAATGATAATAATCGTCGTTTCATCGACATGATCTCTGAATATTGCAAGGATATTGTTCGATTAAGTTCTTTCAGCTGGGCAGTCAACGACTTATTCAACTCTTTCAATTCATTTCGTGGATACCACGCTGGGTTTGGGCTCTCAAGACTGTCGGATTGTACAGATATTTCATACGGATGTCGATATTTCGCGTTCGTCAAGCGCCTTCGAACTGTGCTGAATTCCATCTGGTTCGAGAACGTTGTTCGGACCACTTTCGCTACTTTTAGACTTAGCGGGAAAATACTGGTTTCGTTACGTTCCCATATGATTGAGCCCCCGCTGTTTTCGTTAAGATCCTTCAGCTGATCCGCTACGGTCGATACACCCGTTGCCCACTCATCAGACTTGCTTCTAACATAATTGATATCCGCGTTCAATGAAATCGAAATTGGACCAAGCCCAACGCTTCCACCGATTGAATCCTGGGCGTCGTCATTCCTTTTGACTGCCAGTGTTTTCCTGTTTCCTTCGCTTTTTACTTCGAAGGTATTCTCCAATGCGCGCTTGAGCTCATTTTTGTACAAATCACGTCCGTTCACTGCCAGTCCGTACCGCGATAGTTTTCCGAGGGCAGCGTCCAAGGAAAGCGGCTTGAAATCGGAGTCTGAACCTTTTAGTACGCTTTGAATAAAATCAGCGGAAAACGATTCGTCGTCAAATTCATAACTGTCCTCGATATGAAGACGGGATACGATTTCACTGGCCGCTTCAGTCAATTGTTCACGAATAACGTAAGTCTGGGTGGCTGATTGAGCCATCAGTCTATCGGCCAATGCAATTTGCTGCAGTTGGTCGCGTGTGATCCGCAACGTGTTGGTCTTTTCTTGCTTTCCTGAAGCCGCAATGTCGCATTTGAGAAAAAGTTGTTTGCTTCGGAGACTTTTCTCAAACCCAAATCTCTCATTGCTTCCTGTTCGTAATGGGAAGCGCAGTATGAGAGGATTTCGTTTCAGATCGTAAGCGTATGCTTCAATTTTGCGCCGTCTGCCATCCAGAGAAAATTCGACGCGGCAAGAAAATCTGACCATTGGTAATGGCAGGATATTTTCTTCCTGAACTTTTTCTCTGGGATAATCCATCTTGGCTTTTTCAAATAATGCAAAGCGCTGTTCTTTGGTGAGAAATTTGATTGTTGCAATGACAAAATCATTTGTGAAAGTAAATGGTTGACTCCCGTTTGTTCCAGCACCCACCAGCTCCGGATATCCTATGGAAACCCATCTGGGATTCTGGTTGGCTGTACGATTTCTAACCCGGAACCCCTCCAATTGCACTTCCTTATCAGGATAATGGTAAGAGGTTTGAATATCCGCGACGCTGAACTGAATGTCATCGACTGGCTCGCGGTCGGCTTCATGCAAATATGTACTCATGCTTCTTCGAGAGCGGTAGAGGATGGGCCACGGGAATGCAAACGCTTGAACATCGACAAAAATCATTAGGAATATCGACAGAATTTTCAAAACCATTGTTTCTGCTAGACTTTCACGCGTTACAGACCGCGCTAAACTGCTGCTGCTGAAAGCTTTTATGCTCGTAGTATCTGGGCGACTGCCAATCGCTAGTCTTCTCCGCACTCAACATTTAAGTAATCAAGTTCGCCTAACCCTTTTAAGCAGCACCAGTTCGCGAGGCAACAGTTAAGCGAACTTTGAAGAAAAGTTGTAGTCGCAAGGCCCTGCTATCAATTTCGTCAACCTTGAATCTCGGAATCATGTTTCGTGGGTTCTGTGCTCGTACGTTGGATCAGGTTCCCGGCCTGGGGCGGAAGCTTGGGGCCCAGGTTCGTGGGCGTGTGCTCGTACGTTGGAAATTCCAGGCTTCGGTTAGGCAAACGGTGGTCATTGCTTCAAGTGAGACGAAAACTTTTGGAAACAACAAAGTAGGTGTTTGGGGCTGCTTAAAAACAAAGGCATAGCTGCTTTTTCTTTGCCGACAAGATAGACTCGAAGTTTGATATCTAAAATGGGAGAGTGGCTTTTACGGAAAGGCCAAGAGGGAAGAACGATTGAAGATGGAATACATAGAGTGATTGGAAGTTCTGTTCTGCATCGGAATCAAGTGCGCCAAACACTGTGCGCCGTAATATAACAATTTGTCGCATGCGGGTCCTTGAGAACAATTTTCAATGGACAGAGTGGCTGTCGTACGATTCGCCTATCTAGCCCGTACAAAACAATTGTCACACCCTGTGATTCACCAGGTAGCATCACCAATGGTTAAAGATTGTGGGTGCTGTTCTCTCTGCCAATCTGATCGAAACCTGATCGTCACGCCTTGTAGATAATACTGAAACTACTGTGCACGGGTCTGAGCTAACGATAAGATCACTCCACTATTATCGCAGCTGCGACGCGGCCGCTGCTCTCGGATTCCAGCTGAATCGGGGAGAAACCAGTGCAGATCAACAGTGCAAAAGTACTGATTTCTTAGTGCTTCGTGCCTGTGATTATCAGCAGAGGGCATCCCCTCAATATGACCCCAAAAATAAGTAGTTCACACTCTGTGTTGTTTAGCAAATAATGATAATCGACTTTCGAGTTTTTGGCGGACTTGGGCCATTGCGAAACTTTTTCCATCAGTCTAGGGTTTCTGGTCAGCGTGGTTGGCTGTGTGTTTTTATGTCCACGAAATACTGACCGAGAGCCGACATGAATCTAAAATGACGCGAAGAAATTATTCTTTCCGAAATGACACTAAAGCCTGCACCAGACATGTCTTTGGATTACAGTACATGCTAGCACGACTATGCAGTAAGTCACGCGAAGGGCCGCCTTGGTGGTGTAGCGGTGAAAGGCGTGTGTCACAGTTTGCTTGGCAGAGCTGATGAACACAACAGATGAAGCACACCTGGCAAATGTGGCTCTCAACACCTGGCTCTGAGGACAAATGGACAGCGAAAAAATTACGCAGCTTTTTCTGTAGCACATAGGTACGTATGTATGTATAATAGGTATTCAGCTGCGCATTGAGTGCAGTCGTAAGGATACACATCGGCCTTGAAGCGGGTGTTGCGTGGGCTACCTGGACCTATAGGTATGTCGTTGTAACCAGACACCAGCCAGATTGGAACTATTGGACAGAGGTACGGTATGGTCCTCTGGAGTGTCCTCCGCAAGCACGCAATTCTCAAAAAATTACCTCCCTATTTAGTTTAGCTACTGCACTATTTGTTTGTTTCCTTCCGGAAGTGAGAGTCTAACGCACATTCCAGGTCATGAAGGAATATTTATGCAATTCCCGAAAGTCTTATTGCGATGTATAGTGAACACAATATCCTCAAACTAGAGCAAGGTTGAGCCCGAATCTTAGGTTCCATTAAAACACATCGTTCCACCCTCGCATAGCTTTCTGGAAACTCAGGTAAAGAAGAATGGAGAAAGCAGGAAGTGAAAAAAGTTTTCGCATATTTTAAAGCTCACATTTACCTAGCTCCAGAGATAACAGCTGCTGCTCAGGAGAGGGCCACAAACATATTTTTCTTCACTAGCTTTTACTAGCAGCTTCCAAATCGTTGCCGAATGGTCCCAGAGGCACTTTTGCCTTTTCGTGGAGGACACTGCAGTGTGCAAAAATTTATGCCCCGCCCAGAAAACTGGTTCTTTAAAGTGTCTGGTGTGGCTTATTGAAAAAATTTTACTGCTGTTGATACACATTCTCAGCTTGAAAAATCTTTTCTGACTTTGGACTTGAAAATTCTTGCACTTTGACAAGAAATATTTATTCCAAGGATGGGTATCAGACAATCGACTTTCAAATTACCTCCAGTCTCGCCTGCTGTTCCCTTATTTGGTCTGACGTTCCGTAAGCCCGACACAATCACTTTGGTGCTGGCTGATAATAATGTAACTACATTGGTGAGCCGTGTGTGCCTCGAAATGTGGAAGAAGGGATTCGAAACAGTGGGAATGCAGTCAGATGGTTCCTTTCACTTGGTTTTTAAAGGTAAGGGGTTTAGGGATTAGGATCGGGGATTGAATTTCGAAGCATAGCTGGTAAAAAAAACTAGGCGTTCGTGCGGACAAAACTCGGGCAGGGGTCAATCTGACTACTGCGAGGTAACTGGGATATGGACAGAGATTTGACAGAGAAAAGAGAGGATAAACTTTGAGAAATCTCTTGTCTACATATGATCGAGTGAGAGAGTTGTGGAAAAACGCCGAGGTCTGCCATGAAAGGTCTGGTGTCACGTGGTCTTATCTGTTTTGAAGTTCGAGACTATAAAAAGAACCCTGGGTGAAACTTGATTGATGCGCCTCACTAGTGGCGCAACTCTTTTCAAGCTGAAACCAAGGCCATCTGCCCTTGGTAGCTCACATGTCCCGCATAACTAGTGCAACATGAATGAAAGAGGAGCCTAGCTGATGATCTGAATTGATGTAAAGACGGTTTGCAGTATGTTGCACAATGCAGTCTTTCATTGTTCCAGTCCTTGGAAACATGGAGATGGTACCACGTATTCCTTTGATATGTATGCATGGTCGAGATGGTCCACACACTTCTTTCTTAACATGCGCTGTTAGTATTTTTGTAAACATAGAGATATCGTAGTAACGTACCTATCCCATGCAGATGGATATATATGGCTATATTTTTAACAGGCAGACGTTAGATTCTTAGTACTTGTATTCCTCACATTTATGTAGTTTATTTGTAGTAATTTTATCAAATCACACCGATCTCTCTTGATTCCGTATTGACATAGAGCGTGCCTCATTATATTCGTTATATATATCGTCTCAAGGTGAACTCCTCGAAATATATATCTCGATGTGAAGTAAAAATTGTAACAATGATTCTAAAAATGCTCTATCGTTGGCTTCCCAATATAGACTGGCTCTGAAAGAGACACCTTTTCTACTGCAGGTAACCCGTTCGTTATTGGCAAACGCCGCGAATACGCCGAGAATATCAAACGTATTTGTTGCCGTCTTCTGAGTGAACTCTTCGCACTCGGCTACGAATGCGTCCTCGCCAGCGATTTATCTCGTTACACCGATTTCACAACATGGTTTTTCGAACAGCGCGCAGCACCCGATCACGCACCGGCCCCGATTATCGTATGCTTATCTCTAAGCTCAACTGATCGCTTACAATTGTTCAATGGCAACGAGCTGTTAAAAAAAGTACTTCGAGACACAGTCATTGAATCTTACGGGCCAGGTATTCAAGATGAAGAAGTGTACGATGAGAACACGGAAGAAGAGTACTATGAAATGATATTGTGCGGTCAACCATGGTTCACAACCTCCTTCGATTTATCTATTTGGGTCCGAAAAATGATATTGGCCATTTTTAGTGCATTTCATCGCTGCAATTACAGATATTACACGAGTGCTAATTTGAAAGGCACAGCTGACAGCATATTTTTAATTTATGAACCAGACGAAATAGACTTAAATCGCAGTTCGCCAGTTCAGGACAATACTGAATTTTGCATGATCAGTTTGAATGGTAATAATCGATTGCGATTACTCAGTTGCACAACCGACGTGATTGAGGCCACTAAAAAGACCATAGTCGAGAAATGGCCTTATGGATTTAAACGACAATTAAATGTAGCTGATGGCATTGTGCGGGAATTTGAAATGGGCGGCCAACCATGGTGGGCATCAGACGGAGATGCCATTTCGAGTCGTGCATTTTTATCCACTCTTTTCGAATCTCTGTTGGAAATGGGATGGCGCATAGTTTGTTCGTTGGATATTAGTCGAAGGATCAATGATAAATCGATTTTCATTCTTCAGTCAAGGTCCCCAACCATTAGGAGACATTTCTGTATAAGTTTCAATGACGTCGATAAGATCAGGATTATCAGGGCCAGGCCAGATGTGGCTCTGATGGTGGAAAAGAGTGTGATCGGCAATTGGCCCAAGGGCATTAAACGAGAAATGGATTATTGCAATAGTCGTGAGATCAAGTTGAAAGGAACACCATTCGAGCCAATCACGCCCAATGAAGCATCACTTGTGCGAGTACTCTTGTGTTACTTGCTGAATCGATTGCACAAGACAGGATGCCAAGTGATTGCCAGCAGCGATGTGTCGGCCAAGTTTCATCATAAGGGCAGTAGCGGCCCTAATTTTCCTTTCGATGTCCACAGTTGGTTTGTCGTAAGAAAGGACTAGGGAGTTTTACAGTCGAAATAATGCAATGTAGATGTCACGCCTTTGCGGCAGGCATGTGTACTGGCAACTGTGTGAAAGGGCAATAAACTGCTTGATGCCTGAAATGAACACCAGTACCTTGGAAGTTAGGTGATTTAGTTCTATCAACCGCCGAAAGGGCTCTAAGCGCACTTGACAGCCGACAAAAGAAAATAACAAAAGCATGCGTGTCATAATGCGTCAGAATCGCCATGTTTTATTCATTCGACAAAGGCTGAAGCGCACTCAAGGTCAAAAAAACATGCGAGATACAAGCAAACAGGTTACTGAAAAGCATAAAAAACACAATTTCGAATGCCTCATTGAGTCGCATTGTTAAAAAAGCATAGGCAGTAAAAAGTGTAAAATGAAAAGCGGTGTAAAGGGTTGTCAGCAGTGCACTATTTGAAGTCCACCAAAGCGTGAAGAATCGCTGTGTAGAGTGAGTGTCAAGTACGATCAAACTCCAAACGATCTTCTGGAGGAAGTGGGTCTTTTCCCCAGGCTACAGTTGGTTGCGTAAAAACACGCAAAATACGTAAGTTCGGAAGTTTGCAGCAAAATGCAATAAGTTGCAGATAATTTACTTTGTCTTATTATTTCTCGATTCGGATTTCTTATGTACGCATACATTGTGGCGTGGCGGAAGAATCTGTATTCGATTCCGAAAAAAGACTGACTGCTTGACATGACTGCTCAGGGCTGCCCAATGAACATCCTTCCAAAGCGAGCCGACGCGCATACAGGATATGAGGAAAATGCTCATAGTCAGAAAACCTTTTGTTTTAAAATAATTGGCCTGCAAGAGAGCTGGCTCAATACAGCGAGTGAGTGACAACCGCTGTAGCTTCTCGGAGCTAGACTATGAGGTTGTGGGAGAAGCTCGAAGTCGGTCGCTTGCTGATTGTTGGTTTTGGGGCCACCAAGCCAAAGTCTGTGCCCGGTTCTGGGATTTCTATACAGGATATACGGCGACTTGTGCACTGAACATTATTCTGGTTCCGGTATCTTGTTCCGACTGTGATCTTTTTCAGCCAGAAAAATTCCCAGCTCGGCCAGGGTTTTGTTTCAGTCAGAGTCCCCTTCTGGCCAGTCCCGTCTCAACCAGAAAACCGATTCGGCCAAGATATTTTTTTGAAAAGGTAGCCAAGCATTCTTTAAAAGAACGAGTTTACTTCAACCCCCTTTCACGGAATGCGCTTACTGAACCAAGGATCTGAGTGACCTTGAATTTCTTGCACCACCACATGGTGAGGAGCATGAATGGCGAGCACATGATCTGGCATGTGATTCGGAACCAAACCAACATTTTATCTATAATATATTCTGACCGTTTGAGAGCGCGTAAATCAGTCTACGAAGAACACAGCAATATGGCACCATGGCTCTATTAGTTCTCGATTATGATCTGTTGGCATTTTGACCATTTTTAACCACGTCATTGGTGCGGGTGTATGCATGCCGAGAGAACCCTACCCACCATATGCACTTGCTGTGAAGAGATTTTGCTGAATCGGGACTGACCGTACAGGAACACTTGCCAAAACACGACACTGGCTCAGAAGGAGCACCAGCCAAATAGGGATTCTGGCCCTTTCTGGCCAGGGCTGCGAGGTTGCTGGCTAAACCAGGATGGGCCCCTGAGAAATAACCCATGATCGAACCTAACAGAAATTTCTCCCCGCAGACGTTTTTTATGCTGATTATAAGCGGCAGCGACAAGTTCTGCTGTACTGTTGTACAGCGATGTTTAATGCCTGTTGTACTGTTGTGGAAGCTGACATTTCAGTTATTGGCATACAGTTAGCTGCAGTTTAGGACTACTCTAGATAAGTATATCATTATAGCTATGGTGGGGAAAAAAACGCAATACGCAAACTTGTACGCATAGTTTGTGGAATACGCAATTTGCGTATTACGCATGCTCATATGCATTCAACTCAAGTATTTCTACCAACCGTGCCCCAGGCCACGTGGCGCAATCACAACAGAGTAAGACAAGAGTTCCCGACCTTTTGACACCAACAACAAAACAGCGTCAGGTAGAATTCTTCTGCTCGACATTATGCATTGTAATAACACAATATCGTTACCCCCCCCTGTTAGCCACTTTAACTACCAAATCCACTGTCAACTCCTTTTAATTGAAGCCTGTAGGTAATGCAGAATAAATCGAGTTTATTAGTGACGATAATGCATTACAGTTAGAGGAGCGCTGGCAACCATGTGTTGTCCTTTTACAGCAGAAAAAGCACACGATGCGAGAGAACCTTTGTAGCCAACGGTAGGTTAATCTGTAGTTTGCAAAATGTGGAAATAATTTTGTCCTTGTCGCTTCCATAAAAAGCTTTTTAAACAATAGCTGGAATAGTAAGCGACAACTTTCTAAAATGCCCTTTCACCATTTTCACTTTTTTTGCCTTTACCTTTTCTACCAATTCGCGGATTCAGGCACGAAAAAAATATTGAACTAGTATCCGCTCATTTTTGTTTCAGTACCACGGAAGAACACTGAATTTTGTGTCATGAGATGGCCCTACTTGCTACTGATATCACCTTACTCGTCCTCTTAGCTTTGTTCATTGACTTTTCTTATGCGGCTTCAAGCAAAGCTGTGTCCTTTCAACCAAGCCGCACCCCTTGCAAGGATGGTGAAGAATGGATCCAGTACCATTTCAAAATGAGATGCATTAACAATGGTCATATGTATGGGCAGCAGCCAGTTGGTATGACAGCCTGTGGTGCCCTGCAGCATACATTCAAGACATTCTGTTTTAGCTTGTGTCCCGAGCGGACAAGCAGGAGGAAACGAATATCTTCCAGGTGACAGCTGGGTCGAGAACAGCTTCAAATTCTTTTGCGATATGCGTGAAAGAAGCATGCAAATCAATGTTGCGGGTCTGTTGTGCCGTAGCATTCATGATGTAAAATTACTTCATGCTCTAGCTTTTACAGCTTGCATGGCACCAACTGGCGAAGAAATTCCTGTTAGGACTTTGCTGTATATTCCAGCATCAGGGATGAATATCTGCAGCCGAGAAGGTGACAGAATTTCGTATGACATAAAACCAGGCTGCCTATTCCATGGAAAAGAGCTACTTATGGCTGGGGATTACTTGGATATTGAAAAGAGCAGAGTAGTTTGCTCGTATGAAAACGGAAAGTTTGTAACAAAAGCAATAGGTAAGATTTTCCTATCCGCCTTGATTAAGGATTTTAACTAAAAAAGCTCTTGCCTTTTTCTCTAGGCTGCTTGACTAAGAATGAGTTCGACCCGCTGCTCTATATAGGACAACATAAGGTTCTGGGCGGCGTCTACTATAGGTGCGTGCAAAGTTCTAAAGACCCATTGAAGGCAGAACTGCAAGAAGTCAAGAGAAACACCCGCCAAAAAACTTTTTAACGTCGCTCAACGATAAATTGCGGCGCGACCAGAGTGAGGCACAGGTGAAACTGTCGAGCTAAGGTGTCATTTAGAAGATGTGCAATAAATTTTCAAAAGGAGGTCGGGCGCACAAATCTTGAGCTCAAGCGCTATGATCTTGATTCACAGATACGTACAGTAGAGCATCAGAAAAATAGGGAAAAGTGAGAGGGAGGGTGGCCCACGCGGTATAAAGTTCTGGGGGCTCAATCAGTCAGCAAATCCCCAGCCCCAGTCGTAATGACGTCGTTCGCAGTCGTTGGTGGTGCATAAATGTTGGTGGGCCATTGGCTATGGCTTTCCGGTCTGAGATTACCACAAAGCATCGATTATCTGACCGTTAACTTGATGCTGCAGCAAACAAGTTTGCTGCCTATCTAAACAAACAGCACAAGAACATGCGCTTCACTTTGGATCTGGAATCTGATGCCTCTATTTCATTTTTGGGGGTCTCCATATTGCGATCAGACCAGGGCTTTAGCACCTCAACTTTTCGAGACCCACTTTCATGGGCTTGTACACCCAGCTTGAAAGTTGCATGCCAGTCAGATACAAGAGGGGTCTGTTGCAGATGTATTTCTACCGTGCTTATCAGCATGCTCTGACTACAACCTCCCGCATAACGAGTTTAACAAGATCAAGGATATCATGGCCAAGAATGGATATCCACGCTGGCTCATGGACAACGTTTTACGACGCTTCCTGTCCAGTCAGTCAGGTTCCAGCAGCTAAAAATCGAAACTCGAGCCCACGTGAAACACGCTTTATTAAGATTGGCTGCCACAGTCTCATCATCCGCCGACGTTTGTACCGACTTCTCCATCAAGCATATCCACAGATCGATTTCCGCTTCATCTTCACCACGTGCGAAAGAATTGGTGATCGTTTCGACGTCAAAGATCGCCTGCCCCGCTTACTCGCCTCCCACGTCGTCTATTCGGTCACTTGTCGTTGCTGTAATGCTACGTATGTTGGAAAGACGATCCGACACTTGGGCGCGAGAACTGGCGAGCACACAAGCACTTCTTTCCGAACGGGGAAACGTGTTCGAGCCACAGCGGATTCGGCTATCTTGGATCACATGCTTCAAGCGGGACATGACGCTGGCTGTGATGATTTTCGAGTCATCGATCGTGCAAATTTCGACAAACTTCTGAAGATCGAAGAAGCCATCCATATTGTGACCAAACGTCCTTAAATCAGCAGAAGGACTTTGAAACACTCACACTTTTGCAATAGGTTGTCGGTACCTGAGAATCAGCATTGTATGCGCTACCATACGTTTCCAGCTCATTGATGCGTTGCTCGCCTAACGATGAGTTTTTATCAGTTCCTGATGATGTCTTAAAATGAGACGGAACGTCGAAAATTAAAATATAATAAATAATGTCTCATTTGAGTAATTTATTGGTCTTTCTGTTCCTTTGTAAATGTCGCTATGACCTTTCACCGCAGGAGAGCTCAGCGCGATGAACTAATAGGCTGGTCCGCGTTGAGTCGTCTTCCGTTTAACTGTGTGCTCCAGGACAGTTGAGCGGAAGACGAAAGGTCGGGCTCCATCCATCTGCTCACGTCATAACTATGTCATGACGTACTTTATCCATAGCCAAGCACTATACAACGTTCTCGAGGCCAAACGATAAGGAACAAATGAATCAACAATAATGTTGTACCCATACGGGAGTCGAACCCTCCCTTGTAAGTGCGCACCCAGAGTGAGAGGCAGACGCTGCGAAAACTGACCTCGGCAAGAAGTCATCCAGGGGCTCGGCACTTTTCTGGTAGTGATCCTTTGTTGAACACAAGGGAAAGGTTAGGTTTGTACTAATACATATGTACCTATGTGGACTTCCCTCCAATAGTAAGTTGTCAGCAGAGTTCGTCCGGCAAAATTCTCGCTGCCTTCAAAGTGTAACTACCCTGACCAACCCATAGTATTTTCGACCAGTTTATGTGCAGCATAATATCTGTACACGACACATATTTTCTATGCCAACATGAGGCGCCATGGAATTTTTCGTCAGAACAAAATGACGAACTCATATTAAGCTTCTTGAGTAGGTATTATAATGACAAAATCGGCATAGCCTCTGTAGCCAGGCTCGCCAAAATGTTGGTAGTTCGCTCTTGAAGAAGCAAATCTAGAAGATTCGCTTGTTTCTTCTTGTAATATTGGCAGTGGGCCAGAGTATTTATGGCACACCAAAGCATCAGAGGAGATTTTTTTAAAGTCTCGGCATTTTATTTTTCGCTCAAAATATCACAATCGCAGTAAACAGCAGAAGCAAAGAGTCTATAATAGATTATTTTAATCGTTATGGTGCTTCTTTCATAACTAAATTTGGAATTTCCGATAACGTCCATAGATATTTAAATGTATTCGGTTTTTTGAGGTCGTCTCCTGAAAAGTGGTGCTTTTTCTCAGATCTTGCTGTCCTGATGGTTCGAAAATGATGGCCAACTGGACTGTTTGGCTTGGCGAACAATCAACAGCACGCCCTCAACAGCCGGTTATCGAAAAGCGCAAATGGAAGGAGAGGGGCCTGGGAATGAGTCTCTGCATGCACAGTACACACGAGGTTGGAATTACTCGTAGACTCTGACTCGAGATCAGCACCCAGATGATTACTTTTTCTGCTTTTTACAAAAAAATTGCAAGTGTTCCAATATGTTCAAGCTAGAGGGTTTTGATTCATCCAGACACTTACATCAGCGATTTCATAATTCGTGACTTGATGTATTTCCCGCTGACAGTAACGGGTCCGTACATATGCCGCTCAAGGGTTCCTAAGAAAATAGATCCATTTGGGCCATCCTGGTCGCTTCTAATCCTGAAGAATCGCGATTCCTGGTTGACCCATTTTGGCGTCGAAGAACCGCCTGTCGGCCTATTCCCGCAGGCTAGATGACTTTCTGTATCTTGCCAGGATAGGGTCAAACTGGGATGGCGTGCGTGTTAGTGCTCAGCCCACCCAGCATCCTCCCAGCGTATGTAGTTAGAAACTGCTGCTCGTAGATCCCAAAGCTATGGGTGGCCATCGGCAATGTAAGGCGGAGAAACTCTCTGAGTGCTCGAATCAAATATGGACAAACAGGTTTCCAGCTCTGCCAGGCTTGTCCGCTATACCGCCAAATCGGAACGCCACAAACTTACGATACGATGGTAGTATCATTCGGTACTGTCTCCGTTTCATCATGTGTGTCACGCTTCCAACTCCGCGAAATGCATTCAACCGACCGAGGGGCCTAGAAAAACAGTTCAGTAGGCAGTTTGAAAAATGTAAAATAATGCACTCACGAAGCACACGTATGTCTTCTAATTTGGTGGATCACACTGGCGCTTACACACAGTATACATGACTGAGGTATATACGAGGATCCACGTGGATCTATGAAAATCTGTGCACAGATACACAGAAAATCTATCTTGTATTCCACATACGGTTCCGTTACGACTTTGCGTAGAATCCTTGTGAATCCATCGTGGATGTTCGGCGCAGTACGTGGACGATATGAATTCAGCATAGCATCCACGCGGGTACATGGATCTACGTGGATAGTCGAGGAGAAAAGAATCTGGGTAGTCAAGTCCGGCTGAATGTAAAAGAGCTACTTACTCATTAAATCACCCCTGGGAACCTGTAAATGGGAAACTACAGTGCTGTGATGCATAGAATGTCCTGATGTAAGAAATACGACGCGCATTGGGATCATCGGATTCTAAAACGGGTGCCCAGCATCTCTATCACGGTAGCATTAGTACGGACCCGGCATTTGCTGGTATTTGGTTGAGGAGCTTCACGCAGTCTACAGCATATGTCATATTTTCAGCAGATCCATTTTCAAGTAGCCCCTCCTTTCGCAGAAGCGACTGCTGACACTGAGTACAGTAAGTTTATATTGAAGTCGCCCGATTCGTAACATTTGTCGAACTGTTGTTACTTTGATGGTACTCGTTTTATTCGTCAGGTAATACCTACATAAGAGCTTGGAAAAAGGCAACTTACCGCATCATTGCCTGAATAGGCCCACCGCAATTCGGACGAACGGTTTGTATCATATGCTTATTAGATCCGCTCTCCGAAACATCGACTGAGAAAACCATTGATCCTCGACACGAAACGGCGTATCTGCAGTGCGCCTGGCTGGAGATAAATAGAATAAAAATCAGAAGACGCAAAAAAGTGCTTGGTGCCATTTTTGGTGTGAGTATCTCCGTTTCAAACTCAAATATAAGATGTCGCAGCTGCCCAGGCTACTGTACCTTGTGTGACCAAATATCGACAATGCCGTTTTCGACCTGCGCCGTTTCATTAAATGTAACCATTTTTCACATATATTGCGGTGGGAAAAGTTCGTTTTGTTGATGAAACCAAACCCACACCCACTAAGGTACATTGTTATATTTTGTTTCAGGGGGTAGGACAATTTCCTTTCACGTCCACAGGCTCAATTTACGGCCTACCTATCTATGATTCATGAATGTTAAGCAATGGGAACGGAAGCTTAGAAATTATATGCACCAGACACAGCTAAAAATTCTCTAGAATTTCAGCAAGGCGAAGACGGCCAGCCATTTTTGATAACCGGACGAGCGGCGACACTCCCAAACAGATTTTGATTTTTGTTCGCAGGTGGTATTTTTGCACCAATGAGACACTGTTCCTGAATATTCTATTCCAAAACCGTGGGATGGACAATCTCCATATTTGTCTCGCTACTTTACTTGCAGCTTTCCAGCAGTCGAGCGAGCTACAACGTTTTCGTTTTGATAATTTGGCCACTGGCCCACGTACAGTATGAACAGGGTTGTGATTCAACCAGTTATCCTCTCGCTGGGCCACCTCTAAGGCAACCAGCTTAGGTTAGCGCTCATTACATGTTACTGAGTCCCTCATATGTCAGAGTACGTATACCGCTCTCAAGCAGTTTATGAGTTTGGGAGCTCGCGCCAATAAAGGGCGAATATATATAAATGTGTTTTCCCCGGTTATCTGTTTTTGACCGCATCTATCATTTTTAAAACAAGTTCAATAAATGCCTAGAGCTAGCTTTCAGCCTGATGCTTTATGGCTCATAGCCAACAAAGGGAAAAAACAGGTGGGTATAAACTAACGCATTTAGTCATACAGTCATTGCAGAGGCCGAAAAGCCAGTTTCTCTCTCGTTGGAATAGGCTGTAGCCAGAAAAATGTGATGTGATATGGCTCTGCTTTACGAGATAAAAACTAGCCCAGCATGAGGGACGAAACCGAGATAAACATAGTCGATCTGATTGGCCGTTGACTTATTGCCGAGAAAGCGATCGATTCGGGTATATCACTGGCTTAGAAAAGCTCCATTTTCAGAAGAGTGATTAGCAATTTTGAAGACACATCAACAATTGATTCTAAACTTGTTATATCCCTGTTGACGTCGAAGCAGACACTGACAAGAACCTTGTTAAAACAAATAAAAACAAGCCTACACACACACAAACAAATATTTTTAATTATTGTTGTCGCAAATGTTCTTTTACGCATCAAGGGTAAGAAACATTGCCTGAACAACTGGCTTAAAAAACTTACCATTTTTGTGACGTCCATGAGTTTCGTTACTTCTTTTGATGGGTATGTACAATAGCTGATACCGCGCAACATCAGTTTCTACTGTTCAAATTTTCCTTTTAAAAATGAAAATTTGGATACTGGACCACATAAGCACGAACGTACGATTCACCAAAACCAGTTGCACAGGCGAACCGTTGGGTATATTTGGCACACAGCTATAAATTAGCTGTAATTTAGACCCATGCACATCGAGGGGTCAAAGTACAACCAACTTTCGATGTCTACCACTCTGGCACACAGAGACAACCTATGCCTGGCACAGAGTCGGACGATTTTGACATCTGCACCCAGCACTGAGAAAGGGCGATTATAATAGCGTTTAGCCGATCATCTGTAATTTAGCGCATTGATCATTGTAGAGCCAGTACGGTCTATCTCTAAAGCTAGCTACCAGTACAATGCTTTGTGCCTAGCAGCTATTAGTAAGTGAGGGTGGAAACCGGTGCAGCGCAGTCTGATAACGTTATAAGCATTTTTTCAACTAGTTAGTGCAGAGGCTGGTAATCCAGTTTCTCTCTAGTCGGCATCAGCCCTGATAGAACCTGATGAGACAGAGATATAATGATAATGAGAATCGGTACTGTATGATTGATACCGCAATTATAAGCAGATACCTGTATAAAAGGTGAGTTTTAACCCTTTTGCCTCATTGCCTTTTGCATCGACAGTGCATCTGCATTTTTTGCATATATTTGAGAGGCTAACCATCATATTTTTCAGAAGTGATCCAGCAAGGTATGTGTAGTTCAATGTTTTTTTGCCATTTGAGACTTGCAGGTCTTTAGACGTGTGGGATTAGGACGCCAATCCTACATACTACAGATCATCATATGTATTATGTGAGGGGTGATGGTTTGGAATTCCTCAACTCGGTTTGCTTGGCAGCGCGGCTGAGCTCATCCCTGTCAACCTCAGTGGCGGAGGTTAGTTCGTAAACCATGAAGCCGCGCTGTCTCCTATGGGTGGAACACTGGAAATGTCATGTATGAAACAGTTAGGTTCTCGTGCGCATACACTGAACCAGCTGCGTTGTGGTGTAGAGGTTCGAATCAAGCCACGCAGCCACAGTACCGGAATAGTTTATTATGCGTGTTCACTTCGCCGGACTACAGGGACTCACGCAGGATAAGAAGAGCCGGCTACAAACGTCGAGTCGTCGAGAAGTCTCGCTGATCAACTGATACCGCCAGGCAGGGAGCAGAGCCTTTATATAGGCGATGCTCGGGTCCAAGGAACTAGTCCTATTAATCCCTTGCATGTTAGGAAAACCAGTCAGCTCGGCCTCTCGGCCTCGCTCGGCCCTGACCAGGGAGGGAGACAAATAGCCTGTGCATCTCGGTGCACACTAGATGTTCTATGCTAATACAGTACACTGAGGCACCTATTACATGTAGATGCTTAAAGTGGAGAGATCTAAGCCTTGGAAAAAAATTAAAGTCTTGGCTGTCGAATTTTAACATGGGTCAAACCCCGCCCACTAAAGTCGAAGGAAGTCAGTGTCTAATCCAGGGTGGCGCGGAGGGACATTATTGTCAGTTCAGTGCTCTTCTCCGCGCAGTCATGGCTGAATGCTGCTGCTGGCTATGACGCGTGTCTGCAAAGCAGGGTACAAATTTGAAAAATGCCTACAGGGCCAGCTGTAGCCAAATAAGCTCCAGCTCGAACAATTGGAAAACAACATTTAAAGAACCACCTCCCAGAACTGGTGGTTTACTTCTAAGGTACATCGGTTCCGAGGTCTCCTTTCGTGCAAAAGCGCAATAATGAACCTCTAGATATAAGTTTAAACTATATTTGTCTAGCTTTTTGATAATAACACGTGTTTTCTTCTAATTGCCAGAAAGAAAATGAAGCCAGCGGCACTGCTCTTGTTATTCTCGAATATTCTTGCCCAGACCAAGCTCTTTGTTTTTGGCGATGAAACCTACGATTACCCCTATGTATATCCATACGACACTTATCCGTACGGCGCATACCCATCCGGCATGTACCCGTATGACATTTACACCAACAGGCCATGCAATCCCTATCTGTATGGCCCTTATGACACTTACCCTTACGCATATCCGTATGACACATACCCATATGACGCCTATCCATACTTCAACCCCTTCCCTTATGGCCCTTATGACACTTACCCTTACGCATATCCGTATGACACATATCCCTATGACGCCTATCCATACTTCAACCCCTTCCCTTATAGCCCTTATGATACTTACCCTTACGCATATCCGTATGACACATACCCATATGACGCCTATCCATACTTCAACCCCTTCCCTTATGGCCCTTATGACACTTACCCTTACGCATATCCGTATGACACATATCCCTATGACGCCTATCCATACTTCAACCCCTTCCCTTATAGCCCTTATGATACTTACCCTTACGCATATCCGTATGACACATATCCCTATGACGCCTATCCATACTTCAACCCCTTCCCTTATAGCCCTTATGACACTTACCCTTACGCATATCCGTATGACACATATCCCTATGACGCCTATCCATACTTCAACCCCTTCCCTTATAGCCCTTATGACACTTACCCTTACGCATATCCGTATGACACATATCCCTATGACGCCTATCCATACTTCAACCCCTTCCCTTATAGCCCTTATGACACTTACCCTTACGCATATCCGTATGACACATATCCCTATGACGCCTATCCATACTTCAACCCCTTCCCTTATAGCCCTTATGACACTTACCCTTACGCATATCCGTATGACACATATCCCTATGACGCCTATCCATACTTCAACCCCTTCCCTTATAGCCCTTATGACACTTACCCTTACGCATATCCGTATGACACATATCCCTATGACGCCTATCCATACTTCAACCCCTTCCCTTATAGCCCTTATGACACTTACCCTTACGCATATCCGTATGACACATATCCCTATGACGCCTATCCATACTTCAACCCCTTCCCTTATGGCCCATACGGCTACCCATACGGCATGTACCCCTATGACATTTATTCCTACCAGCCCTGCAATCCCTATCCATATAGCCCTTATGACACTTACCCTTACGCCTACCCATACGACACATATCCTTACGACATGTTCCCTTACGGCGACTACGAATATGGCACTGAGAACCCATAATCAACATTTGAAATCAAGTGGTATGGCTGTTGCTGTCCCAGGTAAGTCCGCAAAGCCTTATTCATGTTTTGTCATGGCTTAGCGCAGATTGCATCGTCAATGGCATAGGCCATCTCTTGTACACTATGGGATGCCTGAAATCGTGTCTCCCTCACTTGTGGCGTCCTCTCTTCCAGGTCTGCCATTGGGTCCCTAAACTGGACCCTAGTTTTAGGGCTTTTTTGTTGGGTTGGGTTTGGCCGGGAATTTAGGTCAAGTTGCTTTCGTAAGTCTGGTGAATTTGGTAAAAAATTGAAGAAACTGATAAATCCTCTCTAACAAGATTTGATAACGAGCAACAATTTTTGGATGATCGTGGAGACCAAAAGCAACTCTCGGTTTTTGTGAATTCTCAGGAAAATTTGGGGCTTTTGGTTTGGATTTAGGTTCCCAGCTTATTAATTGAAGTCAATTTTGAAAAAAGTGTATTTCTGATTTTGTTGGGGTTAGATTCGACTTCAACAGTTTTTTGGTTGGGTTTTGAGCCGCAAACCCATTGTCAGACACGGCATTACTTAGTCCCAGAGGGGAATAAATTTGCGCTTGACTGCGTTCTAAAAAAATATTGCCATTGTTCGTTAACCCTTGGACTCCCGGTAAAAAAGTTTCAAAACCTCACTGATGGACATTGGGGTCTTCTGTTTCTGTTTGATAAACTGAAGCCACGAAACTAATAGCTCCACTATGCATGTTTATTCACTCATGTTTCAATGTGGCATCTTTTTTTTCTTCAGGTCAGATCACATCACGAATCAGCCGGATATAAAATGTTCCTCGACATAATTTTTTTTGTGTTATTTCATTGGTGAAGGGTGTTAGAAGGGATAGCATTGCATTTGTGATTAGAAACCATGGTTGAAAGTAAGGTTGATGTAGCGTATATTTCTAGGCGTATAGTGTAACTGAATAATATATTTGAGTGTGCATAGGTTGGAAAACAGTGTAGGCAACTAGATATGTACGAGTATATAGGCGAGTAGTCGTAACTCCTTTGTGTAATAATTCATCCTATGCAGTAAATCCATGGTGAGGTGAATATCTTGACGGGTGTTTTTGGCGAAGCACTTATTCTACAGACGTTCACTGGGCAGCGCGACGTAGTTCTTTCGAAGTCTTGAAGTCTTGAAACATCTCTAATATTTAACCAAATTCCGTTTGGCAAAACCCTTGAAAATCGAATTAACTATCATTAAAACCAGGCTAAGTTCTTGACACCACCAGACAAAAAATTCACACTATTGACTCGTAAGTGAAAGGATTGGCTACTGCTTCAAGCGTCAAAGATCACCTGCCCATCTAGTTGCGTCCTTCGTCGCATATTCCACGATCAGACTGTCTGCTTGTTTGGCTTTTGTTTGGCGGCTCCGAGCATTTCGACAGTATTGTGCAGTACGAAGTGGGTATTATTGGGTAAGTCACTCGTGGCTTGGCATCCGCAGCTGCTGTCTCCAAAGCGATGCAAGTAGACGGACGGCGAACCAGCTGCACCACGGCTGCTACCTAATTTTTTATATATTCCTAACTGGCAATGCTTCTTTGAAGCTAGTGCCAGAGCTACTAGGCTGGACAGCGACCAATTCAGTTCTCAAAAAATCGCTTGGTGTTTTTACTTTAGTTTCAACAGAATTTTAAAGGGAATGGGTCGACCTGTTTGAACAAGTTTTGAACCCGCCAAACTTGATAAGTTAGTGTACCTGCCCGTTGTTTTCACGGCTAAACCCTATTGTTCTCTGCCTTTGCGTGTCTATGATCAATAAGGAAAAGCGGGGCGTGATTTTAAGCCTGCCTTATGAAGGCCTGCCCAAATATTGAACCTCGTCTAACATAAGAGGTAGGCCGAAAGTTCAAGCTGCATGCTACATTTCTAAAAAAAATCTGTTATCAGACAACAAAAAGGTTAGCCCAGCCACCCTACTCTAACCAAATGCGAGGCAAACGGGGTTGGCTGGGCTCCCTCGGCGGCACATGCTTAAGTGGACGTTATACTTATGTGGACGTGATACATCTACGTTTATGTTGCCTTCAGGGCGAGGCCCACAATCGTTTTTCCACACTCACCCACAACGCATGTCTCTGTGATGTACTTGGTTCATCGTGGAGTCATGGGGTCGATGCGGGGTGTTATTCTGTTTTTCGCCAAAGGCACACCCACATGAATACACTTATTCGTATTTTGGAGTAAGTACAGAAGGTTGGAGTTTTGGAATACGATTTTCTTCTGTTACCGGTACCTCGAACTTACTTGGAAAACAGTGAGGACTTGCTGCATTAAGGTTGCATCTGCCGTGACAGCACGAGGACTGCATGTGTAGCACCTACATAGTGACACCAGAACAGGAAATTCAGCTTCTGTGGAGCCAGCATGCTAATAGCTTGGGCGTACAACCTTCAGCACTAGAACGACCATCGGCCCTCGTGTTGCCATCTCGCTATTGCCTTAATGAAGTGGCTGAGGCAGGGGACGCCCTGTTACACTTTTTTAGTGACAGTAGCTATTCTGTTCGATCACAATTTTTCCACAAACGCCGCCGAGGGAGCCCAGCTAACCTCATTTGCTTCGCATTTGATTAGAGTAGGGTGGCTGGGCTAAGCTTTTTGTTGTCTGATAACAATTTTTTTTTAGAAATAATAGTACTGTTTCGCACCTACATTTGGGCTAGGAGTTGAGAATAGATGGAAGTAATTTGTCGTCTAGTCCTCCTGAGCAAATTTCGTACAAAGAAGGTTGCCACGTTATGCTCTGTCACTGTATCCTACCGCGCATAAGTTCCAGAGTGGCTGGGCTAAACAGGCAACTAATGTTGCTGTTTTAGGCAAGGGGTTTTCAATTGTAAGCACTCCACTGCCGTTTGTGGCGGTGCCGTAATTAATATTGCTGTTACCAATTAATATTACCAATTAATTAATGTTACCACCAGAAAAAATTACTAGTAATATTACTACTAGTGATATTTTCTGGTGGCAAATGGCCTCAATTTCCGCAACAAATATTCTTCGCTACAGAGAATGTACAAAAGATCGTAGAGGTAGATTTTTCAAAAATTTAGGGCTTAGAAATCAAAACATTAAAAAGGAAGCCAACTAATCCGCTAAACTAAAGCGAAAACTTCAACCAAACCGAACAGAACAGAACACTCGTGTCGGCTCGGCCGGCCAGTAAGTAGCTTTGCCAGATGCAAAAATAAAAACTCGCTGTCAGGGACCTGTAAATCCGCTAAAATTCCGCTGTCATATCTAAGAAGTCCGCGGAAAAATCCGCTAAAATTTTTCCGCAAAAAAACGATATTTTAGCGACTACGTAGTTTCAAATAAAGCGCGAAGTATATAAAACAAAAAGCGCTCACTCACACATGCCCATACAGTGGGGGTCGACCACCCTACTGAGAGTAGGGTGGTCGCTTGTAATTAGAGCACACAATACTGAAGAATGAGGAGCCAATGACGAGCGGATCAAGAACTCTGACTTTACTTAGTACCGACTGATCGTGAGCTGAGCTGAATTTGTTGCCAAATACAGTAGATAGGGCTGGGAATGGTCGAAAAACTAATTGCGTTCCCTATTTCTGGACCCCACTCGTATAATCGACCCTTCAGATCACAACAAGCGGACAAAACTGCCTCAACAAGTCTTAGAAAAAGGGCACGCTGCTTCAATAATGTGGTAAAGTAGGCTGCTATATCCAGATTTACACCAATCCGCCAGAATCCGCCAAAAAACCCAAAATCCACAGCAAATTCCGCTAAAACAGTCAATCCGCTGTTTATCCCGCTGTCGGGCAAAATATCCGCCAGATCTAGCGGATTCTAGCTGCATCTGGTAACGCAGCCAGTGAGTAATTTTAACGAAGGGTAACTACGGCTAACGGAAACAGCACGCGCCGCACGGCTAATAAAAATATTCCGCCTGCTGGTGGTATGCCTTAAAATTCAGTTTTTGGAGCTAAAAAATTGATTAGCTCGAATCTCAAAATCACATCCTCAAACGAATACTTCGCGCCATGAGAGCTTTTAGAAAAACCAACTCTTTTGTCCGTAGCTTTGGTTATTGCTGTAGACTGGACTTCAGTCGTCTTCGTCTTCCGTCGTCATCTCTGGAACAGCAAAACGTGCATTTCTCGAGAACGGCTGAGCCGCTTCCAACAAAATTTTGCACGATCATTGGCCAACGCAAACATAGCTCATCCCCAAAATTTTGTGCATTTTGTTGATTTGTTGTCGAGTTATGAACGATCAAAGTTGCCCGCTTAACATTGCGCGTCTGTGTGGCTGGGCCAAACAGGCAGCTATTTATAAAACGTTGCGCTTGCAGCAGGCATGCGATTGTAAAGGTCTTAAATTTGTACAGTATGGCACAGTAAGAAGTCTTGAGGCCTGCTCATAAAAGTCCTAAACTTCGCTCGAGAAGAGAATAGAACCAAGAAACAATTGTATGATTACATTTTTTTTTTTTTTTTTTTTTTTTTTTTTTTTTTTTTTTGTTTTTTTTTTTTTGGTTTTTGTGGTTTTTTTTTTTCTTTTTTTTCTTTTTTTTCCTTTTTTTTCGGTGCAGTCCTCATGTCATGGCTTTCCCCCCTGTCTTGTTAGTGCGCCCCGAATCTCATTGTTTCTGAACCCGCCGCGCTTATCACCTGCGCAAGAGGCATTTTTTATTTTCGTTTATTTTTCACATGCGGAAGCAGGATACTTTCTCAGAGATAATGGTGATCATCGAGGGCAATTTCCATCTACTAAATAATCGATTGACGCTGTTTAGCGACCCTTGCACCAGCCGATGACAATTCTGTTTGGCTACTGGAGCTTGACAAGAATCGGGCTCTTTTATCATCATCTATTATTATGTGACCTACCCCTGCTTCTAAAAACCTAACGGATAAACAGTGGTCAAGGTGCTCTAAAAAAAGCGGCGGGATGAGAAGTCTGTTGTACTCTCGCATGTTATCCGGGTGTTATCTCGTAGCGGAATCGGCGTTCGCTCGTTAAAGGTATCCGTTCATGTGAAAAGCTAGGATTCAGAATTTGTTTAAATTCAAATCATATTTAGTTAATAGGGTCGGAATACTTCCGAAAAACATAATTTCCAACGTGGTCACTCCAGTCGCTGACCGCTGGTATTTATTTTATTCGGAGAAGTACCATTCCCCATATCAGTTTGGAATAAATATAATCGAAGAGTGTGCGCGCAAGGCAGCCGCCGGGTGGCCCTGCCTCATTGTCAGCACGGCCGTTAGTATAGCCCATGTTTGGGAGCAGCATTGAAACATGAAATGCTTCTCGAATGTCTAAAAATTTGCATCTTGCACTTCATTTCATACAATTTGCATCTTGCATTCATCTTGCAACGAACATCGTGAAATAACCCTTGGATTTTGGCGTAGAGAAGCTGGTGCACCATGCATTGATGATCTGTCGGTCGAATAGCTCGGTATTGATTTTGTTTTGCCCCGGTTTTGTTGGGGATTATTTGTTTTCGTACCTGCGACTGTGGTGCGATTCAGAAAACTCCTTGAGCCCTGGATACACGCACGTATGAGCTTACACTTATGCTGTTTGCCACATAACTCCTTTGCTCTCGGCTACTGTTTTAGTTTTTGCTTAGATGATGTTCTTTACTCCGACAACTTAATGGGTTCTGCAGCAGCTTTAAATACCAACTGGTTCTGCTGCCAACAGGCCAACATGTGATACACATGAAAGAAGTGTTTTTGATTCTGTGACTCTTGTATTGTGTGAGACATATACGTACTCGTTTACTCCTGTACATTGGAAAAGTCTCTAGCAATGTCTTATGCACAATAAAATACCAAAATCGCTATCACAATACATCAAAAACCCAAAGACAAATCGTCATCGCCTTTCTTAAGAAAAGTCCTACTGTAGCTCGTTTGAAAACGCGTAACAAGTAAACTAAGTCATAGAAAGCAGTGGCTTCATCTTTCAAAACGCGTAATGCAATACTCACATTTTAATCCCATGGACAATTTAAGAGCAGGCATTTTTGGGTTATTAGGTAGTATTCCACAACAAGTCTATCAGTCCGCTGCTCCCCAACGACAAAGCTTCTCAGTAAGTTGTGTTCCATCCGCTACTCCTGTCCAAGGTCGACAAGAAAAGTGCAGATCTCCGTACGATCCAAGGTCGACCATTTTATGACTTGTTGTATCCTGAAACACACACTTCTTGCAGTCGACTTATATTTTCAGAATGAGTTGATTTTCACTAGTCCTTGTCAATGTAGTTTTCTTCTTCAAAAAAGTCCTGATGTTGACCTCATCCCCGTTTTTTATTTGGAAAATCCTAAATCGTTTAGTGCTCACTCTACGCGGAGAGATAAAAAGCCAAACACTTCATGTCGCTGTTCTAATTTACCGAATTGTACAACACATATAGGAACATGGATACACTAGAATAGGATGGGGGGCTCGCCCACTGTGCGAATGCGACGTTGGTCGGCGGCGGCTGGTGCGATTTTTGCGAAAGACGGTTTTGTTCTTTGATTCAATGGCTTTGAAAACTTCGTCGGTTCAAGTCAATTAATACATCATTTTAAAGCTGAAAATTTGGAGAATCCGACTGGCAATAAAAGTAGGTGGTTTTATTATTTTTGTATTTTTGAGGATTAGAAATATGTGTAAAAATTGGTGTGCTAGCGAGAGGGTGCAGTTCTCTCCTAATTAATCCAGATCAAACGATCCCAGGCAATTTTTTCTCAAAAAATTACATTCTCCGAACCTTTTCACGTAGAAATCCGTGTTTTATACCAAATATCGCTCGCCTCCGATTTTTAAAAGTCGTCCCAAAATGACACGGTTTTTACGTGGTTTTTAGGAATGAAAGTCGATTTTTGCGGAAAATTAAAAGCCTATATCGAGTCGCACAATCGGAGCCTTATATCGGCATGTCTGGTTTTGTCCAAGCGTGTGGTAGCGTAGATTGCATAATTAACGAGGATGGCATTATTTCTGTAATAGGACATCTGAGTCGATCTTTTCGAAATGGTAACGACCTAGTTTTAGCGATTCTGGATGGTTAGATTCGACATGATTCTTTCGTGTTGACTTCCAAGAAGCGTTCCAGCAACGCTTTTTCTTCGACCAATCTTTACTTGAATTGCGATGCGACTGATCCCGTATACTATGCGGGGTATTGTCTGAAATCATTGAATTTGGATCTTTAGTGCAACTGATGTAAACTTTCGCCTTGAATACTCTGTACTGTTTACGCTGTGTAGCCCTTTTATGTATTAGGGTTTCATTACGTTGAGGAACGAGCTGACAACGAGAATTGATGACTGAAAAAGAATTGATATTCGCCAATTATCATATCGTACTTTACTTATTTCTTCACCTTCGCACGCAATGGCACAGCAGGACTATCATTCAAAGCACTCATACCTGCATTCTTAAAGCCATTGTTGAGCACCGAGCATGTGCTCACTCGGATAATAGATTCGCAAAGCACAGTTACAACCGCATCAGAAATATCAAATTAGTTGGCGCACGAAAGAAATATGAAGCTCATCTCGCGTTTCAGATCATGATGGCACAATAAAGCTTTAAATAACAACACAGAAATCCCGTGATACTGCGAAAAATAAGCCTTACTTTGCAAGATTTTGAGAACGCACCACAAACTGTGTCGTATCCTGAATCGCTGAAAGCCACTAGCCACTGATAAACTCGAAAGATCTGACGCTGATAGTCATCAAAAATTGGACTTGATTTCATGTGAGAGAAAGATTTCCTGAGATCGAACAATTCGTCAACGTTTGTAACCATCGTAGATTGAAAAATATCCATATTTGTATTTGCATCCCCCAAAATAAGCCTAAAAACCGTGTCATTTTGGGACGACTTTTAAAAATCTGAGGCGAGCGATATTTGGTATAAAACACGGATTTCTACGTAAAAAGGTTCGGAGAATGTAATTTTTCGAGAAAAAATTGCCTGGGATCGTTTGATCTGGATTAATTAGGAGAGAACTGCATTCTCTCGCTAGCACACCAAATTTTACACATATTTCTAATCCTCAAAAAAAAAATAATTAAACCACTTACTTTTATTGCCAGTCGGATTCTCCAAATTTTCACCTTTAAAATGATGTATTAATTGACTTGAACCGACGAAGTTTTCAAAGCCATTGAATCAAAAAACAAAACCGTCTTTTTCGCAAAAATCGCACCAGCCGCCGCCGACCAACGCCGCATTCGCACAGTGGGCGAGCCCCCCATCCTATTCTAGTGTATCCATTTAAAGGAACATGGCATATTCTTACCTGGGCCGGCCTAGCTCCCATCCAACTGTGGAGCTCGCTCTTCGTCCACCAGCATTCGCAGCCACTCAGCATAGCTCAGAGGCAAAAGTAAAAACCTACTCTTGTCACATCGTTGTCACTTCCAAATAAATTCATTATTTCAAAATAAGTTCAATATTTTTTCTTTCTTTCCATCAGTCCTCATACACGTCAGTTTTACGTGGACTGAACCATGCTGGCAAAAGGCGGCCGCGGCCGCCTTGCGCGCACACTTTTCGATTATATCCATTCCAAACTGATATGGGGGAGGGTACTTCTCCAAATAAAATAAATACCAGCGGTCAGCGACTGGAGTGACCACGTTGGAAATCATGTTTTTCCGAAAGTATTCTGACCCTATTAACTAAATATGATTTAAATTTAAACAAATTCTGAATCCTAGCTTTTCACATGAACGGATACCTTTTAAGTCAAGTTTAGTGTACTGTAGAGGCTGATTCCCGTTTTTTGGACCAAGTAAGGTTTTATTCATCAGTGCGTCTGCGCCAAGCAACCCACGTCAGATTTGGGCAAGTAACCAGTTTTAAAAAAAAAATTTAGCTCAGTACATTTTCGAAGCCAAAAGTTCTAGCCACTAATGAATTCGAACCCTCAATGGCTGGTTTGATAGACTGTAAGTTAAATCGAACGCCTGCACCCTAGTAAAGGAAAAACACGCTCGCCCTCCCCGAAGGAAAAACAAATCAATTAATACCAGATCAAAGAGCGCAGAAACTGAAACCGAGAGGAAACGGTTTTCTATGAAACAAAACGCACACCGATTTTTGTTATGGGAAAACCCCCGCAAGAATTCTCATTCTTAGAGGCAAGCAGTTTGGGGAGTTTTTGGGAGATGGAGTTTTTGGGCAAAGGCGTGAAACTTGCTAAGAATAGTTCGGTAGAGACCAGGAAACCTGTCTGAGGCAACAAAAGGTGGCATTGAACATTGTCCACTCGGACTTAGGTCATAGTCTATTGGTCACTCTCTGCCCATCCACACTGTTTGGCGCAAGGTGGTGTAACGAAGTTTGGTTTTTGAGGGAAGGGTCAAACTAGCGTTACATTAACAGACAAATGGCTTACCCAACGAGCGCGGGAAATACGGTTGAAATCGGCGACCGCGAAACATGGAGAAGAAAAACAAGAGTTTACGTTCAACCACGTCTCGTCAAGCCAGAAGAATACACTGCCTCGAACACACGCATCGGCCGCCTTAAATAGCCGGTCGGCCGTGCACCAAACAATAGGATCACGCCACAGGCAGGTTCCAAACCAGTCAAAGATAAACACAGGCCTATGGCAACACATGAAAATCTAGTCAGAGAACAACACACGTGCAGCAAGGTGCAAAGGTCTAGGATCACTTGCACGCTACCGCTGGCCCAGGGCCAAGGGAGCCTCCGCCAGAGAAAACTGGCGGGCAAGTAACCTCGTCACATACGCCGGGGGGGTCCGTAAGCGATCGACCCTGATCGCATCATAGCTGATAACGCTTGGTCTTGGCCGGATTGCATCTCAACTGTCGGCCACCTGAGATTCCTCTTGACCACGGCGTCGGTTCTGCGGCGGATGCCTTCGGCTTGGCCTTGGTTGTGGCTGGCGTCGTCTGGTTCAACGTCCTTGACCCGTCCCAGGGGGGTGGTCGCACTGTGTCAGCCGCTGGTTCTGAGCTTTCCTCGGGTACCTGATGACTGTCGGCCTGAGGTCCATTTGATGTCGACGGCTCCGTTGGTGTTGGTGGTGTCCTACAATCCGGCGAGTCCCTCCCTGCCCCTGTCGATCCTTCCCACACACCCTCAGTCCCTGATTGTCGCTCGATAGGTGCTTGGGGTTGCAAAGCTACAGGTTCCGGCAGCGGGGCTTTCCCGATGGGATCGCATGTTATTTTAGCATCAGGTATCATGAGTTCGTCATCGTCGTCCTCGTCCTCTACTTGGGGTGGTACTTCCCAAGGTGCATAGCACATTTTCAGTCGATTGTTATGCACCAGCTGGTTGTTAGCTGTGGGTTGTGTCCACAGTCGGATCACGCTGTCCACTGAATTTGGCTTTGCGACTATAATGTACGGTCCATCCCACTTCGGCTTCAACTTTGCACCTACTCCTTTCGGGACCGTTTGGAGCCATACTAGGCTACCGACCGCAAGTTCACTTGATTCACGTCCTTTGTCGTAATGTTTCTTTTGTCTCTCTTGGGCTTCCTTCATGTTCCGCTGAATTATATCCTTAATTGCATTCAAACCTGCTGCAATATTGTCTGCGTAGTCTTTGGCGCTTTGTGCTTCAACAGGCTGCACTGAGAGTTCTCCCGGGATCATTGGTTCCTTTCCAAACAAAACTTTGTATGGGGAATATTTGATAGATGACTGTACTGATGACCGGTAGGCGAACAGAATGAAAGGTATGGCCATGTCCCAGTCCAGTCCGAATTGATGAATGTAGATGCCAAGCATCGTTCCCAAGACTTTATTAAATCTCTCTGTCAACCCGTTGCACATCGGATGGTATGCCGTCGTATTCTTTTTCTGAATATTGCACAGCCTGCATACTTCTGCCATGACTTGGTTTAGAAACTCAGTGCCACGGTCGGACAGTAGTTCTGAACAGCTGCCATACCGGCACAATATCTCCCTCGTAAATGCGCTGGCTACTGTCGTTGCTAACTTATTTGGGATGGGGACTGCTTCAACCCATCGAGAAAAGTAGTCTGTAAACACGATAATGTACTGATTACCTCGGCGAGTGGCTGGTAAAGGTCCGAACAAGTCCACTCCGACTCGTTCCCATGGACGCGCGACTAAAGGCATAGGCTACAGTGGGGCAGTTTCCCTCCGGGCGGGATTTTTGAATCTAGCGCACCACGGGCACCTTTTCACGTACTGTTCCACATCCTGGAAATATCCGTCCCAATAGTATCTCTGTGCCAGCTTCTCGAATGTCTTTCCTACTCCAAAATGCGCTGCGAACGTGTCGCTGTGGCACTGTTTCAGGATGGCTCCTTTCATATTCTGCGGAATCACGATTTGAAGTGTCGGTTCTGAATGCTTATTCCACCTCATCAAGTGGACCAGGAGACCATCTTTGATCACATAACGAGGCTTCTCTAATACGAATTGCCGAGCTAGCTGCTCGTCTAGTGGTAGTGAGCCGGCTTCCAAAAACTCGATCCGCGGTTTCAGTGTGCTGTCAGTTCGTTGAGCCAGTGCCACCTCTGCTAGCTGCGCGTGTTCTTCCCATACCTTTAGCTCATATTGTGACACTTCACGCTCGAGGCTTGCTAACATGGCGTCGTCTATCGGAATATCGTACGCCAGTGCGTTTAATTCGGTGGGCAAACTAGCTCGTGACAGTGCATCCACGTTTGCATGTTTCTTGCCAGGCCGATAGCGGATTTCAAAGTGCATACTCGTCAGGTTCGCGATCCATCTGGCGAAACGTCCGTCATGGTGTTTGCTTTTGAAAATGGCCACGAGTGGCAAATGATCAGTTATAATTGTGAATTTCTGTCCGTATATGTATGGGCGGAAGTGCTTCACGGCCCAGTACACTGCCAACCCTTCTAGCTCCGTGGCAGGATACCTCGATTCCGCTGGCAGCAACGAACGGCTAGCGTAGGCGACGGGGTGCTCTTGGCCGTGATCATCAGTTTGAGATAGGATTGCGCCCATACCCTCGCCACTACCGTCCGTGTAAATCACGAATGGCTTTCTAAAATTTGGATAGGCCAACACTGGCGCCTTGATAAGTCGGTTCTTCAGCTCCTCGAAAGCGCTATTCTCGATACCTCCCCACAGGAACCGTACTGTCTCTTTAGTCAGCTCGAAAAGGGGTCGTGCTATTTGTGAGAAATTTTGGATGAATCGCCGATAGAAGGTGCACATACCTAAGAATCTTCTGACAGCTTTGCGATCTTTAGGGACAGGCATCTCTTTGACTGCCAGTATCTTACTTTCGTCTGTTTTCAGACCTTCAGCTGTGACAATGTGGCCCAGGAAAGGTACCTCTGTTCTCATAAAATGACACTTTGACAGTTTCAGCCTCAGGTTGACTTTGTGCAGTCGTTCAAATACTTCTTGGACTCTTTCCTTCATTTCCTCATAAGTCCGTCCTCAGATCAGAATGTCATCCAAGTAGACTAAGCAACGCCGAAAGGTCATGCCGGCTAACGTGGAATTCATCAGTCTCATGAAGGCTGCGGGTGCGTTTGTCAAGCCAAACGGTAGGACTTTGAACTGGTAATGACCTCCTCCCGGAATACGAAAAGCCGTTTTCTCCTTATCTTCTTCCCGAAGTTTGATTTGCCAGTATCCCGAGATCAGATCAAGGCTCGTGAAGAACTTGGCCCCAGCCAAGGAGTCCAAAAGATCATCTATACGTGGTAGCGGGTACTCATCACGCACCGTGATTTCGTTCAGTTCTCGATAATCTACTGCGAATCGATACTCGCCTGACTTCTTCTTGACTAGGCAAATGGGTGAGGCCCAGGGGGAATGTGAGTCCTCGACTTGGTTGCCTTGTTTCATGTCAGAGACCAGCTTCTCTGCGACTTCTCTCTGTTTGAAAGGCATACGACGTGGTGGGATGTTGATCGGGGCGTGGTCCCCTGTGTTTATCACGTGTTCAATACCCACATTGGCCGGTTGCAGGTCCAGCGTTCTTTCTGCAAACAGTCCTCTCTTGGCCCAGCTGAGCAGGAAGTCTTTGAAATCCTGCTTCTGCTCCTCACTGGCCAGTGGGGTGTCCCATTTCATGGTCGAAAGTTGGATGACCGGGTCATTTCGTTGATACTTCTCTTCATTGTTGCACTCCTCTACAGGTTTTATCTCGACTACCTCTTCCGTGAACCCGAGAATAGTGCCTGCCGATAGTTGCACGGGAGTTTTAGATCCATTCATGACTTGTATTGGCAAACGTCCTCCTTCTATCTTTGAGACTGAGTGGGCCACCAAAAGAGTGGCATCTGGGCTCACTGGCTCATAGCATCCCACGAAGCTTACGGCCTCCTCGAAATCTTTTCTACTCTGACCCCAGATAAACTTTTCGGTCTGCGGAGGGATAGTAACGTCTTCTGCTAGCATGACAGCGTTCGCTGTCTGAATCGCCTGTTTCGCGTCTGTGCCACCCATCACTCGCCTGGACGACTGCATCGGTTACTCGAGCTTGTTCCGAGAACTCGAATTGTAGTTTCCCCAACTTTGCCATCAGGTCTCTCCCCACAATTACGGGCACTGGTAGGTGCTCTAAGACGAAAAATCGATGTGTTCTCTGTTTTCCGAGCATGCGTATTTGATACGAAAAGTGGCTACTAGGCGTGAAGGTTACCCCATTGATTGCTGTCATCACCTCATCTGTGACTGGCTTCAAGACCAGATTGGGGTCCTTGTCTTGTAAGATACCCAGAAATTTCTCACTTACAAAACTTTTTCCTGCACCTGTGTCAAGCAAGGCTCGGATCGACAATCCGGCGTTCGGAAACGTGATGTATGGACACAGCTGGTGCTGAGGTACTTTCGAACCCTGCCCCCATCATTTCGAGTCTTCCTGATAACTTCCTCAATTTCTTATCCACTTTGTCAACAATTACCAAGCCCAATATGCAAACCACACCCACGGCAGCTGGTTCAAAGTAACAGGCCAGAAAAGGCGCCAAAAAACACATCCAACGTAGGGCATAACTAGTTTAACTCGTCCTACTCGTGGGTTCTTCTTTCTTTATTGATCGAAATTGATCGCTAATCGTGGATCGTCCACACTGGACCTGGGCGGCCTCGGAGGCTAGAACAGTTTCATCTTTCAGAGGCTGTTTTGAGCTAGCTGATTTGACCAAGTTTACCTTATCGATCGTAGTAGATGAGCCGGAGCCCGACGTGGCCGACAGATCCGCCGTCTTGTCCGTTGGAGGCGATAGATCTGCCGTCGAATTGCTGTCACCCAATCGGTTAACTACTCCGATCGCGGCCGTATCCCCCAAACTGACTGGTGGTATGATCAGATTTTCGTTGCCCCATTGATCGTTCACGCCACTAGCTGGCACCGACGCTGCCGCTGGATTGGTCACGACACTGGACCCGATAGCCTGTAAATCGATACCCTTGTGATCGACAAGCGATTCGTAGTATTTTTGGTCACCCTGATCAACACTGCACCCAAAATTGGCAAAAGGCTCGAAAACTAGCGTGTCAAAGTGATCTGCTACATGGGTGGCTACTGGGGTAGTTGATGCCCCTGCACTCACGATTAACTGCTGATTGGTTCCACTCTGTTCTGGCCCCAAACCTTGATTCTGGTTTCGTCTCTGACTCCCATTTTAGAAGCTCCTATTGCTCGGGGGATGATTTCCCGCGTTTCGATTACTCTGATTCCTATTACTGTAATTACTACCCGCTTGAGTACTTGCCTGAGTACCAGGAATGATCGGATCTTTTCCGTTCAAACGACGCCGTGCGGCAATGAACTTGAAGCAGTCTCGCATCGAGTGATCGTTACCAGCGCAATAACGACACCCGTTCGGGTCCTGTGCCAATTTGGTGCGCACGTTGCCGATAGATCGACATTCTTCCGTTTTGTGCGACCAACCGTCGTAATCGCAAATCGGTCGGGTTCCATCGTGGCCAGCTTGGCCCGAATTAGAACGCTGGTTTGTCGGATCTCCTCGATTTCCTCCACGGCCACGGTTGCTGCCACCACCGCGTCGGTGTCCTGGTGGATTACGAGGGCCAGCCAAAGCCGCCAGACTGGTGGCAATATCGAAAGACGTCGGGTTAGCCACTACGGCTGAAAAGTTCGAAGAGAACATTCGTTGAGTCATTTCAGCAGTGTTGACAGCGGCTACAATCTCATCTAAAGACCTGGCGATGTTCAAGTATGCAGCCTTATAAAGTTTATAATTAGAGTGACTTTTATCGCTTGTGCCTAGGCCAGCGACAAATCGTTCCTTCAAGACAAGTTTCCTAGCTTCCTCAGTCTCGCTGGGATATGCCTGCTGCACTAGCTTTCTCAAAGAACTCAGATAATCTGCGACTGTCTCATCGGTCCGTTTAGTCCTAGTCGTAAATTCTTGTCGGTACAAGACTACTTGGTTAGGCTGAGATAACCGTGTTACTAAAAGTGCCTTTAGATTAGCGTACGAGCCAGACTCCGTTGCTGTGGCACCTTGCACGATTTCCTGCGCTCTCCCTTTAACTGCTTTTTTCAACTCTGTCAATTTATCAGCATCGCTCAAATTTGACACGAGGTTTGCGAGATACTCGAATTGATCGAACCATTTAGATACGTCCTGATCAGACTTTCCTAGCAAAGGGCTTGTCTCCCAGATACGGAAAAAAGGTTGATTCATGCGTAAGAACGCTACAGTCAGATCGACTGGCAAAGCCATGATTGACAATCAAACTGGTTGGTATCTAAGTCACGATCCGGGCTTAGAATTCCGCGTATCGACTCGATGACCAGGCCAATGCAATACCGCAGGTCTAGATCTGGGCAAGGAAGCACCGCAGACTGATTCGACTGAGGCACAAGAATTACCGCCAGCCGTGATCCGGGTATAGAACACCGCAGATCGCTTCAGATCAACACGTCTCACGGGTAGAGATCCCGGAGCGGCCCCCAAATGTAACGAAGTTTGGTTTTTGAGGGAAGGGTCAAACTAGCGTTACATCAACAGACAAATGGCTTACCCAACGAGCGCGGGAAATACGGTTGAAATCGGCGACCGCGAAACATGGAGAAGAAAAACAAGAGTTTACGTTCAACCACGTCTCGTCAAGCCAGAAGAATACACTGCCTCGAACACACGCATCGGCCGCCTTAAATAGCCGGTCGGCCGTGCACCAAACAATAGGATCACGCCACAGGCAGGTTCCAAACCAGTCATGTCATGTCATGTCATACTTTATCCATAGCCAAGCACCATACGCCGCACTCGAGGGCTAAGGAACAGTCCAAGATAAACACAGGCCTATGGCAACACATGAAAATCTAGTCAGAGAACAACACACGTGCAGCAAGGTGCAAAGGTCTAGGATCACTTGCACGCTACCGCTGGCCCAGGGCCAAGGGAGCCTCCGCCAGAAAAAACTGGCGGGCAAGTAACCTCGTCACAGTGGTCCATTATGTACCACATATAGTGCAGCTGAATCAGAACAGTTCTGCCATTCGGGTCAATTCATCCGTGCTGTCTTCAAAAAAAGATTGCATGCCAGATCATCCGCCATTTCCTCTCTGAGAAAACCGCTCTCGATTAGATGGGAGGGCGAATTATCACAAGTCACTCGTCGTCTTATAACAGACAGGAACGCAAGAATTTTGCGGGGCAGGGGAATTCGATGCAGAGTTTCCCGTCAGTCAAGATGTCACTCGTTGTCGCGAGATATAGAGATAGAGAGCCGACAATGCTTCGAGTTCGGTGCTTTACAGTAATTGTAATAGGCACGGACTAGGCATGTGCTATGCCCTCTGGCCTATGTGTGCACTGGTTGAGGGAACCGGTCCGCCTCTCCTAAGTCAGGGCCAGCACGAGACCCAGAGCGAGGTCGAGGTCGAGTGACTGGTCTGATTGCGGCCCATCGGTTGAGAACTAGTCTTGATTGCCTGATCTGAACTTGCTCTGTGAGCACTTCGGGCTCAGGTCCGTCAGAACCCCTCGTGCGGCTGCTTCCCGAATTGTGAGTCTACACGGCCTTATTGGTGTTTGGATAGTAAACTGTATCAATAAGTGTCCGTGGACTGCGTGGGTTGGTTCCTGGCTTTGAGCCATCCTCTGGTCAGCCCTAGTTCTATCCTAGGGCGAGCCAAGGATTTCATAATCAAGAGAAGCGAGATGAACAGACCGTTCAGGTCAACAGAGGAAACGCCCACTTCGCATGAACGATACCAAATCAGAGATCACTTGAAGTCGTAAAGTGTTTCATTCTCGGGCATTGTGCAGTTGGCGAGGCGCCGCTTCCTCGTACCAATCGCGCATTTCGCGACACTCCGGAGAGCGAGAGCTCCGGATATCAGATGTTGCTCTACGTTTCTTTGGATTCATTTATGGGTGATGGGCGGCAGAACGGTTAGTAAGGGATTCGTGATTAGGAAGAGCGCTTGAAAATACAGTCATACTTAACTATGTATAATGACCGAAGGCACCATTGCTGGCGGAAAGTATTTCAGCTTTTTAGTTTCGTTCTCTGGTGTTATTATAAGTAGCGCTGATGTAGTCCATATATCTAGGCGTATAATGTATCCGTAGTAAGTGGGTTATGCATTAGTGAGAAACAAGTGACAGGTTGAGATAGAGGTGAATACTCGTCACGCTCCTTGCCTTATAATATACGTGGCAAGCGCATGGTGAGATAAATATGCAGTTTCGGTTGTTCCCTACTTTGCGCATATCGCAGAGGCCTGCTGCTGGTATGTATACTAGGAGACATGCGGCAGTTTTTGATATGGCAATCGTCAATTCCCATCATGTAACTGCTCGCACTAGGGTACACTGCTCGCACTAGTCTGACTCTTTGTGGTTTCTGTGTGTGGCGTGACAGCCTTGCCTGCATGTATCGCCGTCTTAGAAAATCGTTGACTTATCGAACAAATTTGGGATCGGCTGAAGTCTAGAAAATTGGAGCAGAATTATTCGAAATACATTCAAGCAACTTCAAATGGCTGTTTGTGCTCTCAAACAAAAACTGTTGTCTCGCTAGATCGGCTCTTTCTCCTCGCCTGTCTTGGCAGACCAGTCAGGTCAAATATGCGGTTATAATAATTGAGAAGCAGAGAAATTTTGATGTCAATACTAATAACAATTGTTGCTTTTCAAAAAAGACTTAGCAAAGTAGTTTTGACATTCTACTTTTGGTACGTGTCCGATTTTGTCTGGAATATCGCCTTGCCACTCACCAATCTTTACAGTACGTGTATAGGTGTACAGTGCGCATAGTCCTGTGCGCACTGTACACCTATACCCTGTACTGTACACCCTGTACACCCTGTACACCCTGTACTGTACTGTACACCCTGTACTGTATACCCTGTACACCTATACTGTATAGATAGTGCCTTTACACTATCACTTGCTACTAATTGTATATCCCTGGGGTCAAGTTTGACTGAACCCCGGATCCGGCCAATCCAAACCAGAACTAAATCAAACCAGGCCGACCTGAACCAGATTAGCGTTTTTAGCTTGCGAAATCAAGAGCGATCCAGAATGGAGCGAAACCTGCCGCCTCGTCCTTTCACGCAGACGCTGACAATGCAATTAGAAAGGCTACCTTGATTAGGAAGATTTTTTCTGTTGGAAGTGCGATAGTTACGACTCAAGGGGAAATATTTTCAAATAGTACTCAAGGGGAAAGCTGTCGAGTGTCTACAGCGATATCTCCTTGCTCAAAGCTGCATCCTATTTTGGTCATAGGTTTGTGTTTAAGGTCATGGCGGCTATAAATGCATGCCGAATCTTGTTCTAATTAAAACCCTACGCCATCCCGTTTTTACAGTATAGATTTACACCCGTTTTCTCGCTGTAACAGCTTCGAGCTACGGGCCAGTGACACAACTGACCCCAGTCTATCGGCCAGGCGGGAAGCTGCACCTTTAATAGTATCATTCGTTATGGCGCACATGAGAACAATACAAAGAATCTCTCTGGATCAGCACTCGACTTAAAGACTTGACTGACTTGACTGACTTTGACAGAGGGGGTCGTATCAGTCAAGTTGGACACACTTATCATTTTCCTTTTTACATGATTTAGCATTCCTGACGATCCATAGAGGCGTCCTTTGTTTTATCTGTGCTGCTTCCTTAGGCGTTTCTGAGATCCGCAATGCGTACGCTCACAGACAATGAACCTTGCCTGTTGCTCGATTATTGCCTAGCAATATCTGGTAACCCTTGGCTACAGCGTGGGAAGCCCATTTAGCTCCATGCTAGATTGACCAGGTTTCTCTTATTCTTGGTACAAAATCCTTGCTAGTAGGCTCGCTCTCAAGAGCAGCTTGAGCACCTTCTTTCTACTTTGACTACAGTGTATCCCGGCATTGAGGCGAAGTAGAAAACAATTTTGAAATGAACCCGGCGAAGCTAGCCATTCTGACATTGACCTTGATATCAGTCGAATTCAAAGGTGCCCCAGGTCTAGGTAAGGCTACTTTTCCGCAATACAGTTTTTGGGTCACATCTGTGCGACCGGACCAACCAAATTGAGTCGAGGCCTGGGTCCGATCGTGAGTCGCGCCTTTCGTATCGTTCTCAAGTAAGAATAGCCTTATTTCATATTTAGTTTATGAAAACTATGTCAAAGCCAATGCGTGCAACAGTGGAACTACGATGTTTGTCTGTGACCCGACCAATGCCACATCGAGCTGTATCCCCACAAACAAGTACATGGATTGCACTATTGATTGCGCGAATGGCAAAGACGAAGGTATGGGTTACTGTGACTTTCCTTAACGAATATGTATCACAGTTTTTGTTCGCATTCAGAATGCAGGGATGGTTTAATCAAATGCGGTAAGTTTGATTGGAATTTTTCAACCAATTATTGATTTTCGGACAAGTTTTTCAGACAAGTGCAAATGTGTGACGGCGCAGCAGTACAAGAAAACTTGCATGGACGTTAACGGTAAAGATCTTAAAAATAGCAATGAAAAAATAAATGTGAGGAATGCGATTTTCAGTTGCATGCTCAATTGCGGATTCGACTGCCTGCAAAAGCGGCGATCAATGCGTGCTTAACTTCTGGCTGATGGACGGTATGTTCGACTGCAATGACAAGTCTGATGAAGGTAAGCAGTCCATTCATGTAGATAGTGGAATCTAGAATCACCAGGGTCGACTTGCGCTTTCACTTGGCAGACAGACTGAAGTGAAAATGAATACAGTGCAATGACTTTAACATCATTTTCAATTTCAGATCCATGTTTTTTGAAGCTTCCTAGCTGTCCTACCACGCCAGCTCCAACAACCCCCACAACTCCGACTACGACAACACCAACCACAACACCCACCACACCCACAACTACACCAACCACCACAACCACTACCACCACAACTACAACCACAGAAAAGACGACAAGTACCACGACCACACCGACTACGACACCTACCACTACGACGATGACTACAACTACGACACCCACGCCTATTACAATTGCGACTGGTCTGCTAGACTCTATGAAACATGTTTCATCACTCAAGGCTGCCACTTGCGAAGGTAAGCACATTTTGTCGGCCTCACGCTGAAAGCTAAAATTTGTATTTTCAGACTGCGATTGCACGGCTGCTCCAATGCATTGTTCTAATGGAACAAGTAAGATATTCTCTCGCTTGCATGAATTCCTCGTTCATTTGCTATTAAATTTCAGTGTCAGCCATGCCTAACTTTGCGAAGTGCTCTCTGCACTACCGCGGTGTTATTTTTGGGATGTTTCAGTGCAAAAATGGGTGAGACTTCAAATTTAAACAAAGTTACAGCTGCAAAAACCACGTTATAATTCAGGCTTGGATGCGTTCACTACAAGGACGCTCTGGATGGGTTTCAAGATTGCCATGACGGCAGCGATGAAAGTAAGCGATTTCTGCGCGCTTCCATGCTCAGCAGTTTGGGGTTGGAGTTTCCTGCTTCATTTTTGATGTGGCATCGCTAAGAACTGTGTGGCAGATGATAGTAATGACTCACAGAAGCTATGCATCAATAGTAATATAGCCGAATTCAACCAATATGCACGATATCTTCGTCTTCAACATCATTTTCATCATTTGACTCTTCAAGAAAAGCATTTTCCATCACGCTGACACTCATGTCCTTCACATTTTCCACACCTGATGATCCTGTACGGTAATTAAAATTTGTTCCTTGGGGGAAGGATTTCCAGAGGGAGGGAATAAAGCTCAATCGGGGTCTAGACGGGCAAGAATAACCAGAGCGGGGAGGATTTCGAGGAAATACGGTAATAGTTGGAGGAGGCACTTCACCCTTTTTGGTTGTAAGGACATCTAAAACTGTTCGAACACATATTTTTTGTGGCCGGTTCGGAATTATGACTTGGTGACTTCGTTGGTCTTGTGAGTATAGGTACCTGCGGCTGAAACATCATCTGAAAGGGGCGCTTGCTCGCAGCCAGGGAAGATGGATTATTCTCGTCCAACTTACCTACCAGGTGCCGTGCTTACACTTATCTATAAAGTCGGCATGAGCCTGCATGGATCTTAACGCACTGTCGATATGTAAATCCATTTGTCCAGCCTGATCGATCGAGTCACTTAAACTGCAAAGATCGCTGTGTTATCCCAACAAAGTCGCAAGAGAGCATTGAGGGTACAGGCAAAAAGAACATCTTATTCAGCCTCCCTATATAACATAATACAGTATACTACAGTATGCCAATTTACACTCGTTTAGACCCTCTCTATTGGAACGAATGCTTATTGGAACGCCATCCGTGCGATAAAAAGCTGGCCAGATGTTTTGACGATGTTATCAAGCCTCTCACGCCAGACGGCAGATGCGTGTGCGAATGTATGTTTGGATATGGATCGACGGACAATGGACGCAAATGTGCTCCCTTGGCACAAAGGCGCCGAAGGTTCGCCACACTGTTTGGACTGATATAAGAGATCTATGAGATATCGGAGTAGGAATAAAATATGATATAGGTAGAGCAAGCTAAGTGCACAAAAAAACATATAGACAACCACAGTGGGGTGATTTTTGTTCCTGCATAGCCGCATTAGTCACAGATCAAAATTATTTATGTGAGTTTTTGTGTAACGTAGTGTAACGTGCGTGGTATTTTTGGAGTCATAAATGGACAGCAGCAAGCGAGGGCTTCACGCATTCCCAAGATGTGCCAGGAGGACTTCAGCGCGTGCTGCGCACAAAAAGCTGGCCTAAAAATCATCTCATCGCACGATGCAAGTACTGTGAGAAGTTAATTTTCCTATCGCGCATTTATTTGTGTCATGGAGGCTCACAGCAAAGTTTGTCATCGTTGTAGCCATACCCCCTTCTCGACACAAACCAAATTAGTTTCCCATCAAACGCAGATTAATAAACAATGGAAAAAAAATTCCAGGCTTCGGGGACCATAAAAACACCAGGTGCGTATATTCGGGTATGTATGATATAAATTTCTGCTTCGCAGGCACAAGCCTCCTTTGGTAGAGTCAGAAAAAAGAATTCACATTTCTGAAAGCTTAAACTTTTAAATTTCCCCCGGGCGTCGCTTTAGCACTACAGCGCGTTAGCCCTTCTCCTCATTGCCTTGTGCGAAAAAAACACGGACGAAGCACGCACAGGACAGCACGAACATATTTCTGGTTTCTATCCCCTCGGTGACTAAGACATGTTTATCTGATCTGTTGCTGGCGCGGGACGCGGAACTGCCAACTTACAAAAAGGCCACTCACGACTCATCAGTGTCGTAATTTAAAAAGCAATCTAAGCTAGGAGGGACTACTTTCTGCGAAGTTAGGAAATATATTAGAAATATGGAATACATGTAAACTGCTGCAAAGTTTCCAAGAGAAGGAACAATAGCTACATACGATACTGCTTGTACGACCCTCCGATAGTCGGGCGTGGGAGAGCGTGTCAGAGGAACAAAAACTCTGACTGATGCAAGGCAAGTCTTTCGACTATACCTACGGCTGAAGCACCAATTGGAGTGATTGACGTCTCCCAGCCAGGTGAGACCGATAATCTCATCCCATTCGCCATCCCACACGACTGACGAGGCTAACACTAGCTTTGACATGACACAGGTGAAAAGTTGTATGACCTCTACATAAGTGCGCACGTAATGAAATACAGTCTTGTGTCAGCAGATAATTGCAGGAAGCTTCCATTGGCTGGGATCTTACATTTTTTCTCTTTCACACCTGTTGGACTTGACCACTTTTGCCGAGGACAAATGCCCAATGCTTCTATGCGGACATGTACAACAGTCCTAAAAATTGCTTTTCAGGTGTCTGGGTAATTCCAAACAGCAAGAATTGCAAGGTCGTAATAATTATTTTCCGGATCCAGGCTTCTTTTAATATTCAGTTTGCTTCATTATAAATTCTGAATCAAGTTTTTTGCTAAATTTTGCCAAAGAATGAGAATAAGACAGTCCTGTAGTCACGTAACGGCTACGCTAAAAATTGCTTTAACGTTGGTCAAACGATTTTAGTGAAAATTAATTACATAGCTGGTCAATCGGGTTAATAAAAATCTGGCTTATGTGAGACCTCGGCAAGCTGAAAAATAAAAATCCATATTATTAGAGCTTCTAAGAATTTTTTCTTTTGCTGAATTGCGATAGCTCTTCTGCATCATTTTTTGCCTTCTACAGGCCTTGCAATAAAGCAGATTCGACTAAAGACCATTTCACAGGCTTCGTACATTGCAAAATTTTAATTTCGCTTCAAGCCGCTCACGAGAACTTAGTATAAATTGAAAAGTACCTAACTTAAAAACCTGTGCGCTAATCGAAATGGCAGAAATTTTCTGTTGACAATTTCCTTATTTATGGCTTATTAGTTTTCTTTCCAAAAAAACTCTGAAGCTGTTGCTATTCTGTTTTGACGCGGGACGCGCAACAACTCATTTTCAAAGGAAACTTACAGCTGCTCCAAACTTACACTCTCATGACTCTCACAAAGCAAAACATATGCTAAACCCAACTTTCGTTTTCAACTTTAGCCATTGGACCACGTAAGCAGGAGCTAGCGATTCAGCAGAACCAATTATCGTTTCGCTGGGCGACCTGCCATGCGAGAATAGCGAACCTAGCTTGGCACGCGTCACCGTTATAGACCCATGCACCTCGAAGGGTCAAAGTACACAGCCTCTCCTTCATATTTACCATCATCGGGCCACTAGTAAATCGGGCCCCTCATCAATAAACAGCGACGACAATTGTATTTTCTCCAGTTACCTGTGATCGACCTCTTCGATCATTCTGTAGGACTAGCTCGATCAATGCCTAAACATGCTAGCAGTCCAGCGCTTTCTGTATTCGAGCCCACTGAGGGTGGAAACTAGTCCGCGCCAGCCTTATGCTATACTAATTTCGCCGTACAGTCGGTGCAGAGAACAGATATCCAGTTTCTCTCTAGTTGGCATCAGTGCTGATTAGACAGATACGAGTGATATCATAATTTTGGTTATACGAGTCGAAAATGAGCGCTTTACGATTGATATGCCACTTATAGCCAGTCGCCTTATAAAAACCGAGTTTCGCCCCTTCGCCTCATTGTGCATACACAGTGCGTATTTTTGTGCCGTTAACACTGGCGATCAACAACAGTGTATTTGAAAGCTGATCCAGAGAGGTATGTGCCATCCTGCTTTTCTCTTCATATATGTTACGGGGCTGTACTTAAATATTCCTGTTCTAAATGGTACAGGATGGTATATAACTATTATGCATAAGGGTCATCAGGTGACTAGCTCTCAGACCATGTTGTCTCAAGTCCAAAAGTGCAAAAGTCCTGAAGATTTTTATTGCGGCATTGATGCTTTAAACTAGTGACTTGAGAATCTGCGTGTACAGTACACAATACTCATCTAGCTCTACATTAGAAAACATTTTTTTAGGCACACAAAAATGAAGCTATCACATCTGTCAACATCATTATTATTATTTCTAGTGCAGACCCATATCTGTGCTCTTGGCGACGATACTTACGACTATCCTGACACCTATTCATATGACAGTTACCCTTACACTTACCCATACGATAGTTACCCAGACGCCTTCCCATATGACACCTACCCATATGGCGGTTACCCATACGCCTACCCATACGACACCTACCCCTACACCTACCCATATGATGGTTACCCATATTTCTACCCATACGACACCTACCCATATGGCGGTTACCCATACGCCTACCCATACGACACCTACCCATATGATGGTTACCCATACGCCTACCCATACGACACCTACCCATATGGCGGTTACCCATACGCCTACCCATACGACACCTACCCCTACACCTACCCATATGATGGTTACCCATATTTCTACCCATACGACACCTACCCATATGGCGGTTACCCATACGCCTACCCATACGACACCTACCCATATGATGGTTACCCATACGCCTACCCATACGACACCTACCCATACACCTACCCGTACGACACGTATCCTTACACTTATCCGTATGACACTTACCCATATGATACCTACCCCTACACCTACCCATATGACGAGTCACCTAATGGCGACAACTCATCTGGCGCTAAAAACCCAAAAAAGCCTAAAAAAGTAAAGAAAAATAAAAACAAAGATTGAATTCCCATAATCGATACCCAAGATTCCATGGTATAGCAGCTGGTAAGGTAAGTGTGTACGTATACGAAACCCTGCTCTATGAAAGTTATTGCGGATGAGGAATATAAGATGGAACTTGAAGCAGATCAGAATGTAAACAGACAATCATTCTCGAGCTGTCATAATTTACGCCACCCTAACTTTGCCTTCTCACCCATCATGTGGGTCCTAATTTAACGCATTCATCGCAGACTAAAAGCATATGGAGAATGCTGGCAAGGAGATCAGCAATGTGATGCTTCTGGCTGGCTTTATTTAAGGTCCTAAAAAATATTTTGTTTTTAAGTTTAAAAAATGTTTTTTCAGGTTTACATAAATGTTAATTGAGGTTCTGTACAGCATATGCGCCTTAGCCCCAAAGTATACATCCTGAATTATTCAGTCTACACAATCTGCTTTGCCCTACACTATGTGCTCTACTTGTAGTCCTGCATTTGCATGTGAGAAATGAATAGTAGGAATGCATTAGAAATTTAAATCTCGTGATTTGTGCGTTGATCAGTTGCAAAGGGCTGCATAAATTTGCTGCTTGAATGCGAGAGACTTGTGTCTCGACATCTGCTCTTAGTTGCTGCTATGAATTGTAAGCCACGAAAATCCTACCGAGTTCAAACCTTCACTTATGTTTCAATAATCGCATTCTTTTTTTAGATCACAGTAGTCACGAATCAGCCAGATATCGGATGTTGCTCAACGTTTCTTTGGGTTCAGTCATGGGTGAAGGGTAGGATAACGGGTGGTAAAGGATTGTGATTACGGATCGTGTTGCTTTAAAATTATTTTCTAGTGAACTATATTAACCGAAGGCATTGTTGGCAGAAGGTTATTGAATGTTCCGTGTTCTAAGCGTCTCAACATGTAGCGCTGATGTAGTCCATACTGTATTTCCACGCGTATGATATCCGTAGTAGCCGGGGAATGTATTTATGCCAAAGTGAGAAACTAGTGGCAGGTTGAGATAGAGGTGAATAGTCGTTACGATTTTTGCTTCATAATATACGTGGTAAATGCATGGTGAGGTAAATATCCCGTTTCAAGCGTTTTTTCGAAGCATGTCATAGAGAGCTATGGATACAGTATGTGTACAAGGAGTGGCAGGAGGAGATGTGGCAGTTTTTGATATGGCAATCGGCAATTCGCATAATGTGAAACTGCTGTTGCACTGCACGCTCTTAAATCTGAGTTTTTGTGGTTCTTTGTTGGATATGGAGCGTGGCAGCGTAAGCAAGAGCTAGCGATTCAGCAAAACCAACTATCGTTTAGCTGGGCCACCTGCCATGCAAGAATAGTGCACCCAGCTTGGCACGCATCACCATTATAGACCCATGCACCTCGAAGGGTCAAAGTACGCTGCCTCTCCTCCATATTAACCATCATCGGGCCACTACTAAATCGAGCCCCTCATCAAAAAACAGCGACGACAATTGTATTTTCTCCAGTTACCTGTGATCGACCTCTTCGATCATTCTGTAGGACTAGCTCGATCAATGCCTAAACATGCTAGCAGTCCAGCTCTTTCTGTATTCGAGCTGACTGAGGGTGAAAACCAGTCCGCGGCAGCCTAATGCTATACTTATTTCGCCGTACAGTCAGTGCAGAGAACAGACATCCAGTTTCTCTCTGGTTGGCATCAGCCCTGATTAGACAGATACGAATTTTATAATCCATGGGAGGGCGCGGTAGCGTCCCCCATGTAGTTTATGTGCCACACCAACAACGATATCTCAACAGCCTGATGTCATGAGGCAATGAAATTTTGTTTCTCAGTGTAACTTTACACTAGATTAAGTTCATTCGAAGGAATTTCCAAAATCTCCATCCGTTCGGGCTCCACTCATACTAGGCGTGCTACGACGAAAATCCCGACCTGGTTTTTTTATTTTCGCTTTAACTCGCGGACGGTGAGGCCAAAACCGATGAAATTTGGTTTGGATATGAGGGACTAGTTGGGGAAAGTGTGTACTGAAAATCTTTTAAAAATCTTTACTGCTTATTCTTCTCCGGGCAGAAACGTGCTCGCGTCATATATGTATGTATGGACCCGATAGATCACAACGCCGATCTGGAGCTGTGTGAGAGCGGGGGATCCAGCTATATGCTCAAACGACAGGCGACATCACTGCTGGTGCTTTTGGCATGGGTTTCGATCAGGTATCGCCCCAGATTGCTGTAGGGTCCTCAGAATGGGGTCCACTCGGGCAAAATTATCATTTTTTGCACTTTGGGACCTCATGAAAACCGTCTGGAGAGGCGCGGGGCAACTTTTTATGGCTCAATCGAGTCAGGGAGGTGCGGGGAGCAATTCTTGACAAAAAAATGTCACTTGTTACAAAAGTTAGAAGTCTTGGTTTTTGTTGGGGGTCCTTTTGAACAGAAAAACTCAAAAAATTTGGAAACGCAGAAAAAGTCTGCAGGATATGACTTGGTGGCTCATCGAGGATACAGGGTCATAGGATTCAAGGAATTTCTGTCATCTGAATACATAAATAAAACGACAAACTTATGTCTAGTTTTCAAGATGGCGGGAAATTCGAAATGTGGGACTCAACACTTCTTGCACATTTTGAAAGTTGTCTCTGCACAAGAATAAGTTATACTTGAAGAATGAAACGATATGGGAAAATTTTGAAAACCGCCGCGAAATTTAAATTACCAATTTGACCTTCGAGACTAGTAACTCAAAACAACAAGTTCGCGGTGGGTAATTCGAAGTCGAACTGAAACATCATTTTTTACTGCTACAAAGCTGTCATGTCTTTAAAAAAGATTGAAATGATAAAAAAATGCGTTTTTTCTTGGCATTGTTATTAAAGAGCCAGGCAATTGCAATGTAAAAATGCAGGTTATAATTAAGGATGAAGAATGCACTGAAAACGAGGTTCAAATGTCATACCGTGAATGGCAGCGTGAAAAAGTTGACTGGAGATGCTGCAACATATTTTATAAAATTGTGGCGGGAGATTTGGTTTTTTGAATACTGCTTGTCACTCACAATCAAATTTGACTCGGGCACAACATGTTGGAAGTCAATGAGACTGAAATAAAAGGGATCCTCATGACATACAGAACTGACCTCATGTTTGCTGAACTCAGTCTACAGTGCAACGCCTAGTCTGAAGGAAAGGCTGTATTTCCCTGAAATGCTTGTATCCAGACAGTGCGAACAAGTGCCCAACCTTAGCTAAGCCAGAGAGAGAAGTTTAGTGGACGACCCGTCATGGTTGTTGAACGACAACATAATCGTCACTGCTTTTAATCTCTTCCACGTGATCCAAAAGTTGCCAGCGTTCGTGATATTTGTAAAAAGTCTTGCGTTTTCCATCGCGCATATCCTTGACAGCCTGGACTTCTGCATCTCGTATATTTCGAAAACGTTTCTTGCATTCATCTGAGAAAAAGGAAGATGAAAAACATTCAGATAGTTTTATCACGACTTTATGTTCCAGGTGTTCGCATTAAAATTGCGGGAATGCTTTATGAGCACATCATCGTTGAAAGAAGCAGAAAAACGTTCATGGTTTGCAAAAGGCTAACCTCAAATTGCCCACGATGTACAGCTTTCACAGACCGCAAAATTTTTAAAATTTTGGAAAATTATAGGCCTAGGGTAAATAATTACACGAATGAGATAAGGACAAATTAATCGGCAATAAAAATACCAAAGTCGTTATCTGACTTGAAAAAATATTTGCTCACCTTCCGTTCTCCCAACAATCCGTGAAATTTGCCTCCAGGCAAATTCGTATCCTACCGTGTTAGAATCCTTTCTCGCCGCCGGGTACGACTTCACGGCATCCAACAATGATAAATCTTGAGTCTGAGTGAAATTTGACATTTTCTTATTGTTGTTTCCTTCACTAAATTCTTTTATACTTCATCAATCAAGTTTAAACGGATGATATTGAAGACTGATTTTGGCGGCAAAATATCTCAATAAAAACGCACCCTTTTCTTCCGATTAATGGTAAAATAGAGTTCCTGCAGCTAAAAATTTTTTATTATTGATAAGCCAATTTATACATACAGAGGTCTTCTTGGTATATTTACACGACTAGGTTTGATTCCTGTTCACTCCCAATTCGAAGCAGAGGGCCTGCGGAGGTTCTCCGCGCACACTCCGCACGAACTCCGTCGCAACTGAGATTGAACTGAGACTGTGATTTGCAACTATACTCCCGGACTGATCTCGTGCGAACTTCGCACGAACTTCGTGCGATAAAACTGAAGTATAGTTTCTCCCTAACGCATGTGTAGAAGCAAAATTTTGTAGAGCGGCGCTACTTGCACTCAAGATCGCGTGTGCTCAAACGCGGCCAGTCCTCGAGGGGTATATTGGAGAAGAGTCAGGACTGAAAAAGGGTTGAAATTAGCAAAAAATTAATGAAATGAAACTGGGAAAGGTAGTGCATGTGGTTTGATGGGCCTTCGAAGCAGGCCAGTCCAGGCTGACAAAAGGTGATCAAGAAAGATCTCGCCTGGCTACTGGCTGGTCACATGTACTCGCGGTTTCAGGGTCGACCATAACAACTAGCCTCATTAATGTCAATGGGCGCGCCAGGTGCCACTCGTTAGACCTTGAATGACATTGCACGCAGATTGTTCATGAAATAGGAAATAGGATCTTGCGTGCCTTTCTGTTTGATGGCGAATAATAATAATCAATCACAAGAAGTGAATGCGGAACCTTTTTTTAAAGAATAAGACCATCTAGACCCCAGAGAATGCGCATTTCATAGTTTACTGAGGCATTGTTTTCTCTTCGCTATCGGCCACAATTTGGTTAAATGTTCACTCGCCCTCTGAGAATGCCGAGGATTGGAATCTTACAATACAGCATGGCACCGGAGGAGTAACATCTTCACTCATTGACGATAGACCCCAAAAAGTGCACGCCCGTTTAGCACTCCAAAAATGTCGGTCTCGAAAATGTTTAGACGACGTACCTAGATTTAGCTTGCTGCTCTCGGCTGACCAGACCTCGAAGGTACTTAATTAACATTCGCACAGAGCAAAATGGTTTGAGAGCCTGCAGAGAGCTTCTTTCAGATATCCCTGTGCCTTGTCATAAACTGGATCACAGCGCAACAAAATCACGACGTTTTAGCATGAAGCCCCAGAGTTTACAGAGCGCTACAAAACAAATGCAACATAAATATGAAAAAACTGGTTTAGCAAAGCAGGGTAAGTAGATCAGGCAAGATTATCCTGTCCCACTGAAAAGAGGCAACGGAAATTCTATTGCTCCAGTGTTATAAGCAGTGTCACTAAGGGCTTGCACCGACGTACCGACTAAAGCTTATCCACGCTTGTCCGCCCAACATATACATATATCCGAAATTGAACATTTCGCGCCTATTCCTTCTTAAACGAGTAGAAACATTTTGCATTCGATTCTCTCGTTCGATCCCATGATCGAGTTTGGCAATCCATTGCAAAGGCATCGACTTGTTGTCTGAAGCACGTTAAAAAAAAGCCACAATATCAAACACCTGTGAACCCTAGAAGCTTAGCTCAAGCCGTATTTACAGTATGATGCCCCCACACAAAATTTAATTGTGTTTGATTGTTTCAAAAGCTGCAGACTTCCGCGATGGGAAAAAACCTGCAAAAGACAAGATCCTTGGAAATAAATTGCATTCGCCAGAGCTGCTCGAGAGCGCCGATTGAGTGCAGTATTGTGCTTCTACAGAAGAAACTCTATAAATTTTCAGCTTTTCATTCAAGCTGGTATTACTTACTTCGAAGAGGAGCATTCAGGCAGTAACTTGATTCAAATTGACTCGCACAGAACTCGTTGATTGGCATTGATCTATTAACCCAAAACTTTTGCCCGGTGGTTTCATTACGAACGAGCCCGGGATAAACCATTCCACGATACATAAGAAGGAACCAATTTTCTTGGTTCGGGCAGCTGAACTGTATATATTGACAGTACACATCGCCTGGAAGGCCACACAATCGCGTTTCTTCAGACAAGTCTTCTTTATTTCGTGCATCGCTAATGTTGCACAAACTAATTGGAATCAAGTATCTGTTGAGGCATTGCGATGGCTGACATTTGCAAACCATGTTACGCATTTCGCAATCGATAATCCTGGTGGTTTTTTTTTTGTTTTCGATTGTTTAATTGTACAGGGAGTGCATTGCAGCGAAAACTATTAGGATCTAAAGAAAGTTAAGAGAAAGCAAGTTGCAAAGAAAAAAATGGTTATTATTTCGAAAAACTTACATGAGCCGCACGCGGAAGGGGATGCAAAGTCGATTACGTCATCGCCTTTGCGTTGACCTTGCACACAGACTTATGAGTCAATCACGCTGGAAGTCCCCGCGTGTTATTCTGATCGTGTATCTGAGAAAGGAACATCGCCAACCGATAAAGTCGAACTTAGCAAAACCAAAAATTGTAAGTTGCTCCTAGCTGGTATCGTAAGCGCGATAGCGCTTACCTTGGGAATAGAGTAGAAAAGTATGGACGAGGGGTGGGGTGCGTATGTTTTGTGTGTGTGGCCTATGGAAAGTACAGACGGGACATTTTGGCACCGCCCGCGCGCATGTGGTATAGCACGGGGGTATGCATGGTCACGTGTTGAAGGCGTGGCGGCGGGTGGCAGCGAGGTGATGTTATGATCAGTGTTTTCCCGAAAATTTTAGTGATGACATAGGTATTTTATGGATTTTATTTACGGTGTGGAGAATTTTGCGCTGGACAAGATAAAAGTAATTTCGAGGTTTTTCTAGGTGGGATGAGGTAAAAAAGTGAGAGGAAGGGGGTTCGTGGCGAGACGCGATGTAGGTAGCCGTGCGTGTTTGTTAGAGGCAGCCGCGTTGCGGTGCGTTGTGCAATTCATTTTACGTCGGGTGAACGTTTGGAAGGATGCTCGCGGTTTGATGTCGCCGTGATTGTTTGTGGCAAGATCTGTTTACTAAGCTATAACGTTTGCTTGGTTAGTTATTTCACAATTTTCGCATATAGGTGTAAGTTTTTAAAAATGTTTGGAGAAGTGTGTGTGTGTGATGGTTTGGGCAATTCTTCGGAATGAAGGAAATTTTTTATTGGAGAAATTAGTTGCAGTATGGGTCAGGATATGCCGAAAGTTTTGAGTTTTCTTGTGGAAAATGTAGGTGGTTGTGTGACTGTTTCAAGCGGAATAGAAAATGGGGGCGTTGCTGGTTAGGGTTTTTTTTGAGGCGTAGCAATCAGTACGAGTTTTAGTAGAAGTATGAGTCATGTGTATTGCGTAATAGGGGGCAATAGTCGTGTTCGTGGGCATAGGTAGGCAACAAGTTGGTTGTGGAACAAATTATCGAGCTAAAGGAAAGTATGCAGGATTGTCGATGGGTGTGAAATGTAGGAATAGGTTGGGTACTGCAGTGCTGTGTTATTGGGCAGTATGACCAGAGTTTCGGGGTGTGGTGGGTGTACAAACAGGTGGTTATTTACCAAGGTGTCGGTTCAGTGAAATAGGATTATTATTAGTAGTTTTGTGACGAATGTTTTAGGCTGTTTTAAAGGGGAAAAATTTTTTAGGTGGTTGCTTAAAATGTTAGTCACATTGCGCAATAGTACGAAATGATCGTATTTCTGTGCATCGGTGGAAGTTAGCCTGTAGAGCAAGCTTTTGGAGGAAAGGGAATATATTGTGGATTAGTAATCGGGTTTGTAGGTTATTTTGAAATGCCAGCATGTTTTAGTGGAGTAGGTTATAATTAGGTTATATATGGAATTTCATAAATGTTTTTATGCATTGTTGTTAGGTTGGGTAGCAAGTTTTAAAGGAGTAGAATGTGTTAACGATTATGAAATCATTTTAACGAGTTTTTCAAGTGTAAGTAGATTTTATTCCAGTTTTCTGTCCACGGAAATTTTGAGTGTTGACATAGTTGGCTTAGATATGAAGTTTGTAGAGAAGTTTTCGCTGTACAGTAGAAAATAAGGGTAATTTTTTTGAAATCAGGTGGAAAAGAAAATTTTGTCGATGGTGGTACGCGAAATAGCGATTTGGCTATTTGGTGTGCCGTGATTTCGTTAGGGTCGCATGTTTGTTTATAGGCGGGCGGGTTGCGTTGACGTTGTGCAATTCATCGTAAGCGCGGGTTAGCTTAGGGAATAGAGATTAGCGCCATAGGCGAGGGGAGGGGGGCGTGTGTTTTGCGTGTGTGGGCTGTGGAAAGTACAGTGGGGGATTTTTGGCACGGTCGGTGGGCATCTGGGATGGCACAACTTGGACATATTTTCGACCAGAAGCCGAGACTTGATGTCGTCGTGATTCTTTGAAGTGAAATTTATTTGTTCACTTATCTAGTGTTGTTAATTCGGTCGACAAATCATCCACAGCGCCAATCATGCCATATACTTTTACTGGCAACCTGCCAGTAAGCGAGACCCCCACTAAAAAAGGTCCATGAAATGGACCAACCCCTAGGTGCTTAGGAATAGAGAACACAAACCTGCCACCAAAAAACCGTGCGAAAAATTTCCCCTCTCCACGCGCTTCTCTATTCCTAAGCCCTGACAAATGATACCGTTGTGCGTTGCTGAAGCGCTGAAGCTTCGAGGCATGCGGTCACTACACTCACGTTCTATGTATAACGTGAAATAAACATTGCACAGGAAGCTTGCTCTTTGACACAATGAGTAACCGACACAGCCATTATATCCGCACACTTGGCATTCTATTAATTGACTTACAGCTTGCAGTCGTAATATGCCTACAGTTATAGTGACATAACGCACTGTCCATTTACAAAATGCATAGTTTACTTGAAAGACTAAACGAATCACTGCACCGAACCCATAACAGCAAAATCTCATGCCTCCAACCATGCAAGCAATGCAGCAAATGCTTCTATGCATTATGACTCGGCATGCAATGTATTCTCCACGCTATACCTAACGCAAGCGTATATCAGGGCTTAGGAATAGAGAAGCGCGTGGAGAGGGAAATTTTTCGCACGGTTTTTTGGTAGCAGGTTTGTGTTCTCTATTCCTAAGCACCTAGGGGTTGGTCCATTTCATGGACCTTTTTTAGTGGGGTGTGCTGAAGAAGCAAAGTGTAACGGCGACTAGCCGCGGCGCTTTGCTGAGAGCAGCAGCGGCAGCAGTCTGTGCCTAAAGTCCCGCGTATTTTTGAATTTTGTGTTTTAGGGACCCAATCTTTGAGAAAAACACGCAGGTCTCTTTCCAAACCAGGTTTTCGTGTTCTAGGCTGCGAGTTTAAGGTCCCAACACTCAGGTTTTTGAAAATCGACAGTAGAATAATTCGAACATGTCACAGGACTTTAGGCGCTGACGACTTCTGACCAGTTGGCCATACGCCTCTGATATATTGCGGAGGTTGGTTTAATAAAGTTCGACGAAACTGTTGGCGATGATCCCTCATGAGTGAGAGAAATTGAAGTGGGTGACCAAGCTTGGCCGAGATATTTGACAATTCATGTGGTATTAGTATTTTTTTCTGTGGATTAAAAGTTCAGATCAAAATTCGCGTTTCCAATGCAGGACCTGTATCTTATCGCGAGAGGGAATGATAATATTTTAGGACTTTTTGAAATAGGTGTGCAATGAAAATACAAAACTTACTTCTTCCTTCACATTTACGCCTGCCTTTGGCTTTTTTGCTTGTCTTTCTCGACGAAATTCTACATATGCTTGGTATGTTTGACCGCTTTCTTGTAGATTTAGACTCTTTTAACCGCTATATTCGTTCCTGCTTCTTCCAAATGCAGTTTGTTGCTCTTCTTGATTCTTCCTGCGCGTGTGGTGAATTTTTTCCAGTTTTTTGATGGTTTTGTCAATTTTATCCTTGAGGTATTATTGTTTGTTCTTGTGTACTTTCTTCTTGGTGAATCTGACTGTTTCAAAAGTTTTGCTGGAAACGTGTTCTTAGTTGTCAATTGTAATGATGTTTTCCAGATTATGTTTGAAGCGCTGCTGTCGAAAGTTTCAGTTTTTTGTACTTTTCCCAGCAACTTTTGCTGTTTCAGAAGCTGCCAGATCTGAAGCGATTCGAACAGCCAACAATGCAATGCCCTGGAGCGGCAACGGCACTGCTTCTGAATAAAGATCTGGCATTACAGATCATCACAAATGAACAGGTTTTTCTAAGAGGCTTTCACTATTGTTATACACTGTCTTACCAAATATGCCTCCAGGGGCCAATAGGTCAGGGGCGAAACGGTGGGGCGAAATGTCGAACACAAACTAGCACAAACAAGCTTTTCTCGCTTAGTTGACACCTCGGGTGTTGCGTAATTGGAGAAAACTGTGAAATAAAAGGTGGGAAAGTCCACCTATAAGCAGGATGTGAGCGATGGCGAAGAATATTTGGCCTCATGGACGACATTGCACCAAAGTGATTCGCTATGAATTCAGAGCGAAAGTCTTTCGAAAGGGAAATATGCAGCCTACAAACTATTTATCTCATTTTCAAGGAGCACAAAACTAGGAGCTGCTGACATTCAGTACTGTAGGTACTGATATAACTAGATGCACGCCTTGATACAGGGCATATGCTTGTCAAGTTGCGGTGTGAATTTCACAATCTAAGAGCTGATGCGTAGTAATATTCGATCTCAAAGAGATCAGCACAGACTCTTTGAGACCGAGACATTTTTGGCACTAATCCCAAAATCAAAGAATAATATACCATATGCCTCAATACCTTGTCTTATACATTACAAGCACAAAAACCTTGATTCCGCGGTTATCTTAAATAAATCAACTTTCATTTTCCAGAAGTCGATGTTGCTTCCACGCTCAATCACTGCTTCTGTCTTCTCCGCTTCCACCATTCTGGTATGACCATGGACTGAAAATCATACCATCCATGGTGCGGCTTTTGTTCGGCATCAAAGGTGATTAGATCTGCGCAGAATTCCTCGGCTGGCATTGGATCACCATTCACTGCGATGCGGTCTCCGCTCTGACCGGACAAGACTCCTGGCAAAAAAGTATCGTTAAAGGCGAATACAAACCATGCGCTGGATAAAGATCCGGTTAATGCAGGCTGTGGGTATGCACATTTTTGTGCCAAACATAAATTTTTCCATTTTGTTTGTGCGATATCCATTTCTTCGGCGGAACCAAGGGCGCATAAATCTTGGGTTCGATAGAGCATATCTCTTCGGTAGGTCCCAGTGTCCGTCAAGTCGCTTCGGATTACTCTTGCTGCGCGAGTTAAGCGATGTTTCGCTTTCCTAGTTGGCGGTGGCGTGCATTCAGAGGCTTCACTGTCCCAATTTATGCATATGCAACGAATAGTGATGAAGGCTGAGCAATTTAATTCAACTGCAGGACTCAATGATTTCCAGGTGGGATAGGCAGAAAAATCCTCTGGAACATACAAGCACTTGGATTTTGGTGCTTCCGGTGAAAAACAATTTTCAGGGCATCCGTAACAGGTTGGATTGTCGCAACCGGTACATCCAAGTGTGGCGTATGTGCTGACTAAAAGTAGATGTGCGAAATGCAAGGATAGTGAAACTTGTCATTGTTTTGATTCGATTCTGGACAAGGGATGCAGGTACAGCATTCGCAGTGGGGGTATGCGACAGCACTACTACGCAATTATCAGGGTCCTAACTTATTTCTAACTACGCCTGGATAAATTATTCCGCGCACCCGGTCGCATTGGCAGACCATAAGGATATTTCTCATCACTGACCGTACTGTCCTCATATCATCGAAACCATACTTATGATGCTTTACATATATATATCTCTCCTCCCAAGCTCTACCCTAAATCTGCATGTGTCACGCTGGGCCGCATGCCTGCTGTTTGTAATCCCATCTTCCACTTGCACGGTGCTTATACGAGTGCAGGTTTCAGTCAACCTTAGAAATCAGACTCCCTACCTTCTTTGCCACTGCTGGTATCCGCTGGTTCAGCTCCTAAATAATAATTCAGCATGTTATCGTTTCTTGCGAAGCACCAACAGCCAAACGCACCTTTAAATGCAAAATTTCCTAAAGTTTTACACACTTCTTTAGCTTGAACTTGTTTGTCTATTTCCATCAAGAGAGGCTTCGATTTGGAATCTCGCACTCGCACTGCGCCAGGATTCACTGTGTTACCAGTTTGCAATAAAAACCATTTGCGATCGATCAACCCAATCTGAGCGTATTTGCACTGTTCCACAAGCTGCGAGGTGCACATTTGGTTGTAAATTAGTGTCGATACTTCGTTTCCTAGGTCACAAACTGGAACAACAAGTGAGGGCACTGGGCACTTTGAATCTTGGCACTGGCATTCATATTGGAGCAGCTTCCTACAAGTTACCACCTGTCGGGGGCTCATCAGCTTGGCGTTGGATGGACTACCACCACACGCAGTGCACATTAGATCGGGCGATGTGGACACTAAAAAATTAAGAGTAGCATCAGTGGAAATTACAAAACCGCAAGTTTTGCGCCCTTGTTACGAAAACCTGCTGATTTCTAATGACAGATCGTCTCAAGTTTTCTATACTGCTGCGACAAAACAGCAGCAGAAAACTCAAGAACTCGGAATAAGAGCATGGGCTACATACCTTCTAATTCATATTGTTCAGGGGTCGCGCCAATTTGATCGCACACGCCAGCATCCGTAGTTTCATTAGCAATGATTTTGTTGATTCCTTGCCACTTGATTCTGCCATAATGCACTCTCCCACGCCACATCACAACGAACCAGTTCTTGTTTTTATCTTCAACAGAGAATGCCTCGCACTTTATGTCTCGGCATCCCTGAATGAAAGGATTGGCGAGGTCGTCGAAGTAATCAGTTGTATCGCAATATGGGACAACGATAGAGGGTTTGTTCCCGCAACCATCGATCTTCTCACAGCTGCATGTCAAGTTGCGGAAGTCACAATTGAAATCATTCGCGTCTTCTTTAGGGTAGTCCTTAGTTGAGCTCTCATCGCCATCACAAATAGTGCATTTCAGCAACAAATCAGCTGAAAAGATTAGAAATCTTAGGCAAGACTACTTTTGCTTCTGCGCTTATCATATTCTATATATCTAGCAGCGTGAAATTCTACCAAATGCCTACTGCACCACATAACAGCACAAGCGTTTGTTTAACGTTTCAGAGAGGGAGACAGATTCATGTTTTACGGAATCGCAAAATATTTTGTTTTCAAAATCTAAATTGTACTCATCGTAGGTGGAAAGTCGATTGGGGATTCCCAGGCCCAAGATCCCGCGATGTGCAGACGGGTGCTCTCATACGAGCTTTATGCTGCTCATTGTTAGTCAAGCTATGATAAAAGCCGGTAGTCTAGCTGACAGATGAATCAGAGCAGCTGTCAGCCATTTCTGAAGTTCACGACTAAACTATTTTGGCTGTGTGTCCAAAAACGTGAGAAAATACGGACTTCTGTTTTGCATGGTCAAAGAAAACAAAATTATCAGACAGTGCAGCAAGTTTGCAGGACTTTTGGGCGGTTCTAATCACTGTTAACATGCATCCATATCTATATCTTATCACTGTCGATATTAGATTAATCGATCGATCGATCAAATACTAGTATCTTAAAGGAATCACACACAGTATATCCATATCTTTTATTTAGGTCATCAAAATCTCCATGGTCTGTTATTACATCTTTTTGCAACAAGTTATGAATTTGCTTTTCCCCACCTTCTGAACTGTTTTCTCTTCTCACTAATCATAAATAACCTGTAATCCTACTATTCTTGCTTTAAAAAAGGCTCAATATCTTTTCGAATCGTTTTAAATTTCAAGGTTCCTGATTAGGGCATGCTGGCGTGCATTTGGCTCAAAGGGAAGCCTCACTCAGGATTACTCGGGTCTTCAGGTTGTGGGGGGGGGGGGTGGGAGAGAAGGGGGTGCTTTTTGTGTTGCTTTTTTTTTGTTGGGGGGGGGGGTTAAATTTTTTTTTGTTTTTGGTGTGGGGGGGAGAGCGGGGGTCTCCTGCGGGGGGGTTTTTTTGTACTTCTCTGCCCTTTCTAAAATGTAGATTCAGATATGAATATCCGAAGCTAGTTCATTGAGATATGTATATAAAAATCCTATCCATATTTTTATGTTTTCTGGGTGTGTTTGGCTTCCTTTTGCGCGAGCCTATTGCTTTTTAATGACTCTGTGCATCATATCTTCTGCATTGCGGCAGGAATGCTCCCTCTGCAAATTCTTTTAAAAAATACCTACGAGTATAATATGTGGGATAGGGGTCGTCACATTTGCGGTTTCCTGAAGCAAAAAGGTTTTGTAAAAGACCTCGAGTTTGAAAAGGTTTTTCTTTACCTTTGCTGATGCATTTATGTCTGCCACCTTTCGTTCTTTTGTTCGTCAAAATATTTCTCGCTGTGTTCTTGTTCATCCCTTTCTTAAGCGCTGATGCGTTCAAACCCTTGGCTATTTGTTTTGATGGTTTTCTAGTATTACCGAAGGCCATTATTCTGGAAACTTTGGAAAAAGTTGGCCTAATTTTTACGGGAAATTTCGGAGTTTGGGAGCTAGAAAATTGATAACGTCTAACTTTTCTCGTGCTTTTTGCCATAAATTTGCTTCCGCGCCGCATTGCCTTCGTGAATTTGTAGTCGCCTTTGCTTTCTTCTGATTTGCCCACAAGCTTTTTACGAGTTGCTGTTCTGACTTTGGTGAGTCGAGCCCCTCCTTTATTCGGTTTTGCAGTAACCATTTTCAATGCTGATGAAAGTTTCGCCTTGATTAGTCCAGGCTTTTCACCACTGGCAACTGAAAAAGTAGCGTGCTAATTTGGACACTTGTAGATTTTTAGAGTAGCTCACGGGTTGTTTTTCTTTGTACTTTGCTCTCATATTTGTTGTTATTTTGGGATTTTCTTTCTTTTCCTCGCTCGTTTTTCGTTATGCTGTTTTTCTTATGATCCCTCGCACCTTTTGTGGATCCCTTAATCAAGAATCGATTTGGTCTTTGTTTTGCAGGGTTTTTCTTGTTTCTTGCTTGCTGCCTTTGTGAATCACTGACATGGCTTTTGGGGTATTTTTTAGACACTTTGGTGGATACTGATTTATATTTCCGTCCCTCAGCTCCAACAAAAATGCCACAGTAATCAGCTTTGGAGAAGCTATTTAAGTTTTGACTGAATTTCGAATCTTTGAATTTAGGAATTAAGTACCGTTGCTTGTTATCGCTGTTGACTTGCGCGTGCTTACATCCTCGATCATAGCATCTTTTGTGCCAATCATAAATTTCTTTATTTGAATAATAACTTGTAGCATTGCAAAAATGAAACACAGTTTTTTCTGACTTTTTCTGCCATGCTTGGCAGTCACACACAAATTTTCCCACGTCGCACTTTATTGACGATGGTGCATTCGAAAGCACGAAAGTGGACGAATCACTGAAGCACAGCGCACAGTACAGTTGGTTAGACAGGCCAGAGCTTGCACCTAAAACATATGTGAAAATTGGATCATAGTTAATAAAAAGGCCACAAATTTTTTCACTGAATAATATTTGAAAAGTTCATGATGGTATATTTTTCTGATATTGCGCTGATCATGAGCCAAAGTCTGCTTACCAAACAATAACAACAGTATGAAACTGAAGCTCTCAATTTCTGGAAGGTTCAGCATGTCAAGTTGTGATACCATTGGGAAGCCTATACCGCAAAAAAGAACAGCATGTGCAGACCATATTCTATGGTTTGCACCTACCGGTCTGAGCAAGAAAAAACAACAGAATCGTGCCAATCAATCAGGAAGTAGAACGACTTGCGTGTGGGTATAGAGTCATATTATGTGCGGCAATGGTATCTACAATATTTCATGCGGTTATGGATGTAAGCGCAGGTTTAAGCAGAAGATAAATTCACCCAGAATTAATCATTCAGTCTCGGTATATACGATGACTGTCAGATGCGTAATTATAACAACAGCGCTGAGGCGAGCTGAATGCAAAAACAGTGATGTGTACAGTAAAACACTGGGTCACATTTACCAAGAGAGAAAAACAGGTTTTGAGATTTCTGTTTTACAACGCATGAAGTTAAAGCTGGTGCCTTCGCTGATTGTACAATTTTATCGTAGCCTGACTACATTTTTTTTCGCAATCTAATCTAATCCAACCAACGCAGCTGACGCGATAGAATTTTAAATACTGTACGCTGTATGGCCTCATGAATGAGCATGGCGAGAATCGTTTAGTGATTCCATCCGAAAGGTATCAAAATAGTACAGCGCTCTATGTCTGGCCCTTGATAGTAAACTAGTCCGGCCACGTGCATAAAGCTGCATGATATGGTTTTTTTATCTTCGCATTATTCGAACAGATCCTAAAGCCAGTTGCTCTTCAAGTCTGGACTGTTTCTGTCCTTTCTGAAGAGTTTACGGTCACTTATAGTCACGCTTGATAATGTCACACTGGCTATTAACTATCACAGGTTTTTAAAGTTCGGAATTTTCGGCTTATACCGTATTTCCTCGAAATTCTCCCCGGGAAAGATAATTTTTCAAATGGTTCCCTGAGAGGGGCCGGGGAGAATAAAACTCAAATATTTTATAGATGCCAGAAAGAAACTATTCTTCATGTGTGTAGATATCAGTTATGGAAAGATAAGCAGCCTAAAGCTTCCCAACAAGTACTGCTAACTTTGTTCATTTCAATACTTCTTTTCCCGCATTCATGCTGCTCACAACTAACTTTAATTAATATGCACGATATCCTCGTCTTCAACCTCGTTTTCATCATTTGGCTCTTCAAGGAAAACATTTTCCATGACGCTAACTCATATCCTTAACATTTTCCACACCTGAGATGATTTTGAGCGGTAATTCAAATTCGTCCCCGGGGGGGAGGATTTCCAGAGGGGGGAGAATAAAGTTCAATCGGGGTCTAGACGGGGGAGAATAACCAGAGGGAAAGGATTTCGACCGGAGGGGGGGGGGGGGCGGGGAGGATTGGGAGAGAATTCTGAGGGAATACGGTATTTTGTGTGTATTTTGAGTTCGCTTATTATCACACTGAATTTGACCCAGTCCGCGTACGGTCACATAAATTTCTTGGCCAGGCGGGGTCATGGAAAAGCGTGACATTCGCACTGTTGGCAGTCCGAAAAAAACTAAAATGTATCGCAAGAAAACGCGTACAATAAGCGCATGGCACCTTTATTCATCAGCTTTGATTTGACTTATTCTCATAATTTGGATTACGTTGATTACAATAAGTGTTTGAAAATCGTTGCGTCTTTCTATAGGACAGGATACTCAAAAATGGGCCGAAATGGCGATAAAGCTCATAAAAGTGAAGTTTTGGCAATTTTAGTGTGTAATTCGAATACTGATATATTTTATCCCGTCTGGTGCTGGGACCCGACCCGACTGAACTCAATGTCCTGGATAAGAGCTGGTGAAAAAGCAGAATTCGCATGTACTCGAGATCTTCAGGTTTTGTTGTTCAAAGCTGTTCACAACGCTTTTCAATTTTCTACATCAATTGTTCTGTAATCAGTTTTAGCTGGATTTTACCAGTTCATGCGTCAAATCTACGTCAGAAACGAAAAATTGTATTATCTCAAGCTTCCTCGTTTGCATGTTTTATGAACATGATTCTCATGCCTCTAGCCACTCAATGCACTTGAATGTGAGCCGTTGTCGGAGTAGTTGACCAAAGAATTTCCGAGAAGAAAAAAAAAGTCTGTCGAAAGAGCTCTCAAGGCAAAAAAATGCTGAGGAATCCTGCTGTGCCACTTGAACTGTATTTAAAAGGTGCTTTCACTGATAGCTGGCTCAATTCAGACCCGGGCCACAACAGAAATGGCAATTCTTTACATTCTGTCCCTTATTTTAGTAAGTTTGTTCAGGAGGGGCTTATTTTCTAGCCCGCACACACGTGATTTTGCAGGTAGCTGTCAATGGCGAGTCCAGTGGAGAATGCACGAAAGAGACTCTCGTTGAACTCAGCCAATGCGTTGATAAACTGAGGACATCGAGTGATGTCGTTGCTATCGAGGGGGATTTGGAAAAGACAGTGCCGCAATGCATGCCCAGCTACGTGGGGAAGTAAGGAAATGAAAATGCCTTTTGCCAAGTTTTCGCAAAACTGACAACGATTTATGGTTTTTTAGTAACTGCAGCGCTAAAAACAACATCGTCGAAGACTGTTGGCGCCACTTGCACATCGAAACTGTATTGGACAGCACCTTGACAGCAGCTGATAAACGCAAGCAGTTGACAGTTGTTCACAAATGCCTGCCTCATTTTCCACTCGACATCTGGCGGGTGCTTGAAGATGGCCTGCAGAAGTATTCATCACCACTTCCATCTGGGCCGCTACCTCAAAACCTGCAGCCGTTGACTCAAGTATTGATGGGGTGAGTCCACGTCGTCTGCTTTTGTTCTCACTAATTTAAGCTCGATTTTAGAAATAACATGTGTTCACCCGACATGCAACAAGTTACATGCTTGATTCAAGAGATCCTGAAAAATGCGAAAGTTCTGGAAAGAGGGCCCAAAATCTTGGCTCAAGACAAACAATGCTACCAGTCGTAAGCGCGACTGGAACGAGACAGCGCCTAAATACAAATCGCTTTTGATCGTTTAGGTTGACGGAACACTGTCGATCGTCTTTACTTGATGCATCAGCTACAGAAAAATGTCTGTCCGCGGAGTTGAAACCTGTGATTGAAAAATGCAAAACTAAGTTACAACAATGCGTGACTAGTAAGGCTGGCTGAATAGGAGTGTAACGTTACGGTTGATTTGTTCTTAGATGCTCTGATAAACACAAAATCAACATGAGGCCTGTCCCTGAAATTTCTGTGGTCGCTTCCCGTAATAAAAACTGCATATCCTGTTGGTGCGAGCTTGCAGAGACGTCATCCTGCCCACTGTCCCAAGTGTGCCCCACTCTTTGTAACTGCAGAACAGACCCTTGGCGCATCACATGTTGGTCACATTTGTCAGCAACATCACATACCCAGCTCTTCCTAACTGCCTCAGTTTTGCGTCCAAATGATAAAGGATCAACTAAAATTTTGTTTTTAATGTAGAAGCAGTCACGCGTTTGTGATAGAGCGAAAAATGACGGAGTTGTCTTCGTCAAACTCACGTCATGTTGGCAAAGGGAGCTCTACTGCAGTGCTTGAGCTAGATGCTCCACAAAAATATGAAAGGAAATAGGAACCATGGCTTTCAGGAATGAAGTGGTGACACAAATTGACGTCAATGAAAATGCTTGAAGAAACTAAACACTGTGTCTTTTCACTATACCTTGGAAGTGTTTACGCAAATAACAATAGAACAGGTTTTAAAAATATTTCTGACAAAACAGTTGGAGAATTGGTATTTGAAATTGGTAGTGCCTTCCATTGTCACAAGACATGTGGAAGGAAAGATTGAGAGTCGACAAAATCTCATACTAGCTAAACAATTGAGTCTTTGATGCAGTCTGGTAAACGTTCACAATAAGAAGATATAAGCTAGGTGATGTCGAGTTGGCTGCAGCACCATCTAAGAAAAGAAGGCGCCAAATGCAATCTGGATTCATGCGAAAAATGAAATTTTTGGTCTTCTGTCTTTTAGTAAAGGAATAAAATATTGTAAATTTTGGTGAAATCGATTTGCCTTTTCAGGCTGCTGCCGCCTTTGTGACCAGTGCTCCGATTGGAAGTGACTGCACATTAGAGCACCTTGACGACTTGGGCAGATGTGCAGACAATGTAATATCATCAACGGAAATGCAATCCATTCTTCCAGATTTGGAAGCAGTGTTAGCCGAATGCATGCCTGATTTTAAAAAGTAAGCGTAACAAAAATATGTCTTTTGTGAGACCTCAGAGAGAGCATGCTTATTGGTCATCCAGGAACTGTATGCAAAAACAAACAAAGACCAAATCCTGCTGGATGGAATTGCATAATGAGACAATGAAAGAGAAGGCGTCTTTGGATGATAAGCGCAAGGAGCTGGCGGCCCTGATTCTTTGTGTCAGTCCATTTCCAGAGGATGTTTGGGATGTCCTGGATCATGGATATCAGAACACTAACGTAACCCCGGATGGAATGTTGTCGAATCTTGAGGCATTTGCGGATATGATTTTGGGGTATGTGCTCATGAAATTGCATAATCAGAGTAAGGATTGTATGTTATTTTAGAAACAACACATGTCTACCAAGCCTGAAGCAAGTCGGCTGTTTGGTCCAGGCTGTACTGGAAAACAGCAAGCTTTTAGAAAATGGGTTGAAAATTTTCGGCCAAGGCAGCGAATGCTTTGAAAAGTATTCTTACTTTTACGATATTCGTAACGATCACCGATTAATCATCTTTTTCAGAATTCCACAGAAATGTCGTTCAACCATGCTCGGAGAGTCATCTGAGGACATCTGCCTTTCTGCCGAGTTGAAACCCATTATTGAAAAGCAAAAAGCTAAAATGACAAAGTGTTTGAATTCACAGTAAGCTGCGTAGATGCTACGTCAGTTCCTGTGTGAAAGTGCACTAGATAGGCAGATACCACAGTATTCATTATCCCAGTATACCCGCGCAAGTAATCCTGTAATGTTTTGCAGTAAACTGGCTGCACTTTGCCATTTCATGCATGAAGTATCATGGTTCGAGTTTTCCTCAGACTTGGACTGCAAGGGATGCTGGACCTCTACTCGTCGCGCGCAGTTTCACAGACCACTATTGTCGGCCTGACCGTTCTTATTCCCTTAGTATTCTTCATGCTGACATTTCACTTTCTCAAATGCTTCACTAAAGGAAGCAAAAGTGGAAAAATTCCTCTTCTATTTGACCCTCTTACTTTTTGGCATCCCTTTTGGCGAACACACAGCCTTTGGAGGAACGCTTAGTCAAACCGAGCAAAGCTGTTTCTTGCTCGGCTTCACTTGTTTCCTTGCTTACCTGAACAAACGAGCCTGGTAATGCTCGTGGACCTTTTGTACGTGGATTTGATATCTGGTGTGGAGGCAACAGTCTTTGAAAATATTTCGCAACGCTTAACTGAAAAGTGTGCTCACTGCCACATGGAATAGTGACCAGCATTTTTCTCGTAACCCCATCCAATACTCACATTACGTTAAAGAACAGTGTATCTCAATATTACGACATAAAATGCTTGATACTCGTATCTCCGGACCACCTCCACTAATCATATAAGGATGCTCAAACTGTTGTCGTCATCTAGCACGAGTTCATAAAATACAAAAAACGGTAGCCCAGGAAAGGGAACGCCCAGAAGTTTATCATACAGCGCATGTGCTGTAAATTTGGCCCTACGCAAGTAATCCAAATTGATAAGACTACTGATTATGACAAAATATGACACGCCCTGGTTTTCTATAAGAACCCTGTTATTGCGCTAACACAAAAACAGGCTCATGCATTTAGAGTTTCGAAATCTGGTAGAAAATGAAACGTAATTGCTCCACACTGGTGGCCGTGTGGCTGATCTTTTGTACGTCGCTGGTGGGTTCAGTGACCATAGGCGATCTGTTTCCATTCGGTCCAGAGGCTGGCGACTCCCAAGTTCCGATCTTAGATGACGGCTATGCTGGTCCCGTCCAACTCAATCAACCCTATCCGTTTTTCAATGTGACCTACAACAGTATTTTTGTAAGCAACAATGGCGCCTTCTCCTTCGGCTCTGCTGTCACTGACTACACACCTACGTGCGGATCCCTGTCGGTGGCCATGATCGCACCCTTCTGGGCCGATGTTAATAACGACCAGGGATTGGGCGGGGTCACTTATTACAGAGAAACTAACGACGAAAGCCTCCTGGCCAAAGCTGCTAATGAGATCCAGATAGCCTTTCCCACTGTGCGCGATGTTCAAGTTACTTCCTTGTTCATTGGGACGTGGTACGACGCGCCCTTCTATGGAGCTGCTGGATGCGGGAGAACAAACGAGACTGTAGCCAGGAACACGTTCCAAGCAACGTTAGCGACCAACGGCCAGAAATCCTACGCCTTGTTTTACTACCCAGAAATCAGCTGGACGACTGGCCATGCATCTGGTGGCAACTGCTCGGGACTGGATGGCAAAGCGGCCAAGGCTGGCTTTGATGTGGGCGACGGGTATACTTTCTTCGAGGTGCCTCGCTCGTGCACGCCTGACATTATCAATATTGGTCAGCTGAGCAATATCAAATCACCAGGAAAATGGGCTTTCCACGTCGACAGTAATTATGAGCCAGCATTAGTTTGCAGCGGGCGCGGATATTGTCAGTGTGATTCAGGATATACTGGAAGTGACTGCAGTGCAGGTATGTATGTTACGCGCCATTGACGCGGTATGTTACGTACCGGGGTCGTGGCCTAGCGGGTTAAGGCGTCTGCCTCTCGCGCTGGGTGCGCACTTACAGGGCAGGGTTCGACTCCCGCCTCGGTACAAAATGATTGTCAATTATGTGTTCCTTAGCCCTCGAGTGCGCCTTATGGTGCTTGGCTATGGATAAAGTATGACATGACATGACATGACTTGACGTGTTTAAAAGAGGCAGCTCACAAGTTTATGCTCCCGTAGAGAACTTGGAGAGCGCTATTTTCAGAGTTGGACTGGTGCCAAGAGGAGACGGTGGAGATCGATGGCCACCCGACCGTGCTGTCGATTTGTGGCGACCGAGGTACATGTGTGAGCACACCAGCCGGTGCTTCATGCGTTTGTAAAAGCGGTTTCACTGGAGAGTTCTGTGATCAGTGTAAGTGCGCGTGGGTCCATTGCAGGAGTGACCAGATTGGATCATGCTGGCTATAATCTCATGGAGAGCCCAGCTCCGAAATTCGCTCTGTACTATCCAGCAAACAGACAGCCATCTAAAACTATTGTTTTCATATACCGCATCATGTGCTAGCGATATATGACTGTTGAACACTATCACAATCTGAAGCACGCCTTAATCGAGCTGGAGGCGTCACTCTTGCTCATGTCGGTGCACTGTTTGTAAAAAAAATAGTTAACCGCAATGGTTGCAATCTCGAAAATGGTCACTTCTGTCGCACAATATCTAACATACTATAAACCATTTTGCTCCTATTTTAGTGATTCCTGACGAACTAACCCTCTCTCGACGCTGCCTGGCCTACAACGGCAGCTTTTATGATCACTCGCACTGGACCCCCTACGATCAAGAAGGCTGCTTTCACCAGGAGGAATGCGTCCCGGATGATCTCCAGTGCTTGCTGACTCCTTGCGATGCGCCCATTGGCTGGTGCTTGCCGAATCCGAGTAAGGCCTTTTTTCACTTGTATCCTAAAGTGCAGAAATTTTTCATTTTTAGAAGCCCGTAATGTCACCCGCACTCTGAAAGCTGAAATCCCTATCCAGAAAAAGTATAAAGCACAGCTTGCCGACTTTGCACAGAACAGCAGCAGCACGTGCGAGTACCATGGCCAATGCGTTTGCCAGTATGGTTATACTGGCAGCGACTGCGAGTCTGGTGAGTGTTCATGGATTATTTAACAGGCACCTACAGTAAATGCATTCTGCTGCCCTTCAGAAATCGACTGGTGCTTACAACCAGCGCAGGGTTTCAATGAGTCAGTGCCACTCAAGGACGCATGTGGGAATGGAACATGTGTTAGCCAGCCATCCGGAGCAAGTTGCATATGCAATCCTGGTTTCTCAGGTCCCTTTTGCAACGAGAGTAAGCGTTCTTTTTTGTGTGCACTTTCTCTCCTAACAGTACCTACTGTGTGTGTGACATTTTAGTTAACCCGAACCAAACATTCATATCCTACCGATGCTACGCCTACCAGCCTGCTGTCTACGACAATTCATCCTCAATTCCAGTTGGTTGCGGCGATGGCCAAGTATGTGTTCCAGAAAACCTCCAATGTCTCCTAGCCCATTGTAAGAATCCAGTGGGCTGGTGTTTGCCTTTGCTTGAAGTGGATGTAGACAAGCTGAGGCAATTTTTGCAAAGATATGCCCCAATATTCTTGGACGGTAACAAGTTAAAGGAGGAAAAAGAATTGTTTTAACATGTTTCGGCATGAGCGTATTGTAGAGGTATGCAAAGAGGTGCGCTTTGTTGTATGTGTCTCATTATTATGTATGTTTCTTATTACTTATCGTGATAAAAAGGAGTAGGATGCTAAAAAACAAGCAGTGCGAGGAGCTTTGATGAAGTCTACTCAAAAGCTTCCACAACTATTTCGCCATTTTTCAGCACGTTCTTTTTCAAGCAGCTGGAGCAACTCTCATATCAGTTTCACATTCGTAATTATTACTGTGTGTACAGAAAATGCTTGTTATCCCGAATAATAGGGACGTTTAGAAGTTGGTGATGATATGCATGGTGGATAGGATTTCAGGCAAAAAAGTTTATATTTATTTTTTATTCAAAACGAAGATGCTAAATAATATTAAGCTTTTCGAGGAGCCAATCAAAAGATTCTGGAGGAAATTTTTTTATTCTTTTACCCACTTTTAGCTGGCATTACCGAGAAAGTTTAAACTATAATTCAGTTTACTATGCAAAATGGATAGGAAAAACAGAAATCGAGATTTTATATTCTTAAGACGAGCCACAGATAAAAGTGACCAGCCAGACATCAAGTCACTTCTACTCAATCTTGATAGTTTGGTGACAATAGTGAATCAGCTGGAAAAACTTGTTCTGGAAGTGAGCCCCACCATCAAACAAGGTCACACAAAAGGGGCATAAGTGAGTTCTTACGCGAGATGAGTGCGTATTTAGTACACGTACATACAGTAACTGAATTACAGGAAATATTACTCAAAGGTTAGCCGATGATGTGACAGCAATTGTGGGTCTGAAAAAACTCTGACAGAAAAATATTTGGTTTTTAAAATGTTTTTGGCTCATTCTTCTTTCTATTGGCATTCGTGCAATTGTTTATTTCACATATAAAACCGGCGCCGAATATTTGCAAAATTGATCAGCCACTGATGTGAGATTTCACGAATTGCTTTTTTCTGTTTCATAAAATTACCTCGAGCTCACAAGTTTTAATTTTTTAAAATCGAACAACATTTTTTTGATTTTCCAGTTATGTGCTTCTCCTACAATATTTGAATTTTAGATCTGGTTTGACAATACTCCGCCATATAAGTACACATCGATATACCTATGTCCTGATGGATGGCTCGTTTATAAAAACGTCAGAGGCACCAATCTTTCATCAGGCTCCCAAATATTCTACACTTTACTCCTACAATTATAACGTTGTTGATATTAATAACGTGACAGCAGGTCGGCTTGAATTAGAAAAATATTATTATTTGTCAGCTTACAATTCATTAGCTGAATATTATAAAACTTCTTGCAATTAATTTTTTTTAAACTCATAGTACCCGAATTTGTGAACAGTTTTGAATTCGCATATTTTTTGTGACGAATATAAAAAAGTGGAACAAGTTTTTTTTACCTCATGTCGGTGTTTGTTTCGAATTACATCTACAGGACGCGCGTAGCGGCGCCGATGCGAGTGGTTATAAAAGATTTTATGCTAAAATAAAAAAACGTCCAAACAAACTTTTGTACGAAGAATTTTACACTTGGTATTTATTTTTTTCTGGCGATGAAAGTGGTTATATTTCTCCATTTCCGTTTCTGTTTATATCCCACTACAAATATACGATGCTGAAAGTGACCGCAACTAAATATGTGCGATTGCACAAATGTACAACGAAAGAAAATTATTTTGAATTGAGATGCGCTTTCGATTGCGCAGACACACATTTTTCAGAAAACATTTTAAATGTCAGTCACTTCTCATGTTTGCTGATACTTCTGACCTAAATTATTATCTTACTGCTTTTTGTAATATTTATGATTTACGGACACGTAACAATGGAGAATGCTACGATGTTGAACAATGCATACGAATTCCGTGAAATGCCGACACCATGAAATGTGTCAACCAATGCCCAGATAAACGCGAAAGAATTTATTTCGATGTAACTGCCATTACCGACAGTGAATTGGAAAACGCAGATTTCGAGCATGTAGGGGGGCCATATTCGCGCACAAAACATGTCCATTGTGGTTGTTAATTTTTTGCACGGTGTAGCGCGACAGGGTGGCATACGAACTCACGTAGAAGTTCGCACATTCAGTTTTATTGAACTTGGGAATAATATTGGTGGCACGTTGGGCTTATTTGTAGGAAGCACGCTTATGACGCTTGTACAATTTGCTGTGTTCTTACAACGATTAATAGCGGATAATTTTTTTATGACAAGACAGCCTATTTGATTCTTTTCGAATAAATTTAAAATCATCGTATCCACAGATTCGCATGACCTGTTTCTGACTTTGAAATAAGTATTTTTAAGTGTTGGGCACATGAGTGAAAGGAATTTGGACAATCACATGTGGCATTTGCAAAATGTGAAAGTCTATGTATCCAATGCAGATAATAAGCCATGCCGCGCGTTTTGAAGCGGATGTTCAGAAGAGTGGAAGCTGAAAGCATATTTGAGTGATATAACATAAAAACTTCTAGCAACTACTAAAAAATGGCATAGATAGCGCCTCCAGTGCATTACACATTTATATACTTGTCACACAGTGACCGTTAGATGCTATCCACGGGTGATAAAATGCAAATGCAAAAATTGGCTTCAAAACCGATGCGCTCCTCCCCAAACATTCGCTTCAAGAAAGAAAATCAAAAAACAGCGAGATAAGCGATTCTATAACGAGACGCCAAACAATCTCATAAGTCAAGAATATATCACCCAGAAAGTATGTATGCTTCAGAGCATCGACGAGGAAGAAATAATTGAGCATGCAGAGCGCGAATGTCTTGAGGGAAAACCAGAAAGAATTCAATGGCGAATGGGCTGTTTATTATTATGGTGGAGCATAGGCGCAAGGTTTAATGAGCGCTGGAAAATCTTACCGCAAGATCGAACAAGAAGTAGGAATGAATGTGGATGAATTCTGCGGGAGTGTCGCCCATAAGAATTACTTCGAATTCTATTCATTGGAACGTATCGACGATGGCCAACGAAGACTTTATTAGAAGCATCCAGGTACGCAAGCAGAAATGACTGGAAAACTTAAAGGCTTCTTGCAACAGTAAAATTTATGGGGTTTATCATACCTATATATATTCTTTATTCACCGTATGAAATTCTTGGTTTGCCTTGATGTTACCGTAAACGGTTTTTGGAAAAAGTTACAGAAAGCTAGTTCTTAAGCTTCAACATATCATCAGGTTCTTTTCGGCTTTTTCAGTTTTCCAGACAAAGCGTGGTTTGCCATGTGCAGAAGAGTTAGGTTTTCCATGGTCAACATGTACAGATATATTCTTCGTAATCAACAAATCAAAGCCTCGTAGATTCATAGCCATAGTCATAGCCATAATTTACAACACCTAAAGCAGCTCATGAGCACTCAAATGGTGTAAACGACACCAAGAAAATGACAACATAAAATCGATATTGGTAAAACCGCAAATCACAAAATAGAAATATCAGAAAACGATCTTTTTTCTGAACAAATTCATTAGTAGGTAGTGCACTCCACAACAATAGCCGCTCAAACGATCGACTCCAACCACTGTACATCACTAAATTATGGTTCGTTGGCATGCGCTGTCGATAGACACTAGTGAAACTTGGATTGATCCTAAGATGCACCCTGGGCAACCACGTTACCAAATCACACATTACTCTCCGCTTGAAATGATGTAGTGCTCACCAGATGGACTACTCGCTGTGAAATTGTAACAAAACTCCATTCTGCAAACTTTATGACCTCATCCTTAGGAAAGTAGTTACTGTAAGTGAATGATGCAAAACCCAGGAGAAAGGTTTTGAGTGAAATAAAAGTCGAAACTGAAATTAATCGAAGCACTTTTACCCAGCTAGACAGAAAAGTGATGATGGGGTCATGCGGTAATCAGGAAACAACTAAAAAAGAAAACTAAATTACACCGCGACCTCGAACCACCCAATGTCCCCCTTCAAATAGCTTCTGGCCTAAACCTATTCCCTAATTCGCTTGACCGTTCCAATCATTAGAGAACAGAGCGTGCCTTGTTAAGCAACGCCATATCTAAAACTGAGGCATCCCGCACAATTCAGTCTTCCCAATCTTCTTTCTAAATGATATCTCGCTATTTCAAATAATAATGTAACTACTGATAAAAAGACACCAGCGAAATAAAAATAAAATGTCGTCGCCATTGATGAGAGTAAGCGTTCTAGCTTTGGCTGTTCACTTTGAGCCCAGTCTTTCCTGCACAGCATATCTGTCCCATAAGCTCTGATTATTGGTATTTCTAAACCAAGTTCCCGAAATGCTGATGCAATTTTATTCAGCAGAGGTAATTTCGATGAACTCCTCGCCACAGGGAAGCAATTATACTCGGCCATCCCGCGTAATGTTACAGTGAGAAACTGGCAATTCTTATTAGGCAGCGAAAGTAAGTAATTCACCTGACGAACCAAAACTAAATATTGATTTTTTTCTTGCAAAAGTAGCTTCGGGATTTGGTCAATTGGCGATATCAAAATTGGGTTTTTCTGAGTACTGGCGAGAATGCGCGCACCCATGACATTTTCTGGCGCCAATAGCTGTTGTAAGAAACTGACAGACAAGGTAGGCGTATTTAAGCGGCACTGCCCTTTCTCTAAGCATTGCACAAATGTTTCTAAATCTGTAAATGGCAAATTTTGTTTTGTTTTCATTTCCTGAGAGAATAGTCTCCCCGAATATGTGCTTGTTATGACGAGGGCGCCAAGGAACCAACCTGCAGCCACAAAGCGGGCTGACGATGATCGCGAGTGATATCGGTGCTCAAATTCATTTGTCACCAATGATAAAAAAATGCGAATAAACGAAACTTTTTCCTGCTCCATTGAAAATCGTCGCATGACCACATTCAAAACGAAGCTGGTGAGAAGTAGAACCACTGAAAAAAATATCCAGACTTTCAATTGGAACGAGGTGACAATATTCCAGTCCAAAGCTCTCGTCGCTTCACTGGGAGCTCTGGTCATGAGAATCAGGTCACTGGATCTGTGCACTTCGCTGAACGTGATTGCTTTAAATCGTGAATAAGTTGGGGTGAATATTGGCAACGAAGTGTCGTATTCCCCCCTCTGCACTGCGCCAACCATACCGCTCCCTACGCCCTGCCTGTTGGCATCGCCGTAATCGCTGCTGTTGAACCAAGCCAGCGTGCAGTTCAGTCCCAGATATCGACAAGCCATTTGGACCATATCTATGCCATACCCTCGCTGACGACATACGCGATCCAGCGCGCATCGCATAGCCACTGGTGGATTGTAGATGACGCCTATTTTCAAAGACATTCCTGCGAAATGTTGATTCAAAATAAAAGTTAAATGACCCAAAATGATGATCAGGCGTGCTCTTCAAGGTACCTGAAATACGCTGCTAACTTTATCCAAGTCTTATAGAAGTACGAACGCCAATTAATATAAGATTCTTCGGAGAAAAATTAGTAGAGGATCACGAAGTGCAGTTATAGTAAAGACCCTGGACAAAGGTCGTTTACTGTAAATTCTCAATAGCCTCAACTAATTATTTTTCGACCAATAATAATGTCCCCAAAGACCGTTTCAAAGCAAACTGGATCAGGACAGGTTTATTGTTCAAAAAACGAATGAGCTGTGCAGTGCATGAGTGTTAGCTTTACTGCTCGAAATTATAGTTCGATAGAAGTGTCTTGAAACAATTGAAGCACGTTTAAACAAAGATCAGAATTCTGTGAAAACTATCAATTATACGTTTGGAATAAATGAAACGAGACGATAGTCCTTTGGCTGAGCTGTTCGTTAGGCATAGCGCACCCATTCATGAAAATTTTGACTCGATTGTAGCAACTAATCTCAAGTGGCGGCAAATAATGTACTGCACAATGAATGATGTCTTATTACTTCGAAAAATGAGGCTTAAGAAAGGTAAATTTCTGCTTCTGGCCTCCAGGAACAAGGAGCAGGTACAAAAATGTCTGATTACGCACCCCCTTTAGATTTGTGCCCTCGAATAACGCCTTCTGGATATAATCTCCTTTTGGTCTTCCATACTTGAAAAGTGACTACAGTCTTCCTACGCTTAAAACTTATCGAGCACGCTTGGTATGCAAAACGTTGTTTGGGGCAGCGTTTAACTTGTGCCTTCTTGCGAATGCCTGTTCCGTCTCTCAAGCAGCTTCATGAGAGAATGACAGTTTGTACTAATACGCTTGAAAGCTGCACTTGGACCCTGTCCATTCAACATATTTGCGCGTGCACGCTTTCATGCAGTCTGTGTCCTCGCCAGCCCTCTCGCTAGTCGGTAAGGGCCAGTCGCTGTCATAAATCTCGACGTAAAACAGTGTAGCTATGAATTTTAGATGAGTGGCTAGGTGCATTTGGCCGACGTGCCATCACGCGGCGTCTGACGTTTTCTGGTCTTAGAATAAGTGCGTTTCAATTCTCCACCAGTCGGGCTTCTCTCCGATCAGCATGTTAGGAATTAAACAATTTTTAAGCAATTTCTGAATTTGAAAACTCAAATTTGAAGTTGTGAGCATCTTCGATTATGTGGCAGCGGCCGATTAACTTCAGTCGAAATTATCTCAGTCAGATTTCTGTCACTCACAGCCGTGATGCATGAAGCCCCGGCAAGGCAGTCCAGCATATGGTCGCATGCACGTGGCGGCAAGCGACATGACGCTGCAAAATCACCACACGAGCCTAGATTTTACTGCAAATGTTGACCTGATATTTGTATGGGCGTGTTCGAATTAGTGTAGCAATTGACGTCAATACCAAAGTCAAAATCCTGTCAAAATCGCATGTTTTCGAAATTCCGTCAAAGTCATTGTCAAAGTCAAAAACTTTTTGGGACTCTTGCCAAAGTCAAGGTCAAAGTCAAATTGTAAAACCGACGTCATTTGCAGCACTAGTTCGAATCTCTCAAATGGCTAAAGCCTGCATGTCCCACGATCGAAAATATAAAGCCTCCGTTCTCTCTAAATAAAGCTCAAAATATCAACCAAACTTGGCATCATATCAAGTACCAGCTGATTGCGAGTGATATACGCATCGCACAACCGGCGCATAGCCTAAATAATCGAAATTCTCCTTCTGTAGACAGGGCCTAAAGCATAAGATACAGATGCTGGCATATGATAGCAGGAAGGGTCGTGTGTTTTTCAAGGAATACATACTATCTGTTTTCTTTGGGAATGTACACGCGGCCTATGCGGTAACGTAGATGTATATTCTCAGGGTGTATATTCTCAAAGAAAACAGGTTATACAGTAGAAGTCTTCGATAAAGTAGAAGTCATCGAAAAGAACAAGGCTGACAACGAGCGGCACCTGCTGTATGGGTTGATTCAGAAAGGTAGGAACGTAGTTTCCTCTGGGGTACTGGGAATCAATCATTGAAACAAGCTGGAAACTCGGCCAGTCATCAGCAGTCAGCAGCTATGAAATTGGTGCGCTTTGCGCGCCGAGAACCGCGGCCACTTTATTGCTAATGAAGACAAAGGATTCTTTCCTCCTGAAGGGGCGAAAATGCACTTGCCAGATCTCTATGAGTGCACCCTAGAGCTACCTTTTGACCTTGTAGGATCTGATGTGCTTCATGACCGCTGCCTGTTAGCAGATTCCCACACTTCCAGCTCATCAATTGGCGAAATGTGAGATGAAAAAGCTGGCAGGTTCCAAACTTCAAATTTTTTCTATATGATCTTTGTAAAGATTTTTTAATTCGATCTACAAATCCATGAAAAAATTGCGCAATCTCTCCAATAAGTGCTCCAGTATTATAGAAATTCGCGGAGGAAAGAATTAGCAGGGTATTCTAATAAGGAGTGGATGAATAATTGAATGCTACTTTTGATATCAGTGGACGCAGATAAAATTAGACGAGCATGGAAAACAGAATAACATTATTCGACCTGAAACATATTTTGAAATCAACCGATGCAAACTACGTGTCATAACCCACATACATAAATGCTGTTGCATATACAGGTAACACACTCAGATGATATGGGCCTAGTCCAGCACATGTATATCATCATCGATCTCATCGCCCTCACCATCCTCGCCATCCTCTCCGTCCGGCCTGGCCGTGTAAACTGGTCTGACAGCGTACAAATGAAACAGGCGGACCATGAACCCGAAATCGGATACTGGCAGAGTCAAGGTTTCGTTGGGTTTCAACCAGTAAGTTTTCATGTGTTTTGTTCGCAGGTGTACAGTGATGGGCACGTACCACTGATAGAATTTAGTTGGTGTGCTGGTGCTTTGCTGCTGTCGCTGACTGGGCTGATGATACTGAAATGGTTCTTGGTGCAGGGTAGCATGGGTTTGGTTAACCCTCACGTTCACTACGGGATAAGACGGTTGAAAAAGATAGGGCGATAAAAAATCTCTAGCATTCAGGAAACTATTATCCCAACCAGGGATTTTATGCTCACGCACAGTCTCTTCGAAGACGGCCAAAAAATCATTCGACCCCGCGTTGGAAAATCGAAAACGCTGTAAATATTTTCGAATGCCATCACGAAACGCTTTATCGCCGATAACCCATTTAAGCATACGCAATAACGTGGCGCCTTTGTGGTAGACTATCGTCGAAAATTGAACATCTCTCGACCAGTTTTTGTACATGACAGGTGACGAAATGGGAATTGTGGGGTCAGTGTGCAAAGAAATCTTTCTGTGAGTCAAAGCTGTGATCATGGCCTCCGATGCCATCCATTGGGGCATTCCTTTGGCGAATCGTATCGATTCGACCCCATAAAAAGTAGCAAAACTTTCGCTCAGAAATACATCATTCCATGTTTTGGGGGTGACTAAACTTCCGAACCATTGATGAGCAATTTCGTGCGCTAGAATTTCAGTAATATCTTTTTTACGGGGTATTGTTTCTCGAATTGATTGTGGCCCAGTTCCAAATATGATACCGCCCATAGTGGCTGCGGAGCCTGGCACAGGCGCCTGCGACATGGCCCCTTTGATCACGTGCAGTCGACCAGGTTTCACGAAACAGAGACCCCAGACAATAAACGCTTCATAATCCAAGGGTGCCTCAACAATGTCCAATTTATTCAGGGGGTAAGGATATCCGAATTCGTCTTCAAAGTAATCGATTAATATTGCCGTCATTTCTAGAGCGAATCGAGTGGATTCAGTGTGATTGTATTGCTGCGGCAATGATCCAGGTAAGGTCCAAATATTGATTTCCACTCCACGTCTCGTACGAATTGTATTCCTATGGAATCGCCCAATCACAAAAGCGAGATACGAGCCAGGCATGGGTGGGCTCGGCTCGAACGTCCACGTTCGACCTTGTCTCCCACCTCGAATACGCACACTGGTGTTGGATGTGGGAATGACTGGTGTGTTTGCCAATATTACCCAGTCGTCGTGGTGATGCTGCCTTCGATGTGATTCTTCGACGGTTATTGATAAAGTCATAGTGTAAAGTGATGTTAGCGAATCGATTAACGGAAATGAATGCCGTGCAAAAATATCATGAAAATTTGTCATAACCATGGCCTCCCCACTGTAATTTGCACCCAGCGAATATTGACCCTGCGGCAACAAGGTCCCGCGATTATCCAGCGGCACCCGAGTTACTCCCACCAAATCAGTTTCTGCTCGTTCTTTTATCGTTGGCAATATCAGCGTAAAATTGAAACTATCAGCGGTTGCGGGGTCTGTTGTAAATTTCACAATCATTGCGTCGCGTTCAATCTGGCAGCACGCGATTTCTACGTCTTCAATTCGTCGAATATCATTCGCGGATGTTAATGATTTAGCTATGATATACACGTCGTTGTTTAAAATGGGGCCCCACGAAGGGCAGCGTCCATGAAGTTGAAATCTGTACACTCCATTATTTTCTTCAGTTGAGTCTGGTGGACGTATTCGGAAAGTTATATTTGCTTGGACTCGATAAGAGATAAAGTCGAAGGTGTGATTATGCATGAGAGTGAAATGGATGTCTTGATGAGCGATGGCGGCAAGTCTGAAAAAGTCGTCAGGAAGTTCTGAAATATGCTTTTGGTATAAACATGTTATCTTGCAATAATTTGAGAAATGATTGGTAGGATTAGCGAGAAGCACCTTATTGTGGCCCCTAACCAGTTACAATGGCGTTAAACCAGTTACGGTGGCGCCGAACCAGTCTTGGTGGCGCCAAACCAGTTACAGTGGCGCCAAACCAGTTACGGCGGCGACAAACCAGTTGCGGTGGCGCCAAACCAGATTTGTTTTTTATGGAGTCCAATGGATGATGGGAATATTGCAGACGCACGTATTGATTATGCCTGTTCGCTACTTGAAGCAGCAGTAGTTTGGCTGGAATGGGTCAGAAAAAGCCCTATCGGAAAAAACTGATTTTTTGGCATTGGCAAGGTTGATTACAAGGAACAGAAAATAACAGGGTAAAAAGGGTGGTTCCAGTGATTCGTCTCATCCAACCAGTGGGGGTGATGAGAGCAGAACTTCTGTGCTAGCTCGCATCGCTGTCTTACATCGCATGTGGCTCCCTTTCGTTGATATCTGTGGTTTCATCTGTGTCAATACGTCAGTCTTTTTCATACTTTGCGGAATATTAGAGGATTACCAGAACGCACTGACTGATGACTTTCAGCACTTACCCATCTTCCGCGCACGATGCATCCACATTCACTCCGACTGCGTTGCTGTCAGCAACTGCCATGCAAATACAGAATCCAAATGTGATAAAACGAATCATTACAAAATCGTCAATGAATGCAGGCTTGTCAATTACAATTCTCAAATGTCAAGTCGGGAACTAATCAATCTTTACCAATGAACTTCGACCGTCGATAGCTGGTCTCAGTGCCAAGTGATAAGGGCTTTTTCTTAGTAGCCTTATCTCCAGTCCGCCTTGGACTTATTAAAGTGCAATAAAACTAGAATGTAGAACAGACAAATACGCTTTTTGTTCACGACGTTGCTAACCTCGACAGAAAACCGGAAGAAACGAGACAAAACTTCCAGTACGAGTCTGGTCGACGAGAAAATATCCTTCGCTAACTTTTCTTCAGCCACCAGTTTTTCGAGTGGCCACGTGCCAAAATGTTCGTGCGTAATGGGTGTCATAAAGCTGTCGCATACATTAGGGCTTGTTTATGCAGTTTAAAACCAAAGGAAACCGTGAGGCATCGGGTGGGAAGATGGATGCCACGTGGGTCTGTCTTGGCGCCTTTGAACCATCCAATCGCTTCTTCATTCTTGTCTGCACGCCTACGGCTGGAATGCCTACGAATAGTCTCAAGACGCCGCACGGAATTACCTGCATCGGCAAAATGTGCTTGTGTCCATTAAAGTTTTGTCGCGCGTATCCTCCGTATCTTTCGAAAAATTGATAAACATGCCATGCTCTCGACATCCCAATGCCAAAAGTCGAAACCGGACAAAAACGTTTGCTGCAGCCGTGAGTTAGGAAATAAAGATGAAAAAATATGCAAAGAATGACAATATGGATGAAAAATAGAGTTGATAGAGAGGAACAAAAAGAAAATGCGAGAGGAGATTTTATTCTTTTGTCATACATAGCTTCGATGTTGTATTTTTTAATTTTGGAATCGCAAGCATTGACTTGTTAGCAGCCTTTTCAGAACGAACACAACGACATGACCCGATAGTGATGCTTCTGCGTAAGTTTTCTGCTGTAGGTAGGTGCGTCTCGAGCCATGGGGGAGCTGAAATTGGTAAAGGCGCAACAGATGCCAAAGTCAGAGTATGCTTCTTAAAGTTATAGCCACATGGAAAGCCATGAAGTTACTTCAGCAAATCTGCCACCCACCTGGCTGTTAGCAACCAAGACTCCAGAGAATGCGCTCGTTGTGCCACGTATCAGACCAATGTTTTTTCGAAATCGAATATGTACCCCACACAGCGAATCATCTATTGCTAGAAAAATCTTGACTATCCAGTTTGTGCTCTTCTAGAAGTACTTCATGGAGGACGATTCAGGATGATCGTCTTGCACTCACTTGTTTGACGACTGTAAGACGCTTAGAATACGGAATTCTAAAAAAAATCATTCACTATCTGGGTGAGCATCACATTGTCGGCCAAGAGCAGGAGCAAGGAGGGTGCTTTAGCTATATCAGCTGTGACATTGTCGATGAATATAATGACGAGCAGCGGGGAACCCCTGATCCTTGGAGGGCACCTACTGTGAAACTGAATGCCATGTGCAGTCTTTCTTTCCTTAAAATGGCTTTCCATCAGCAGGCTAGCCACGTCCAAGCTGTAGCATCTGTGGTTTCGTTTCTTTCACGAATCCACCTTCAAGATATGCTACACTGCGGATGTGGAAGTTAAGAACACGCTCAAAGATTTTCATCCTGGCTCAGGATGCGGCAGTTTGCGCAATCGCTGACATAGCCCTTGCTTTTGTAGATTGGGACCGAATCTGGTGTTTTTTCGAAGCAATGTGGCGTCTTTATCTCCATTTGCACCATTTGCCAGGTCTAAGGTGCGTTTGCTCAGGTCGCTATCCTGGAAGGGCCATTCTCACAGATAAACTAAAGTACTACCAAACTCGAAAGCATTGGTCTCGAGCAGGCTTTGAACCTGCCCTTCTGTGATCGGGCCCTGTATCGAACTATAAACTTTGCACAGAACAGCAGCAGCGCAAGCCCACAGCTAAAAAGTTTTTTGATGCACAAGTTAATTAATTGAAGTCATTTATTCTGTTTCAAGTGCTTTTATACTTGTTAGTGAGTGGCACTACTCTTTCGACTGAAATTGAGGTAAAGTGTTAGAGGCATTTGTCACGGACACGTGCAATAGAATGTATACGTTGGATATACATATGCGTATATGCACAGTACGATATGTTGCTAAGACCAATTCAGATAAATAAAACGCTATATCACAGCCGATGCCCTGGTCCGACATTGGTTCCCAATACCTGACCCAAACCATTTTTTTGGGCTTTTGGGTTGGGTTATTAGGCAGGGTGGTTATGGGTTGTGGAGGATGATTTTTCTCGAACTCAACCCAAAAAACCCTCCTCCACTTGGGATGCCTTATTCGCCAGCGTGAGTATGTGGTTGATCAGCACATTTTGAAGCCACTGCGACATAATGTCTGTTGGTTTTAAATCTACAGATCCTGGTTCTTCAAAAATGTACCCAGTGCCCCAAGCTAGTGTGATTCGACATTAGTCTAAATATGACGGAACTGAGACATTGTCTGTCCGCAGATGACATCGAGCTCTGACTTGATCTCTTGCCGACTCGCAGTCAGAGATCAGGTCATTCAGGTTCTAATTTTAAAAATTTGAAAATTTGTTCAGTCAGAATCCTTGAAGGTACCTCTTGCCTTTTGGCAGGGATCGGCTTGAGGTCTTGGCTGGGTTTAGAGAGTGATTTCTTGGCGTGAAACATGTATGTCCTGCAAATTTATTCATAGACCAGTGAGAAATTATGTCTTCGAGAGACCAATTTTGCAGAACTTTTGCCTCTGGCCCCCACACCCCACCCCCCACTCCAGTGACTGGCGCTCACTCTTGAACTCCAAGTTATAGCAGTAATGCAAATTGTTTTGGCGGTTCCTTACGACCTCAAAATCTTGCGTACGCGCCTGAACTGACGTGACCCACTGCTGCTCTATTGGCGGGTGAATACGATGACGGGAGACCAACATCTCCTTGTTCGGGGAGCAGGGCTTGTAAGATTTATTGTGCCCTGGTGAAAAGGAACCCCCAGCTGAGGTCATGTTATTTGAAACTTGCAGCTCGAAAGGGGAATCGAGTTGAGATGTGAGCAAGATACTTCTCAGATCTCAGGCTGTTTTTCAGGAGTCCAATAACCGAACTCGTTGGTGCAGTCAGATTAGCTCATGCCACTTTATCACCTGTTAGATAAGTTGCTTCTGGTATCCTCGCAGATCTTGAAACGATCTTGAATCCACGAATCCAAGGTAGATGAAGATGCGAGTGGTTCAGGACTCAATAAACTGTTAAAAATGTGATTATCGTAAGGTCAACTTTGAGAGTTATGTGCGCTGTAAAAATGCGCTATCTGGTGGCCAGGGGAGGCCAGGAGAGACTCTTCCACTAACCTCCCAACTTCTCTCGCAGGAAAGACATTCAAGTAAAGCCACTACGCCAAGACTGCTGTCCTTCAGGTCGTGCAGCAAAGAATGATAGCATTTTCCCAGAAATTTGCGTCATATTGATAATTTACTTCACTAAATAAAAGTTTTTTGGGGGTTTTACTCAATTTTTTCAAAAAATATGGGTTTTTATGAATTCGGTTTGGGCTCACTAGGGAATGGGTTGGGTTTTTGGTTGGGTTCGACTTCGGAATTTTTGTGCTGTGTTTGGGTCGAACCGCGAACCCATCTTTGGACCAGGGCCAATGCCCTCATTTCACGCGGCCCTACAGTTTCGTCCAACCGAGCTTCCTTCCACCGGGCATACGCTGCAATGAGAATCAAAGAGCCGTACGTTACCAATTGGACCAACGATATCATGGATATTCCCAAATACACTCCAAGAATGCCACCAACATCACAGACCGCCATATAAGGTATGTTTGCACTGCGTTCTCGGCGTGATAGATAGGAGGAAGTTGGAAAGAAAAATCTAATGACAGACCAAGCCCGCGTTTTGTTAATGTGAATTGCTCGATCTCTTTCTTGAACTCTCTCGAAAATGTAACTATAACTCGCCGATACGATTCGGTACTCCCATCGATTGCATACCGGTTTGGCTGAACGCCAGATTGCTGCGTTCTGGTAGTACTGAAAGATAGGATCGCATAGGATTTCATGCTCAAGGAATCACCGGCAATACTACTCAAGAGGGATTTCAATGTACCCATGCGTGCCTTTGTGGTACAGAACAAACCTGTGCTGTGTTTACCCGGAGTTGCCGGCGTCCAACATTCCATCACTGCCCATTCGCAGGATTGTGAGTCCGTTCCGCGTTCCCTTCGCGTGACCTGATTCCGTCAGTACGGCAAGCCATAGAAGATCAATCGAAGCCGGTCAATGAGCTACAGTATGTGATTAATGATAATGTGATGCAGAAGGCTTGCCGTACTGGAATTGGGCAGTGATGGAATGTTGGGCACTGACAAATCCAGGTAAATACATCCCAGGCTTATTCCACCACAAAGGCACGCATCCCACGTCGAAAAGTTCTGGCAAGACTTGCAAGATTTCGTGGCAAGTCTGTTGAGAATAGCTGCAAGAAATACCTGCAAGAATTTTTGTAAGACATGACAAGAACACGCGAACTCTTACAATAATGAAAAAGAATTCTTACAAGAGTTGACAAGAGCCAGGGAAATATTTGCAGCTCCACTTCTCAGACCCTTAGAATTCTTATAATCGATAACAAGCACACACAGCATTCGTTCTGGCTCTTTTATTTTCGCTCATGAACACTTTTTCATCCTTTTTGCTTTTGTAAAGTTCGACCGGGAAGGGTTAACGGTTGGCGATGTTTCCTTGTGCTGTTAGACTCTAAGCCTTTTTAAAAGTCGTCCGTGAAGCGCATAAACTAAAGCAGATTACGGTCGTGGCGGTATGAACGGATTATTCAAATATTCGTATTCAAGTATTCAAATGTCAACTCTTGTAGGAATTCTTTTTCATTCTTGCAAGAATTCGTGTGTTCTTGTCATGTCTCACAAGAATTCTTGCAGCTATTCTCAACAGACTTGCCACGAAATCTTGCAAGTCTGAGTTCAAGTCTTGCAAGTTGAACTTTTCTACGCGGGATATCAAGATTTATTCACATACATAGTTGAATAGCCTTGCATGTCTTTGTTCAAGAAAGCTACATGCGTGGCTAACATACACACCCAGCTTTGTTCTAATACATCAGCAATTCCAAGCAGTTCCGATTCACTGGTCAAACACCCGTATATTGTTGCTGGACAGACTGCCTTAAAACAGCAGTTCCACCGCGCCAGAAAGCTTTAGGGGCAGCCAGGTCCGCCAGTCTTCTACAATATGAATCCCTCCAGCCCGCACACTAGAAGAGACGATCAGAGCACAAAATTCATAGCGACCAAGTCCGTCCTTTGATTGTGTTCGCCGCTCCCAACTCGTGTGGGATAAAGTGCAAAGGCAGCCCGAGGTAGGCAAGAGATCTAATAGCAAGCATCTGGAAAGCGCCCAACCCACTGTGCTCGTGGCCTGGCGAGTTAGGCGTCTGCCTTTCACGCCAGCTGCTCAGCTGCGATCGAGTGTTCGACTCGCGGTATGGAAATATTTCTTGCCTCTGTTGTGCCCCTTCACCTTCGAGTGCGCATGCCTGAGCTTGGTGATGGTGAATTATAAACATGAACACTAATCGTAACAGTAAGACAGTAATCAAAACCGCAACGAGTGAGCCGCCCAAAGATGTCAAAGAAAACTTACCATTTCAGATTCCTTGAAAATCTTTTTTCTCTTGCTGATCTGAATGTCCGTAATTGCATCATAATTATCCCTTAGGAAATAAAATTTCGATGGTGAGCAAGGCGGTGCATAAGTCGGGTAATGTGTGAGCAAAGGTAAATCGCAACCGAAAAAACGAACTGCCAATCGAAGCCAAGTTGAGTCATAAAATATCAGCTCCCCATACGTGTCATAATACGGAAAGAAATCAAGTTTTGGAATGATATCCTTTGCATAACAATGTGTAAGCTCCTCGACTTTCGACCCTTCCATCACCACTAGAGCGTCCGCTCCTGACGGAATGAGTGAAAGGGTCGGTGGGGTGATGCGACCTACTGCCACTGTGAACCCGTCTATGGCAACTTCTTGAAGGTAGTTAGCCAAGCGCCAATCGAAACTTATGTTGACCAGTAAGCCAGTAGTTTCTGATTTGATAGGATCATTGGCTTCACCACCACTCAGAGCGACATGGCGCCTTAACCTAGCTACACGGTTCACCTGAAAGAGAAATGATCTTCCGACTAGCAGGTGGGACAAAAGATGCACTGTCCCCATTTCCCGTCTTGTACTGTAAATCCTTATAAAAGACCCAGGCTCGCAAATTAATGTCTTCCCGTAAAGTTCCAGCAAATTTGCGTGGAGAAATCTGACATTAGGCATGAAGGAATTCCAGGCTACCAAAGGGGGGGGGGGGCAAATGGACGGAAGTAGATGGGAGGGGTAGGAACTCCAAGTGGCTGCTCACTTTTCACAATAGGGGAAAGATATCTCGCAGAAATAGCAGAGTTATCAATAGCAAATATTTGATATAAAATTTGCAAGATTGAAATCACCAAACGATGATTTGATATTGATCTTACCGAGGCAGGCGACCTTAGTGCTGCCACAGGTTTTGCCGCTCAATTAGTATGTCTTTTATTGGTGCATCATTGGGATGTCAGGGAAAATGATGCAATGCCAGATTCGACCGATCCAACTTACAGTAGGTCTAGATCTCGTTCCTTTTTTTTATCTGGCCAATCTCATCCAAGAAATGAGTTGACGTCGAAATGGGATGACGTCTTTTGCAACACGCCCTCACCAGCCTCTCCTTTTTCCTCGCTGCTACTGTCACTGAGGCCCAAAGGGCACCGAGAACTAACCTGCAACTACTGTAAAGGCACTGGTTTGGGGGAAAACCTGGGATTTTTCAATTATATGTAGTGTGTTTATCGGATCAGGTACCCATCGTTTCCCATCGAGTGATTGAAGAGTGAATTTGTCTGCGTGAAAATTTGCTGAGAGAGAGGGTCTGCTAAAGTGGGCGTCCAATTTTACGAATGGAGGAGGAGGAAGTAGTCAAGAAACGCACTTTCTGGCGGACGTCCTTTATGAATGGCCCATGTAGTAAGTTAATTTACTGCAGTTCTCAGATATTCCAAGTTCTGCGGAATTTCTGACAGGGCATATACATACTGTAGTCAGCTTAAAAATTATCTTGGGAGGAACTTAGAAAGCTCAGACAAATATTTTATTTGTATTATACTTGTGGCAAGTATATAAATATGTCATGTACTGAAGGCGCTATCTATGCCTTTGTTTTGTAGTTGATGGAAGTTTTTATGTTATTCGGGCATGGCAATGGGAGGACAATTGGTTAGTCATAAGACTATTTTTTAGTAGGCCCAGTGTTTAGTGGAGCGGTGATGCTAGTGGCGAGTGAATACTTTGACTAGTAGAGTGCTCATGGTTATTTTAGATTTTGGCAGAAGTAGAAGTTACTTTGTAAAAATTAGGCTATCCTCCCTATTTTAATGGAGAGCCGGTTGCAAAGTAGTGAAATTTTTTCAGATACTGTAGGTTCGACTATGTAAAAAGTTACTGCAATTGTTCAAAAATTTCTGTGTTAGAAAAACCACCAAGAATAATTTTGAAGAAAACTGACTTACATTAATTTGATAGCAAATTGTGTTCTCTGTGAATAAAAATTCAGCTGCCTCGCAGCAATTGAATGGTTGCCCATAAAAGGAGCAGTTCATTAATATCTCGTTGCAAGGCGGATATGTAGCCAACAGCATTTCAGTCCACCCCAATTTCATGTTTTTTGCACTGGCATCCATGATATCCAAAAATGCTCGATAAATCAGTTTATCAGTGATTAGGCGGGCGTAACGGTCATACCGCCAAAAATTCAATATCGTATCGATTAACTGATCGATACGCAACTTATTCCTTTTAATCATATTCACTGTCTTGTTCGGCACGACAAGCAAATCGAGCAATATGCTGGTGTTAATACTGGATGGAGCGCAGACAGTAATATTAGGAAAAGGTGGGTGAAAGAAGGCGATCGGATAACGATCATAGACAGTTTCTGGCTCACTGTATTTCAAAGCCGTTTTGGTAGAAGTGTAGATCATTCCAACTAAAGCCAGTACTATTCCAATATACCACATCCATTTTTCGTGCGTTGTCGATGCCTTGTGCGTGTCTTCTACGCCAGCAATAGTTACCCGTTCCACGAATAAATCTATAGCTCCATCGATCGGGTCTGATATGCCGCTATCGTTTTCATCTTCCAGACTGAGACTGGAGCTATAATGTGGCATATGGTGGCTACTGGACGGCGCTTGGTCGTATGTAATCGCACGCGAAGTCTGGTTCGTAGGATGCGACAGTTTCAATGACACTCGATCACGGCTTGTCGATGGCACTGGCTCCAAAGCGATGGAGACTGCTTCTCGGTCTGTATCGGCCGTATCAAAATGTTTGGTGCGCTTTGCAACGGGCTCTTCTGTCTTGGCTGCCCCAGCTTGCAGGTCAGATTCAAGATTGTCTAACCAGCCCATGGACTCGATGAGCATGTAGGTACAATATCTGTCAGTAACCAATTAGTGCCTTGTATGTAACGGACCAGAGATCTGGTGGCAGACATATTCTTGGCAATAAGTGCGCCTGGACGATAGGCACGGCGGTGCTAGGCGACAAAAATGACGGTCACGCCCAAATACATGTAGTGTAGTCAGCTTTTAGACCTGCCGAGGGACGGCTCCGCTAGTTAGGACAATATGCCAAGGACAGTTCGAAACGTGACGAACGGCACAAAACTATCGTACTGCCCTATATCTGTCATCGAGTCGGTAAAATGAAGAAAGTGTTTAGTATTTGCCAAAAAAGCCTCTCCTTAGTCCGTCAGGTATAAACTTACTAATAGTAATTAATTTAAATTATCAAAGGATGATTCAATATTGGTAATTTATCGAACTACAACCAGGTACAAACGATGATCAGAAGCTGGCTCGTTGGATGACTCATAATTCTTTATCTTTTGGCTTCTCCCGTTTTTGGCTCAGATAAACCGAGTTTAGTGCTGCAAATGTTTTCGCAGTTCACCACACTCAGTTAATGTGTCTCATAATAACTGTGGTCGATCGGATGTCATAGACGATGCTGAAACAATGACACCGTTGATATATCTGCTGACTTGGCCGATTCGCTTCAAGAAATGAATGGGGATGACGTATTTGGCACCACGCCCACCAGCCTGCCTCTGTTTACTCGCTATTACTCCATCAGACCACTCCAAGACACAGAAGAACTAACCAGCGCCTGAAGTGGGATCATACCAATCTGGGAGAAAAACTGGGATTTGCTCATCATAACTATGCACCGTACTGACACACATTATCAATTTGAAGCATGAGAGCGAGAAATATATTAGTTGTGCAGCCAAGCCTGGCAGGCGTGGAAGGGAGGTGGCCAATCGAAATCAGCGGGACAAAAAATCCGACTGGAGCAGGTAAGTCTTGCGAATATGCCTAAGGCTGAAACATCATCGTTTTACACCCGCTACATTATGTAACCTGCGCTGGCGCGGTAGACAGGCAAGTCTCGCGACAATACCTGCCCTAGAAACATCAACCGAAGTGGTTTATCAGCACTCCAGTGGTAGTGCTTTATCAGCGCTAGGTGTTCCCGCCGTCACGCTACAAGGCGCAGGACCTAGTGCTTGTACGCATGCCACCCGTGACCGCACTGACCTCGGTCATAATACCAATGTTCGCTAGCGATGACGTGACACTGACGATTAATCCATACTCGTTCCGCTCATTTTCGTCAGTCTCGTCGTCTTCTGTTCTCAACCATCTTTTCCACTATGCAACAAATGCCTGTGCCCAACCGAATTCTTGAATTCAGTAAGCCTAACTGGCTTGCTCGTTCTCGAATTAAACCTGAAAGAGGGAGCCACTTTAATGCTGATCATGAATCTCTGTGTGGCGAGCGGGCTTTGCATAGCAGCGCGTCTGGTCATCATTGCCTCTCAAGCATCCAGTTCCCCTTCTGAGGCATCGAGTTTTTACTCATGGGCAGCTGTACCACCATGCATGTGGAGGTTGGCAATGAGGCGCACCAAACGCTCGCCATAGCCGACCCACATACGGGTTCCCGAATCGACCTTAACGTGTGGGGGCCACCCTAGATGGGCGTACCTCTTTCTAGGCGGGGAACAGGGTCGAGCCACACGCATGGCACGCCTGTCCGGCATTCACCTCTACCACCTGGGCTCTCCCAACACTCCGGAGGGGGTTACGTCGGTAGGACGGCCCTCTGGTTCGTGACGCCAGTGTAACCAGCGCACCTAGGCGGCAGGAAATAATCGAGACCGTAATCTCTAGGCCAAAAACTAAGACTACTGAATTGAGGCAAGTCTCGCGACTATACCTGCCCTAGGAACATCAACCGAAGAGGTTGACGTCCCGGCCAGGGGAGCGTATCGATTACTCCCAGCCGCCCGGGCTGTTGGTTACAATTATGAGCGAATAAGGTTCCTATCATAGCTCACCTACCAAGCTGGTCTTTGATTCAGTCTTGCAGCTACTGACAAGAGACTAAAAAATGATGTGCGAAAACTGAGCCAGCCAGAAGTGCTTTCGGCAGCAGCTACACGCATATGATATCATATGCATATGCGTATAGCAGCAGCCTAAATACATGCACCTTTTTTAAAGGGGCTGGGCGAACTGCTTCATGCATTTACTCACGATAAGTTAGACGCGCGCATATCCAGCTAGGCGTTATGTTTGCGCTGAAGCCTGTTTTGCCTAGCCAGCCTTTCCTTCTGCTCATTGAATCATCACATCGCACCGTTTATCCCATAATAGGTTACTATTATGGGATAAAGGGTTAAATTACCGCGCAGCTGTTATATGCAGTAGCATGTTCAGTCAGCGCTAGTGTAAGAGCGGTTCAGTGAGATCAGCTGTTAGTAGTATGTGGAGCCGTTCAGTAAACGGTTGATGATGTCTGCGTGTGCTTCTATGCGCATAAGACTCTACTCCAACGTAGGTCGATAACGCGACATCTATCCCGCGGGTCTTCCTGAAACAAGCAGTTATCCCGCATGTACATATCCCGATAATATTCAGTGTGCAGTAACATGACTGATAATATCGCTGCAATAGCAGCTTGCCTCTTTGCGTCTCCATTACTACATCCACACGAAGCCACCCTGGACTAGTCATCAACAACCTCGGACAATGGCGTGTAGCCGTGAACCCTGTTGGTATTCGACAGCCGACTGTCAACTCGATGGGCTTCCATCTCTCCACGCTGACAGTAAGCACCTCGACAAACCTGTCGACCCACCCACGACCGATTTCAGCGTGAGTTTATGGTTCGAAAACCAGGCTGCATCGCTTGGTATTGTCTTATCCTCTTATCTTAAAACCCAAACTTTCTATTACTGCAAACCATATTAAGAATTTCTCCCATTGCTTATTTTCTCTGATGAAGTGTGCAACCATTTTGTCCCTTACTTTTCTCCACTGAGAATTGCCATTTTTGTTTATTTTCCATGTGCGTTTTGGCAGTCTGAACTTTAGGCTTACAGTATTCGTTTCGTAATCTCGTAATCTTGTTCCGTCCAAATCTCTTGATCTCGTTGTTCTCAGCGGACCAGTCTTCTCACAACTTCTCTTTTTGACTTCGCCAGGTTCCACTCCATTTTTACGCTTTTTAGGAGGTGCCGGTGTCGCGTCAAAAAGTGTCCGGATCGTAATGTGTCCGGGCGGACGCTTTTCGACATCGTAATGTGTCCGGCGGACGCATTACGACGGGGTCACCCCCTGTCGTAATATGTCTGGGGTCATCGAAATGTGTCCGCTTGCTAAATTAGGGAAATCAATTGAAGGATACGCCAAAAGCCTCACACAAAAGGTCGAATTATAAAAGAGCAAAGGCATAGCCAAATTGCACTGAACCTGGAATGAGTACTTATTAATGACTTTATTTACTAATGGAATATCTGTACTTATAAGTTGTGATACATCGCCCCGTTTGACGAGCTCGTCATTCAAAAGGCTTGTTGGACATTTTAAAAACAAGAATGCTGTAACACCAGAGCGCTGGAATAAGTTTTTTCTTTTTTGCACAGTGTGGTAGAGCGCAATATATGCTACAGCAAAGTGTGAACTAGTACTGATACTAATGAGTTATTCAGAAGCGTATACTCGTATATCAATTAGTTCTGACCTGATTGCTCATTATTTATAAGTGTGATCTTTATCAAACACAGGGATGAATTCGGAAACCCGAGACAAGCTGCAGTAAATACAGTGTAGTGGCATAAGTAGATAGACATAACCAATAAAAAGCTTGGAAAAGGCAAATCGTGCTGTCATGATGAGAGAAACAATGTCTATTTTGGTCGGACACATTACGATAACCCCAGACACATTCGACATCGTAATGTGTCCGCCCGGACACATTGCGATGGCGGACACATTACGTCATGACACCGGCTTCGTTCGAAGACTCATCACAAAGCAAGTCTTCCAAGGCACTTTCCACCATGAAAATGCCTCTACGATATTTTTGGTCCTTGAAACGAGGATCTAATGGTTACGGCTCCTCGGATAATCGTTACGTTAGGAATATTGCTCAGAAGCATAGGCGGCTACGTTTTGCCTGTGAAGGTGGTCTCGTTGGTGCAAAACGCGCGCCTTTCAGTGCTGGGTGCATCAATTTGTCTGCAACGACCAGTAAACTCCTTGTCGTTTCGCTGTGGGAGGGGCTAATCGCAGGAACAGGAACGATCCTGCGCTCATGAACGGGGTCTAAAAGCAGGAACAGGAACGAGAGTAGCAGCCCGTTGATGCTCAGGTACGGTGTGCTTTCACTCGAACTGGCGCATATTATGAAAAGTATTTAGTTTGAATCCTGTGCATTGTAATGTTATTTCGCTGTGTATTTTGATGTAAGCTAGAAACCAAATGATTGGTACTGAGATCGAGGGAAGGACGTGGACTTTGAAGTGCTATATAAGCGAACGGGTCCGTCATAATGAGTTTTAGTCCAATTTTGAAACTGCAACAAGAAAAAAGAGTTCTGAACTCAAAAAACAACAGTACCGGCGATGAAGTATTCTGCCATTATACCGTCATCCTGAATGACTTGAAATACCCGGCAGTCTATACGCACTGGAAGTGTAGCAGAAAATAGCTTACAGAATAAGGCTAGCTTAAAAGCCTTATTCCAGCATATCAGCCTGAGCCTAGCCTTACACCAGACTAAACATAAGCCTAATATCAGCCTAATCGTAAGGTAACCTATCTTGGAGACCATACAGCAAAAGTACCGAGTATTTTATCAATGGACCATCGTAATGATGATTGCTGTGGTTCTGTGGGTCACGGAAAACTGCTGTGATTGTAGGTTTCACGCCCCAGAAGTAAATAATACGCTTTTTGATTGCGATCTTGTCTTTCATCGTCTAGTAACTCAAAGTTTTCGTAATTGCCGCCAGTTCCATCGAATCTTATTGTACCTGACCATCAATTATCTCCTACTGTTACAATAACAAACAATTAGATTTTTCGTAATTAGCGCCAGCCTGTGTAAAAATAAACTGTACCTGAGCATCAATGGGCCGCTATTTCGTTCCTGTTCCTGCTTTTAGACCCAGTTCCTGCGCGCAGGATCGTTCCTGTTCCTGCGATTAGCACCTCCCTTTTGCTGTTTGCTTTTGAATTTGTTCCTTTGTAATGGTTTCTCTTCGTCAGGGTGGTGCGGCTGGAGCGATTCGACGTGAATCGTTTTGGTGGACAGCCGCACTGTACCCGTACAGCGTTGGCTGGTATCTGGATGCTCCGCCGCCACAGCATAGTAGATACACTCATCATGCCGATGCTGATAAATTTTGTAGCATCAGTCGCTCAAAAATGAGTATTTAAGTTTTATATCTGTCAAAAAATGTTTATTCGATTTTTACAGCGACTATTCCAATTAATTTTTTTGTTTGTAATCATGTCTTCCGTTTTCTACTTTACTCTTTATCAAACGCAGTACGATCCGATGGCACCATTTTCGATTTTCAATCCGAAATTGAGACAATCTAAGAAACCTAATTTGATTGGATATATTTTGTCGGACAATCATTCTTCATCTGACTCCTATTCTTCTACTAAAAACATAGAAGAAATTTATATTTTAGCTTGGACAAAACTGTTTGATAAAGTTTGGGCTGAAAGATTGATCGAAAATTGCGATCGTGCGCCACAAGCTCGTTGTCGTTTAAGTGATGATCGAGCGTACTTGAATCGAAGTGCAGCTGTTTTATTTCATGCTCGCGACATCATCCACTCTGATTTGCCCCCTATGAAGTACAAACATCAAAAATATGTATTTTATAGTGCTGAATCACCAGTTTTAACATTTGCCGCGTTGCAAGGGGCTTCAAGTAGATTTTTCGATTGGGCCATGACATATAGAACGGACTCGCATATTTTTTGCCCTTATTCTTATTTCGAGCCTTTGATAACCTCTAATTCAGTTGCAATCAATGAACAGTATTTTAACGAATCTATGGAAGAATTTGCAGGATTTATATCGAATCAGTCTGATTGGTTTGGAGCTTTTCTGAAAAAGCGATCGAAAATGGTATTGTGGATTGTTTCAAACTGTGACACGCATTCAAAACGAGAACGTTATATTTACGAATTGCAAAAATATATTCAAGTCGATATATTCGGGGAATGTGGACAGCCGTGCGATGAAACAAATGATTGCACGAAAATACTACAAGAATATAAATTTTATATTAGTTTTGAAAATGCCGTTTGCCAAGATTATATCTCGGAAAAATTCGGTTCTCGTATGGCTGTTGGTATGATACCGATTGTGCTACAACGAGAAGATTACGATCGAGTCGTGCCTTGGCAAGGTTCATCCAAGTTTTTTTGGTCTGATCAGAATCATACCGATCGAGCGCATAATAGATCGCGGTATTATTTTATTGCGGCTGATGATTTTGGAAATCCAAAAGAATTAGCCGATTACCTAATCTATTTAGCTAGCAATGCCAAAGAGTACGCGAAATATTTTGAATGGCATAGGCAGTGGAAAATCGTGCCTAGTGGAAATAAGTATTGTTTTTGTGATTTGTGCACTAAGTTGTACGAAGAACGAGAACAGGTGCGCCTAATCACCAGAAAAATGAATTCGTCAGCTGCAAATTTAATTACCGGACATGACGAGCACAATGTTGAAAACTTTGATATTCACCAATGGTGGAATATCAATACTTGCAAGCGGGGTTTAGCAATAGATTTGATTAACGGCAGACGTTGACGAAATTTCGATTACTAGAATATTATTGACGACGTGGATTTTGTTTCTTTTCGTTGTTTATCGACAACGCACTGTTAGTGAGTTTTTCTGTGTGTGTATGCAAATTTAGGCACCCTCTTCTCTTCTGGTATGCCAAATTTTAGGACGCCTCATTTTTTACCGTTGTGATCCCAGAATGATTGCGTTGTCAGCAGAGCCTGTCTGTTGACTTTTCCACCTCAAAGCCCTTGTACTTTGTTTGGTAAATGCTTTAAGTGTGACTGGTTATAAGAGCTGTAGCCTATTCTTATAACAAAATAAACAAAAAGCGAATCCGTTTTGAGATAACAGCTCCTGCAAGGATTGCGTTCGGGAAAGTTCTTTGCTATCCTAGTAGGTACCTCGTAAAAGATATGGCTGAGTCTTAAGCGCACAGCATCAGACAGAGTTTTATTTCCCCTAATGTAGGTATTTTATTTCCCTCTTTCAAATGGTCTATAATCTTTTAGCTTCTAATCTAAGTATTGAAGGGTAAATCATTGCCTTCACGGATCTAATCAGCAAAAGCTGGGCGATTTGCAGCTACGGTTACCACAGAAAATATGTGTCGCGCGGGATATGCGTCAGCCTCCCTCCGCCAGGGTGTGATGTGTGAGGAGCAAACATTAAGTGGACGAATAATGGATAACTCACCCTGACGTGAGTTTGCACAGCCGCGTGGGGGTGATGTGTTAAAACATGATCGTAAACCAGTCTTCGGGCGTCACGACGAGCTAAGGGCTGTCTCAAAGACTGCGGCCATTATTCGTATGAGCAAAGCTACAGAGCTCGTACTCGGATCTGGCTTCCACATCAAGAGTCGTTCTATGTGCCTTTTCACTCCCCAGAATGGTGCTCACAAAGGGGTCCTTTATTCGATTCCACATGACTTGGCGCCATGCTGTGATCTGGCACTCAACATGCTGCAACAAGATTAAGCGGTCTAAGTTCTTTTCTGTGCAGCTTAGTAGGTTTTTTGTAGCCCTTGTTATCTCCAATGATAGAAGACATGCGCATGCATTAGATCCCGCTACAAACGAATACTGTAGGTATACTGGAAGATCATGCTGCGGTATAAACGCCGTCAGAAACTCGTCATGGGTCATCTCACTCCTGGAATCGACAACTGCCTCCGCTCTGTTTTTTTGTTTGTTCGCTCTGCATATTTCGTTCGATTCTAACGTAGAAAAAAAGCTGTGCGCAATATGTGTAAAATTTGGCCATTTCTAATCGTAAGTCTAACAAGTCGCATGACATACTTCAAACACCCAATTTCATCATGTTTGTCGCTCTATCCGTCACCAATGCGTATCCGCCTTTGCAAACGCACCATTCACAGCTCTTTTCTCTGATTCATGGTGATGGAGATTATTTTTTTTGTGGGGGGGGGGGGGGGGGGGGGGGGGGCAGATAAATCAGCGTGAAGCAGTTCAGGACAGGACGCCAGTGGGAAGAACAAACATTTTTGATACTGTATAAGTAAAGTTGCAGGGCAATAGACTCACGTCAGCTCCACTCCATCCCATCCATCAATATCTCACTACTCTTTTTTTGAATTCAACCTGCTTGCCTTGGGTTGGGGACATGGGATCCGTGCTTTGCAGTCTTTCGTTGAATCGAATTCAAGCTTGGTTTTATTGAGGTCCTGTTGTCGATTGATCCCGATGAATTCGAAATCGATGTAATTTCAAGTCACCTGGGGCTTTGCGGCCACGCTCTAGCCAACCTTAGTTTCTCATATTGAGACAAAAGTGATCCCTATAAAGACAATCTGCCCTTGTCACATGGGTAATGTGTGACACTACTCATATTATATGCTGGTGAAAGGAGGTCAACGTGATGTCATTACCGAACATTGACTCTGGAAGGATTATCTGTGCAGACTGACTAACTGCCCAGCTCATTATTATTATTTAAGACCAGAGAAAACACTGATGATTCACAAAGGAGCATCGCCAACCGTTAAGTCGAACTTTACAAAACCAAAGATTGTCTATTGAAATTCTCCAAAGAGCGAAAAGAAAAAGTGAGCATCTGAAATAGGTATGTACATATCTCTAGGAAAATTGCCACCACATCAAACACCTTGTGCCCGTACGCCCACTTCATGGGGACTTTACAAACGGGCCGCACTGAAGTGTGATGTTTCAAGTGCATTTGAATTGCAACTTTGGATCGCTTTCCTCTGCGCTTATTGCGGTATTGCTCTATTGAGCAGCGTTTTTCAATGAAATATGAATAAACAGGTTCGGAATCGACGCTATGTTAATGCTTTCATAACTAATACAAGTCACTCATAACAAACACTTGACTTTGAGCGCTGACCAGTTGGCCAGACACCTGATATTTTGCAGAGAGCTTTCTTTTTCATCGAGGAGCATTGGAATTTTTGGTTTCGTAAAGTTGGCGGTGCTCATTTTCCAGTAGATTTGACTGTCAGCCATATATGTGTGGCCAATACCCCACAAATTTTTCCGCTTTCCCTTTTCCAAGATCTTCCGTTTAAAAATGTTCTATCTAGCCACCTGATGATCACGAGGATAGGACTTTTGCATCCTGTAGGACGGAGATGCATGATAGCGATGTGTGATAAACACTGGAAATAGGTTCGAGGACTAAGTGTTAGATTCAAGCCGCTAGATACGTATTATAACGCCGTGTTTTATGTTCTGATTGTTGGTGTTAGATGCCTGTGTTTATTGCATCAAGTATAATGGGTTGCCCGGTGGGGGTTACAGTGGCAGCCTGTGAATTTCCTTACAGTTGACAGCAAAGGTTCTCGCAACCCCGACCCCAAAGATTCTAGTTCCATTTTTTTTCTCCACAGACCATTCCATATTGAACTGAACTCTACGTCAGGGAACGGGGCAGCAAGCCGTAAAGCGAGTTTGAGTCAGCTCGTAATCAAGGGCCTGGAAAAAGTGATGGCAATATTATGCCGCACTTTTTAGAGTCCTGGGTCTGGAAAAATGAAGAGCAATTACAATAGATTTGTCTCATAAATGCGCGAAAAGAACCGCACAAAAATTTAGTGCCTCACAACCTCTGCCCACATAGCTTCACCCGCAAATTTGAGCAGCACAGATAAATTCACAATGGTGACAAAATACTGTATTATCAGCAGACTTGGCGATGCAGTGCTGCCGCTAGATTTCTTTAAAAAAAAAAATTGTGTTAGTAGAGAGGATGGGCTCTCGTCAAGAGTGCAAACATTTTCATCAAAGAAGTTCATCCAGCCAACAAACAATCATAAATCCTCATAACGATTGGGATTTGTCATTGCCAACTGCCCCTTTTTACCCGTCACGACCGCACTCGGTGTCACCTTCGATTCCACAATGGCATTGACTAGTCTGTTACAAGTGACTGCCTTGATCAATGACCACCGCAATTTCCGATTAACACTAAGATAAACCAGCGGATTGACGCAATGGTTGATCATCCAAACTGCATGCATGGCAACGAAGATCATTGGGGCGGTGAGCCCAAACCCGTACACGATTGTGAACATGACATTGGCCATGGTGAAGAAACAACCCAGGATAAAGCATTGGATGACCAGCATGATTTCTCTGCGTTGTGTATCAGTGTGCGGCATAGTTTGTATTTGTTCGCGCATGTTGCGAATCCAATTCAACGACATGGCATTGAAGACCATTTCGACGATGGCGCACGTGGTGTTGAACGCGAAGTTTTGCCAATGCAGATACAATCCAAACGGGATTTCGATGTTGAATCCCCAGGTGAAGTAATCAGGTATAAAAAGGGCGGTTGGTATGGGATGAAAGCAGACGTTGTAGATGTAAAACACGCAAATTACCATCCACGGACCAAAGTTCAGAAGGTACCGTGCTCTTTTTCTGAAAAAGAAACAAGAGGTTGTCATGACAACTACCAGAAAAATCATTAAAATATCGAACAGACTTCCTCTGTCAGGTGGAGAGAATCTTTATACCTACTGAAAAATGTCACGTTACTCCTCTGTGATTTGTCCGCACGATTCTTTTGCCCTCGTCAAATATTCACTTACGTGAAGATTTGGTTCGTCATATGCGATCGACAAAGCGCAATCCAGCGACTGTACGCGATTAAGACGAAAAGGACGCAGTTAGCGTACCACCCGATAATGACCAAGAAACCGAACATTCGTTCCAAAAAATCGTATTGATTTAACCGAAATAAAATGACGGTGCCAGCATACAAGCCCAGCGACATCAAGGCAAAGACATCAGCTATACTCAGGTTGATAATGAACTGATAAGTTGGATTCCGCATTTCCTTGTCTTTCCAGATTAGAAGGGAACAAAGTAGGTGCAACGGGATGAACACGATGCCAGTGGCCAAGTAAGCCATTCCCACGGCACTCACCACATAGCCTGTTGCCAGTGCCTGATGTAGAGTAGCATTGTGACTCACGTTCGTGTCAGCCATTTTGAAGACGACTGCTCAGGGCGAATTCAACTCTCAGCAATAACTGACTTTTAGAGGCTTAGCGTGAGTTTGACTAACAGGGCGGCATACTCACGTAGGTTAGGTTTCAGTGCGATTTTAGAACCATAAAGAGCGCACCTGAAGAACAGTAACGAAGCCATCAACACGACATTTCGTCGTATAGCTCTAGTGTGTAATCTCATCTTACCTAAGTTCATTTTAGATCTCTTGCTCAAGATCATAAAAATGATGCATATTCAGAGATGATCACAAAGTTGCACAGCATATCAAAAGAAGCCGTACTCATTTACAGTCAGTGTCAGTGACCCGAGGAGTGTTTCAAGAAAGAAAGACCCAACTTCCTGGAAATTTCTCGGCATTTCCCTACGATGCTCGATTGTAGACACGTCGGAAATATGATCACTGTGGCCAGAGGAGCCATCCGGCAGGCCTTCAGTCAATGTTTGTTATTTGGAAACATTGCATTAACCAGGGAAACTGTTAGTCCAGAATTAAAGCATGGATTAAAATAGGCCCTACACGTTGCCGCCAATGCACATATAGCCATGTACGTGCAGATGGCAATTGTGCGCGATCACACATGGACTGACCTTGATCGTCAACCTGACTAATATCATTCCTTGAATTTGGATGATTTGAATTTGGAAGTCATGAAATGCATTTTAAAAAAATATGGTGCGTCAGATGAAGGCTTACGCCAGTGCCAGGTTAGGAACCTGGGTGGACAATCTGCAGCAATCGTTAGAATGAAATTGTAATCGTGAACCGTGTAAATTCGCGATCTGGAAGTGGCTCACTCAATATCTAACGTTATTACGATGTTTTAATAAAATTTTTTAACCATATTCAAAGCGGTCTTATTACAGGTGAACTTTGTATTAACCTCGCTATTGAACTGACTTTTCTTTAATGAGCAACGTCACTCTAACCCAAAAAAAGTGAAAGCTCTTGCAAATTACATGAAGCCCCAGGGCGCGTGTGGGCGTTTATGCGTGCGAAAAAAAATTCAGGTTTGCGTGGCCATGAGCGCGGGAACATAGGCTCGCGTGACTATTTTGAGGGCCCCAGGCGTCTAACAAGGACCTAAGTCACTATAGACCACCTGGTTACTGATGAATGTTAGGGCACAGTGTTGTTAAAGGTAAGAAGAAAGGTAGCAGGGAGTAAAACGGTGCTTTCAAGAGAGCATGACGTGGGTAGAATAGGCGTTGTCCATTAGAATGGTCGTAATAACAGAGAAAAGGGAAAAAAAGTAGTCCAGAACTTTACTTTCATGCGTTTTATCCGCATTTTGTATAGTTTCCACATATATCTAACCTTCTGAAAGCCGCAACGGCTTTTAAAAAGTTTTTTAATCAAAGAAATCCAAATTATGAGGATCAGTCGAATCGAAGCTGAAGCATAAAGGCGCCGTGCGCCTAAACCTACGCGTTTTCTTACAAGAAATTCTAGTTTTTGACGATTATGCGCTTGTTTCAGACGTAAAAAAGTGTATATGTGACACTTTTCTAATACATTTTCTGCTTGGCACAGACATCGTGTGATACTATCAATGATTTCTGTGCCACATGCCACATATCATAAGCCAAAATCGGTAGAATGATAGACGAACTAATTATACACACAAAGTGTCAGGAAAAATTGGTGGCTTTGAAACCTTTGGCAAATAAAGGGGGTGTGACTTCTGGTGCGACTCTAAGTGGACTCGAGTGCAATTAGGAGGTCGGAGGTACGGAGGTATAATAACAGGTATGGTAAGTTTGCGCGGGACTATACTACACACGACTTGCTACAAATCCTAGAAACCTCTCCACTCCTCGCTTAAGACAGACTTTCTTGCAAGAATCGAACATTTTCGAAAGATAGTGGACAGCCTAAAAAAACAGAATTGCTATTTTTGGTGTTTAATCGATGGGGCATACCGTGTAGGTGTGCTCATTGCTATTCTTTCCACCTGGAATTCGCCCGCTGACTTTATATTGGGATTGGGATGATTTTGTGAAACACGAAAATTTTTGTAAAAAGTAGGCTGGGCGATATCGCCCATATCTGGTCAATCATTCAGCTGCCTACAGTAAGACTTTAATGATTACTCTAATAGAGAATTAAACGCAGAATCTGAATCTGGCTTTAAAATTTGTCTATCTTAAATAGTTATTGCACTATTCAACATTTTCGCGCGAAATTCAAATTTTTGACACTCTGGTCACTTTACACTGAGCCCCGCCGAAACGAGTCTAAAGAACAGGTCATCTCTATTTCTCTTGTATGCCGTACAGAATTCAATGGCCTTCCGAACGAGAGCAGTCGTGCCTCATTTCAAAATGACCGAGGCATGCTAGGGCTTCTCAAAGTTCCACGACAACCTAGATTTTTGACCAAAAATCAGTATTTTCCTAGTCCCTCCAAAATTATCAATTCAGACGCGTCTTTTTTACTTTACTCCGGTATAGAATTCAAAGACGAGTCGAATGAGCGTAGGCAAAGCGTTGTAGCTTGTAAGGATCATGAAATACACGAGAAAACAGGACTTGGACACGAGGGCTTGGTACAAATCAGCTTTTTCTCATTTCTAGCAGTCACATTTAGTGCAAGCCTCGACCAAATGCTTTGAGTCTGTGCTGCTGTCAGCCAGTCCTGTTCAGCAGGAAACAGTGGGCTGTTCCTCATGAGCTTGCCGACGTCTTTGGGATTATATTTCCTTGAGCCTGTACTGCCTTCGTTGAACTTCTTCAACAGAAACTGTTTCTGGACTTCGGTAAAGCGCTTCACTTGTTTCTTATCTTTCAGAGCCCAGCCTAATTCTAATGGATAAATAGCATCCATAGTTGAATCCTCTGCTAGCTGGGTTTTTAGCGCTGTGAATACACTGGGTGCACTGGAAAATAGCTGGGCTCTTTCAACATTGCGTACACACCTCTCAACGCTGTAGTCCTTCAAATACTGCCGCTCTGCTTGCTTTGTGTGTTTCCCAATGCTCACGTGCTTTCACCAATCGTGACCATATCGCTCTTTTCATACTGCTCCATATACATTTTATAGTGTCGGATAATACAATGCGATTGGCATGTGTCCGGAGAAGATTGGGAGTATCTTTCTTTTTGCCCTTTGTATCTCTTACAGTCACTTCTCCAAAAAGGACGGGTAATTCAATAGCCACTTGGAGGTGATGTTATGAGCTCAGCCTTCCTTTGTCCTAGCGCTCGCGTACCTGCGAACGTTCTGGTACAACCAAATGGGCTTTAAACATTTTAGACGATTTCCTAGCTTTTTTACACATGAAGATCGTGAGTCCTGGAATAAATTTTTCTAGTTCTTCCCATTGAAACCAAGGCGCAATAATTGCGAGCTTTTGAAGTCCCTCTTGTCGACTTGTCGCATTCAGATACTGTTCAATTCCATCTTCCACGAAAACAGAAAATTTCTCAGAATATTTTTCGTTCTCCCAAGTAATTCCATGTTCCTTTTCACACACCATTTATTTCATCTGCTTTGGAGCATCCGGCGCAAAGGCAGCCATAACAGCATCAGTTACATACTGTAGGAGCCGACGTTTACCCTCTTAGCTTTTGTCATTGGCTCTAGGGACAGAAATTCAGCTGCGAAGTTCACATTAGTGAAACCAATAGATTCAGACATTTGACGGATAACAACTTTTACTTGTTCACATTTCTGTCTTGAGGTTGATGTCTTGTGAATCCAGGGATGGCTCGTAGCTGCCAGAAAATAGGGCCTTTCCGATCTGAGCCTCTGAATTTGTGGTGATACTCTGGGGTCTCATAAACTAGTTCGTAGTTCATCCCTGGAATTCCGCTTTCAGTTTCTGTGCCAACGTCTGTTCTTTGTACTGATGGATCCTCTCCTGCTGGCAAGCTTTGTATGAAAACTTGATGCCTTGCACACATCACTATACATGTTGAAAAGCAATGTTTGCCAAAGACAATTTCACAACACTTACCAGTGCCAAGAGGAGCAAAGGTATGGTTTAACAGGAGTATTGTCTGCGATTCAGATTTTGTTACCGATTTGTGGCCTATAACTGCTGCAGTGTTGGGTCCTTGGAAGCCTTCCAAATACGCTATTCCCTATTTCGAGACTCTGTATCCATGGGAAAGCATATTCCTTTCTGATCTTTTCCAATCTCTGACGATTTTATTTAGATTTTTTCTGTATATGAACAGATTTTCCAAGTTGTGTCGTTGGCAATCAAATATTCCACTGGTTCTCGCCAAGATCAGGTCTGCTATGTTGTCAGCGCCAAATCTCTCTACAGGCTGTAACTCAAGTGCTGGGTCTGCCGGATTGACCGAATTAGCCAACTTTTGACGGTCGCCATGAGAACACGGTGTTCTTGCTGCTATCCTAGACAATAGCTCCTGAACCAGACATAGCGGCACCAGTTGGGCTATTACTGACGTTAAAAAAGAGCGAGAGCACAAACTAAAGTCCAGAGCAACTTCATTCTGCGATGATGGTGGGCAGCAACACTTTTCAGAGTGCCTTTGGCCAGGTTCGTTCTGCATTTTATGCTAGAGCTTTATCCAAAAAACCATGGCGTCAATGCAGCGCCTAACGCATTTTCAGCCATTAGCAAACTCCGCACATTCGCCATGAGCTTTCGCCATTAGCAAACGAGAATAAACAAACTTAGCAAGGTCCACTCGCAAGTTTTTTGACTAGTCAGTATCAAATGACGCGCCTGTTCTCTTGTGTATTTCATGATCCTGGCAAGCTGCAAAGCTTTGCGTACTCTCATTCGACTCGTCTTTGAATTCTGCTCAAAAGTAGAGTGAATAAAAAGACGCGTCTGGGATGATTATTTTGGAGGGAGAAGGAAAATACCTATTTTTGGTCAAAAATCTAGCTTGTCGGAAAAGTTTGTGAAGCCCGAGCACACCTTGGTCATTATGAAATGAGGCGCGACTGCTCTCGTTCGAGAGGCCATTGAATTCTGTACGAGATAATGGAGAAATAGAGGTGACCCACTCGTTTGGCGGGGCTCAGTGTAAGCAAATTGTGACCCGAGTGTCATTTGAATTTCGCGCGAAAATGTTGAATAGCGCAATAACTATTTGAGATATACAAATTTTAAAGCCAGATTCGGATTCTACGTTCAATTATCTATCAGGGTAATCATCAAAGTTTTAGTCAGCTGAATGATTGACCAGATATGGGCGATATCGCCCAGCCTACTTTTCACAAAAGTTTTCATGTTTCACAAAATCACTCTGATCCCAATATAAAGTCAACGGGCGGGTTCCAGGCAAAAAGAATAGCAATAAACACACCTAAACGGTATACGTCATTGATTTAAGACCAAAAATTGCAATTTTAGGTTGTCCAGGAAACAGCTGATTCTTACAGAAAGTCTGTCTTAACCCATGTTACCTGCGTTAGACCCCCTCAGTCCAACAGGCTTGGGGTAATGGGATCTATGGAGGTAGCCGCGTAACAAGCCAGGGTGAGTACCCAATAAACTGCTGTTGGCTTTTGTCCAGCGCTTCACCGATGACGCGATAATTGATCGAAACTAGCACCTGATATTTACTCAGCATTATACTTCCAACCGGTGACGAGCAACCGCCTCAGGTGATATCTTCCCAAATCGAGGAATGTGATATTTTGATCGTGAGACAAGGTGCAAATTTCCTTTGCACCCACTTCAATTATCCTCATTAAGATCACACCGTCTTATGAATTCTTGCCCAGTGGGTGTGATCCAGAGGTTAAGAATCCATTTTTCTCCAACTATGATTGGACAACTCGCATGCAACGTTCGGGTGTCATTGGCACCAGATGGAAGTAAATTGTACCAGAATAGTGCGCCATTCTAAAAAAGATGCATAGTGATACCCGAAGGTGCCTTCCACGTGAGCAAGCCGGTTCAGCATTTCAAACACTCAAAATGACAAAATCATGTGAACATAGGGTCGCAATACAAACACTCAGGTCGACCGAAACTTTTTCTAAGCTGCCAGTGTCAGTATTCCTGGAATTGCTACTATACAAAACACAAAAATTGAACATGCAGTATGCGAATACTACATGCATTTTTTTTAAATTCGGATATTTGTAAGTTGCGGAAAGCGCTATCAAAACGGGTGCATAAAAAAATTTGTTTTGTTTTATACTGAACTAACGGAGACAAAGCCGATAAATTTTAACATGGCGCGATGTTTAAAGACCTTCAGGGAGACAGAAGCAGAAAACAGAAGGGCACCCCACCGTGTACGCGCCCTTGCGGGGGGATATTTTTTACTTTTCTGAACCTGGGTCGAGGTTATGAAAAAGCATACCTTTATTGGATTGACAATCAAATCGAAATGAATAAAAGCAGTACCGCCCCCCACAATTGGTTCCGTTAGCTAAAATGCAAAACTTTGCATATGAGGAGGCGATGCGAAAAATGTGACACTCACGTAGAACATGAATGTGCCCATACTACGCAAACCGAAATTCGGATCTGGTGCTCTTTTGTCGACGTTGGGCTAGAAAGTCTTCACTGTATCTTTTTTGCGTTTTAGGTTAATATGTTTCAGTCATAGCTGCGCACTTTCCATATTTGCAGCATTTTATCTGGTAGGATTTCTGGATTTTATCTGGTAGGGTTGTGTGGTTATAGGACTGATTTGGGGATATCGTAACTTGATAAACAACAAAACTGTACATAGGTGCCGTCTAACTTACAGTGTATATCACTGTGAGAAACAGGAACAACTCCGGCCAACAGAAAAACAAATTCACAGTGGGTTAATGTGGACATATTGTGCTGTACAGTGTACCTTGTAGACAAAGTCATAATGAGGTGAAAATTGGCCACCGACTCCATAAGAGCTGGCCTGAAACGATCATTGTAGTTTTAAATATAAATATTAGGTATAAACTCTTACTTGAATAAAGTCAGAAAAATCAGTGTTTAGCTTAGTCACAGCAGCAACACGCTTCTTCAACCTCCCCACTATCGGATGCTCGTAATCTTTTATGCGAGACCTTTCAAGATTTAAGGAAAGAAATATGGAAAATATACGATCGAAATCATGATCTATGAGAATCTCACATAATATTTTCTTTGTGTAGTACATTCACAGTTCTATTGATGGTTCCATTGATCACCAATGCCACAGTTGCTTGGTCGAGCTGTAAAAAGGCTTAAATGTGTCAACTCAGGTCGACTCAGCGAGTCAATGTGGCGGATACAACTTAGGGGGAACCAATTATACGGACTTACTGTTCCTATTCTGAAAATGATTTTCCAAAGACCCTACACCATGTTCGTAAATCTGAAAATGTGATCAACGCAGTGTGGCTAGACACGAAAACAATGGATCGAATTGAACATGTTCCGTCGCAATTGGTATAAGGGCCCGCCGCAGTATAGATGGAGCGCTAGATCATGCACTTACTCGATTATCGACAAATGATTTGAGCGTTTCGATTTCTTGATCGCTTATAACATCGTGGTATATAACCAAGAGCGGATCTTCGAGCAGTTTTTCAAATTTAACAGGAGCCAAACGTAAGTAAGCACTGCTTTTATCGTAGAAGCAGATTCCTTTTGAAACTTCTTGCTGCGCTAACTGAAAAATACAATCCGCTCATCAGCTATAAAGATGATGTACCAACCAATACCTCATTTTGATATGCCTGTCTGCACAAATATTCGTATTCGGATTGTTTGACAACGTCATTCAAGTATAATCGTTCATTATTGATTGGAGGCAGATCTTCGAATCCAACCGATTCAGCCACCTTTGTCTTTTCCAACAGCTCTCTAAAGTCAGGATATTTCTCTAAAATCTTTTCAAATTGCTTTCTGTCCGTTGTGGTCTGCGCGAATGTCTTGGCCAGTTGTTGCGCCCTTTGCGTGTTGTTTTTCTTTTCCATACTCAGTGCAAAGACGGGGTAGATCTCTGATGGCTCGACTGTGGGCGGGCTCTCCTCCAGCAAGCGACCAATGGCTGCTTGGAACCAGTCCAGTGCGTGGTAGTGGTCTCCTTTATTGAAGGCGATAAGTCCAAGATCGAAGCAAGTTTTAGCTGCAATGAAAAAACGTTATACACGGAAACGCTTGCTGTGAGCATTCAGTTCATTCAAGCTTTTTAACAACAGCCTTTTTTTACGCATCTGGATAATTCATTTCCAGCAATCCATTGTCAGGGACGCATTATCGCCTGCCTAAAACTTGTATACAAGACGAGAGAGAAATACATATTACCCAGAAATTGTGTGTAGTTACGCACTAATTCCTGCAAATCGGCCACCGATCAGGTTCACTAGATTTGCTCATGCAATTTGATCAGTATGCATTTTTTGTTGATGGTTCGAGCTATACGTCAGCAGCAGCTTCACAGAAGAAGCATATTAAGTGTGCAAAGAGTGGTGGGCGTCGACGATTGCGGTATTGTGGTCGTCCAGTAAAGTCATCCTTAAAATCGAATATAAATTGCTGGCTGCACCTTCAGGAATCTGGTCTGAAACAATCTCTGCACAGTCAATGTGCAACTGCTGTGACGCTGCTGCTGACCGTTAAGTGTCCATTTTAGTTTATATATTTAGAAGTTCCAAAATTCCTGAAAAGCTGTGACGAAGCCACGATGAATCACAAATCAATCAGCAAATCAATGATGGCATACTGCTACCGCACTGATGGTAAGGAAAAGTTTGGCGACTGCTGATCACATATGAACAGATGTGGTAGAACTGATCATGTCGATTTGCGAGGATTATCGCATGATTACAATATCTAGGGTGATGCAATACTTAATCCTTCAGTCTTCTGTATTGCCTTTACTGCATGCAAGATTTACGCAAGCAATTCGCCCTTAGTTATGATATCCTTGGGGGGGAGGGGGGTGGCTAACGTTCCCCAAGTCTTTTTTCAAAATCATCTGCAGTAAATTGTGGGGGAATTCGACAGCTGTATTTCGAAGGCCTGTTGATCAGGGATAGGGTAGGACGAACATCAAGATGTATATTTTAGGGGGTTTTTGAGAATGTGCCGAGGACAACTACCATGCATCAAAAAGTCATGGTCGAATAAGCGCCAAGCCCTTACCACTTAAGTCCCCATCGCTATGTAGCCATGGGGCTGAGCCCTGGACGATTTCAGCAGGTAGAATTTCATATACGTCTTGTACACGGAATAGAGCGGTGGCCACGTTCTGGAGATCTTGGTCCTGCGGTACTGGATGGGCGGAATCTGTATGCAGTTTGTGACTCCTTACAGATGCAAAAGTCTAAAAAAAGCTTATATTTCTCCTACCTGGCAGAGATGTGGAATACATCTTGTTCGATATCTCCTTCCATTCGACAAGAAGTTTTTCGACTTTCTGATAAAGCGTCACAGGATTGAATTTTGAAGAATTATGGGATCGAGAACGCAATTCTAAATCGTCAGCATGCCTAGACGTCGAAGCCCGCTGTAAAAAAATGAAACAAAGAATAGTGAAAATAGGGGCGCACACCTGGAAAGTATTTCCAATTTTTTCGATTCGCGCTGAACATAGTCCCTGATTCTATTAGCCATCGAAGATTCCATTTGCGGAATATATCTCGGATCAGTACTAGAAACTGGCGCGGCATTTAAAAATATAGGAAATAATACGAACAATGTAATTGCAATTGGAATTTTCCAAGCCATGGTTTTAAGTTGCTTCCGGTACTAACTCTCAGCTTTAATTTTCGACTGACAATGAAAACTGTTCGCTAAAGATGCGGACAGCGGGAGTAAAATCCTGTTTTAAATCGACGCCAGCGACGTCGCGCTCTTGTTGGTTTGTTTCACACAAGAAAATTGTTGATACCTATACATATAGTTGTACAGTAATAGTCATCATTTCCTACTGGCTCAATCAGCAATAAACTGTGTACAACTGCACATTTGCACTTTACATTTACGAATTGCATTTGCATACTGATTGTGCTGCAATACATTTTCAGCCTGATTCGAAATTGTCTGTACCTAAACGTCGATCCCCATGTCTAGTGACATTGAAGCAAATATCTGAGCCGTAGTAAGTTGACCGTGCTGTACAGAACCAGTTTCAGCCTGATTACTTCATGCAATCTGAATCAAGGAGGCTGGAGTGTGTGCTATGATAGCACCTTGTTTCGTACAGCCGTGTCAAATCAGTATCTGAACCTGAACCTAACAAGCGTATAAAACACGAACCAGCTCTATACTTATCAGAGTAAAACTAAAAATTCCTTGAAATTAGTCTGGCACCTTTCTTCCTTTGCAGTCGACTTTGATTCAAAGGGGTTTAGGTATGTAATCACGTTACTCTACGTTCTATCGGTATGCTAGTATCCGTCGTCGAAGAATGTGGTTTAGTGAAAGAGAAAAACATTTGTGTTTTCAAATTTGATATTCGCAACACATAAGGCAGTGGTCTTTTGGTTGTATGTCAGGACGACAAACAATAGGCGGCGACCATTTTATTTACAGCTGTCTTTTGTTGTAAAACATTCCATATTATATCGCTATTTGTCCTCCCGCATACTGCAAGTCCTTACTTCCAGTGCCGTGTTTACATGGAAAGCGCAAAGCGAACGGGAAACAGTGGGATTTTGTAATTTTTATGTTTGTAACAGGTCTCTTTCAAAAGTAATATGTTACGAAATAAGTTACAGTACAGTATTACTGAGGATTTTTCACTGAAAAACTCTGAAAGAGGACAATTTAATTTGAAAGTTAGAAAGTGGTCAACAATTAGAAGTCACTAAATTTGTAGGTTCTGGACACTGCTAATGCATGCCCCTCACTCACAGCCAGTTTCTGAGTTTTCTTAGATCGTATACATAAGCCTGCAAGATCGGATTAGTAGATCACCTCGCATACAGTATCTGTTCTTTCGATTATATTCAAGCCAACTGAGAAGGTCACATCTTAACGTCACGCTCTTAATCCAACTGGGTCACATTATAACTACAGCTTGAAACTATGCTAAAGCCTGTGTGAAAAGGCAAGCTTTGATCAGATTCGACAAGACCCAATCTAATCGTGAATTTACAGAACAAGGCTTTTGCCCTAGATAGTCATTCGCGTTTGTCACAGCCTTTGAATTTATCTTCTTTCCCATTAAGTATCGCCAAATATGGACGGTTAGGCGTTTCCATCTCAAGCCATATGCGCAGTTACAGACGAGTGGCTGACGTGGCCCGATAAATCATTTCCTGTATCGTATCCCTTCACCGCTACAGTACATATATGTATAAGCGTTTGGTGATGTGCTAAAGCAAGAACATGAAGGCCTTTTCTTTACAGACGGGGCTCGGGTTATTTGAAGCATTTGACAGCTTTTTTCACTTTACACACGGTTTCCTTGGAGAAAAAAGTGAAATTTAACTTTCACAGCCAAAACCACCAAACCCCAGAAAATAGCTTGGCTTTGGATGCACTTGTCGGACTTGGAAATATATTTATATATTGTCGGCCAAGCATATTTGGCGACCTACTCGAGACGGATATTTATTGTCCTGTTGGTTTCTAAATCCTGATTTTTATTCATTTTTGGTCAATATTTCTTATGCCTATTTCACTTCGAGAATCTTTAAAGTTCTGAGTGTTTTCTCTGCTTATGCCTTTTGTTTCAGACGCGCAGACTGCACACATTTTATTGTTATTCAGTCAGCTTAGCTGCTGATTTCGACTCGGATAAGAAGGATTTCGGTTAGAAGAATACGGAAAATTATTTTTTTTCGCGTCAGTTATCTTCATTCAGATCACACCGTCTTCGAAATGCTTGCCCATCGGCCGTGATCCAGAGATTGGCAATCCATTTCTCTCCAATTACAGTCGGACAGCTTGAGTGTAATGTTCGGGCGTCACCTATGCCTGACGGCAGCAAATTGTACCAAAATAGCGCGTCATTCTGGAAAATTCTTATTGCTATATACTGTACGTACTAGCGCACACGGTGTACTGGTATAGTTTAACATTCCAAGAAGCTGCAGAATAATAAAAAACCATGTACCCCATGTAAAATTTTAAATCAGCAAAAGTTTAACCTCAAGAAGGAATCGAACCCCTATCTCCACACAATTACCAGGACGGTAATGTTGAGCAGTGTAGTGCACATCTGGTGTGGGTCCGATTCCTGGACTGCCACTCATTGTCAGCTTTAAAATGTTTTTCATTTTGTGACCCCAAAAAGATTTGGTTTAATTTTTATCAGAAATCGTTAAGGAATTTTATTAGTGGACAGCGAAGTCAGCGACCAGCACCTACCTTTCTTGGTTTTATAGCCATGTCAAGCTCAATAAAAGCCGTTTCGCCTCCAAGAATCGGCTCCACTAGCTAAAAGACAAAACAAAGGTTTCACGGGCACTGCGCATAAAAATAATGCTCACGTAAAACATAAATGTTCCCAAACTTCGCGCACCAAAGAACGGATCTGGCGCCCTCTTGTCGATGTTAGGCTGAAAGCGAAATTCATGTCTTTAAGATTAACAAGCTGCTCTGTGCTTGCCGATATCTCTATTCGCAGTTCGTGTTTTTCAGCTGACCGTACAATAAATACATCAGAATGTGGTCGGTGGAAGGCATATGTTGCGGACAATCCTGATCTGGTAGCCTCATAAGATCCAGCACTCTTATTGGGACCGAATGCACCTACCCGGTAAAAAAAATCAAAATGAGGAGTATATTGGCCGCCGACTCCATAAGAGCTGACCTGTAAATGGCAGTCTGGAAAATGATCTTAGCAAAACCTGTTCTAGCAAAACATTCTTACTTGAAGATATTCATTGTTAGTCTTATTTAGTTTAGTTAATATAGCAACACGAGTCTTTAGTTTCTCAACGATCGGATGTTCGTGATTTTGTATGCGATACCTGCAAAATACATATATATGTACTTAGGAACTAATTTAAACCAGCGTCTTGCAAAATCTTACATGAAGTTTTCTTTTTTTGTTAATTCTATAGTCATATTGACGGTTCCATTGGTCACCAAACCAAAATCAACTTGTTTAAGCTTTAAAAATAAATTATTGCATATTGGTGTCGAAATAAAAAATAAAGACGCTTACTCGATCACCCGCAAGTTTTTTCAAGATTTCAATTTCTTGATCGCTAATAACATCGTGATATATGACCACTAACGGATCATCATGCAATTTTTCAAATTTAACTGGAGCCAAGCGCAAATAAGGATCGCTTTTATCGCAGAAACAGCTCTGTTTCGAGACTTTGTGCTGAGTTGACTGAAAAATCTAATCAGCTCATCATACTCCATTTATAATTGGTGTAACCATTACCCCCGGAACCACGGCAGTCCCGCCGGCGGGTCCAACTTTTGTAATTTGTCTGGGCGCCTTTTTGAAGTACGCAGCAGCGAAATTCCACCTTTGCGCATGTGTGCGCACCCTTTTCTAAGTAAATCTGAAACTGGTACCATCGTCGCGCATTGGGTTGCTATGCTCAATACAAAATGGTCCCCAAATCTGTGCTCTACAGTAACCGCCAGAAATCCTGCCAGACAATTTTTTGGAGGCTGTCATTTTGTTGATGTGTTTCGTCGATTGGTGTCTATGTTTTTCGGCGAAAATAATTCCGATATGTAGCCACTGTAAAAGGTAATCAGTAATCGATAATTGGTCCCCCCAGTGGGACTGCCGTGATAACCCCCTCCACTTTAGTTTTCTCAAAATATTTTCGTAGCTTCTTCTGTATCGTTTTTGTTTCGTTTAGATAATGGTGCATATTCGCGAGGAGTGATATTTCGAATTGTTTGGTTTCAATTTAGTGGGAAGAGGATTTGATTTCGGTCACAAATCAGGAAAATTTGATCGATTTTGCAATACATTTTTGACGTCCAAGTAAGACATTTTATATTTATTGCTCGACTCTTAGGTCAAATATTTGACTTTTGTTGCTATACCAACCGATGTATCGTTGTTTTCCTCACTCCCGCTACATTTTAGATAATGCCTTATCGACGGGAGCAAATTCCTGGTACAGATGTTATCGATATATTAGCAAATGAGGACTCGGATTTCGATGACGGAGGATCAGAGCAGGATGGGCCAGACTCGGGAAGTGAAGGAGTCCAGGCCCTACCTGAAGTCATCAATCAGTTGCCAATCGATCGATTTCTTGAAGAAGAATCAGACCATTCGGGAGAATCGGATATTGAAGTCGGACAAGGTCTCCAAAATTTGGATGATCGTCAACAAATTCCAGAAACTTCCAGTGTGCGGGAGCGGTCAAGGGCTCGTGGAAGGCGAGCAGTATTTCGTGCTCGACGGCAAAGAACTGTCCGCAATTCAAGCGAGGAGTCAGAAGAAGGTCCGCCAGCTCAGCGACCCCGTGGAAAGGGTGGACCAAGGAAAGTGGCAAATGCAAGAAATGAGTGGACCAAAAACGAGTTTATGCCGCCGCCAAATTTAGAATTCAAAGGCGAAGATCGGATTGTTCCTTTGAAACCCGACGGGACAATCCAGTCGCCGTTTTGGTATTTCCGGCAGTTTTTCAACGAGGAATTCGTATTTTCCCTGGCAAAATGGTCTCGCAACTACGAATTGAAGGTATGTGCATTACATCGCACTGCTTTTTCGTGCACGTGCACATTTTCAGGAGTGAGAGGAAACAGACCAGCCACAACTACATCGATCGTCGTCAACGTCAGGTACGAGCGAGCCAGCAAAGAAAAGAAGAAAAGCAGCGCCATCGACTCAAAATTCAAGTTTCCAATCGACTTCGAATGAACGTTCTCGATCTGCGGAAACAACGCCTCGATCTGTCAAAAAAAAGAAAAGACCTTCACAGACTTTTACGGGAAATAGTATCGACAAAATTTCCACAGATTTTCACGCGTTTATGGCAATTCTCCTTACTATGGGTCTTTGGAAAAATTCAAATGTGTACGAGTATTGGAACAAAGAGAAAGGTAAGTTAACAATATTATTTTATATACATGGACTGAGGTTTTTCATTTAGGCCTAGCCTCCGTCATGAATATACTTCCTCGAGAGCGCTTCACGCACATGTGTCGTCACATTTGCCTTAGAAATGTACAGGACCCTGAGCCCACGGATGAAAAGAAAAAGGAAGATCGGTTATGGAAGGCCCGACCTTTTTTGGCTCATTTGGAAACGAAATGTCGAGCCATAGAAAAGCTAGGTAGCTACAATTTCATCTCACTGTTTGTTTTGATTATTTGAGCTCTACGTTTTCAGAGTATCTGGCTATCGATGAGCAAATGATCAGTTTCCATGGCCGCAGCATTATTCGGCAGTATATGCCGAAGAAACCGATAAAGTGGGGTTTCAAGGTTTGTGCAATGGCTGGAGGGGACGGGTTTGTCCACGATTTCGAAGTTTATCAAGGAAAGTCGACAGCCGAGGATGAGGCGACTTGGAAGGTGTTGGGTTTATCAATGACCTCATACGTCGTATACAAATTCGTCAATCGAATGGGAAATAAGTACAAGGGCTGCAAGTTTTTTAGCGACCGCTATTTTACAAGCACCAGCCTACCAAAGGTTAGTATTTTCTCTTTTCCATGAAGACACCTTTTCACAAAGACTTTCTGAGCAGGAATTGTCAAAAATTGGCCATTTATTCGTTGGGACGATCGATAACAATCTAATTAGTGGGGTGCCATTGAAAAAAGAAAGTGATATGAAAAATCGTGGTGAGATCGATTCGGCCGTATCAAGCGATGGAAATGAGGTCCTGGTCCGTTGGAAGGACAACAAATGCGTTACCTTGTGTTCCAATTACATAGGAGTGGAGCCCGTTGGGCAGGTAATATCTCCTCATTCTTCACTGCTGCTTGTGATCTACAGCAATGCCCATTTGCACTATAGGTTGAACGATACGATAAATCAAAGAAGGAGCATGTTATGGTACCATGCCCAGCAGTCATTACTGAATACAATCAAAATATGGGCGGAGTCGACAAATCCGATTATTTTAGAGCTATGTACGACTATTCGCTGAAAAGCAGGCGGTGGTGAGTGCTTCCGTTTTTTTGTTGCCCCAATTTTCATTGTTTTTAGTTTCAGGTACGTGTACTTGTTCAATTATGGCTTGCAGCTGGCTGTTAGGAACGCAGCTATCCTTCGTCATGGTGATTTTATGCGGTTAGGAGAATCGCCTAAATTAGGTAAGTCATAACATTGATTACACATATGTGTGATAAATCATGGGATAACTTGTTTTTCAGATCTGAAAGAATTCATCTCGATTGTGAGAACGGAGCTGGCAAAAATGACCACCTACTCTCGTCGAATGGCAGTTTCATTATGCGCAGTTCCTGAAGAAGGGCAGTACGATCGAGTCGACCACTTTCCAGAAATGAGACGGGCCAACAAAGGTGCCGAAAAAGGTGCGAGAGTAGATTGTAGACAAAAATGCGCATTTTGCAAAGTGGGGAAATCTGCGGTGTGGTGTTCGAAATGTAACGTGGCTTTGTGTCTTCGAGAAGGGGGAGACTGTTTTGTGAAGTTTCACAAGAAGTGAAGTGAGGCGATTTAGCAATGAAAAAATTCTGGTTGTGTGATTCTGAAAATGTACATTAATGTAGGGCAGATATAATACTAAAAACGATCGATTAGAGAACGAAAGTGCAAGCCCATCCCAGGAGCCTTAGTTTGGGCGGCAGTCCCACCTGTGGGACCTCTGTTGAGCGGCAGTCCCACCTGTGGGACTACTGTTGGACTGCAGTCCCACCCGTGGGACCGCCCATTTATGGACTTGGGTCATAAAAAGTTGCAAAAACACCTGTAAGTGGTCGTGGTGACCCCCAGTATGCATCTGGATTTCTTCTACCACCTCTAGAAGTAGGTGCCGTGGTTCCGGGGTTACAACCTCGCTTTCGTAAGCCTGCCTGCACAAATATTCGTGTTTTGGCTATTGAGCAACATGATAATTTAACCGCTCATTTTTAATTGGGGGCAGATCTTCGAATCCAACCGATTCAGCCACCTTTGTCTTTTCCAACAGCTCTCTAAAGTCAGGATATTTCTCTAAAATCTTTTCAAATTGCTTTCTGTATGTTGTGGTCTGCTCGAATGTCTTGGCCAGTTGTTCCGCCCTTTGAGTGTTGTTTTTCTTTTCCATACTCAGTGCAAAGACGGGGTAGATCTCTGCTGGCTCGACTGTGGGCGGGCTCTCCTCCAGCAAGCGACCAATGGCTGCTTGGAACCAGTCCAGTGCGTAGTAGTGGTCTCCTTTATTGAAGGCGATAAGTCCAAGATCGAAGCAAGTTTTAGCTGCAATGAAAAGACTGGTTAGTGAGTACACGAATATAAAATGTGCTGGTTGGTTAAAGCGCTCTTTGTTCCATGAAATTCGATTAGGCATTAAAGTATTACTCTACCCTCACCTCCAGGAGGGTTTATCCTGGGTGATTGACTAGTACAGTATCAGGCAAGCCCGCGGCGGGGGGGGGGGGGGGGGGGGAGGGCTAGACCGCATAATACTATGACCTCTTTGTAGTAGAAAGCGACCTGAAACATCGACCTGGCTGGTTTTTTTTCAAATTTTTTCGGCCGAAGCCCGTTTTTCGTATAGCCGGCCAGCAAAGCAAACCTTGCAAGCAAGGATGCGCGGGGACACACTGCTGTGTGTGCAACGATACACACAGCAGCTTTCCTCTGCGTGCCTCCACTATGAGCACCTCCATGCGAGGGCATCCTGGACTGGACAGTGACTTCCTCGGACGATGGCGGGCGGGCTTTTAAGCCTGTCGGTGTTCGACAGACGAGACTGTCTACTCATTTTGGCTTCCGTCTCTCCACTCTGAGCACCTCTAGGATACCGGGTGAGTCACCCACGGCCTGGCGTGCAAGGTCAGCGAGGGTTTATGGTTCGAAAATTGACCTCCATCACCAGGGATTGAACCCGAGACGAGTCCAGCCACTCGCTCCCAAGCAATACGGAGAGACGAATGCCGAGCCGCTCCAACACCGCGACCGCCTCGACCTGACTGGTTGATGTGCCACCATTTTTTAACAGAACTGTTCACTGACAATGAAAGAAAAACTGCTGGTTCCGCAGGCTACTACATCTACAAACCCACCAAGCAGGTCTACTCTGGCGTCCCTGGCAACGTTTCCTCGATAGGGAACGATGACCAAGTAAGTGCAAGCTCCGGATGCGGAGCATGTACTCAGACTTTGAAGAAACACCAGAAGGACTTACACGCGATATGGATGGTAAGATTTACGAGACGAGCTGTCAGAAATAAACAAGAGATTCGTGTGCAAAAAACACTTGACGCAACTTTCAGGTCGTTTGACTTCAATCTAACTTTGTGAACCTTGTGTCTACTCGCTAAGCCGCCCCAGCTCTGCTAGTGATCTATGCACTGTACACCCTTCTGAAAAGTATATCCTATACTTATGGGAGTGGAAGTTGGCTTAATCTGCACTCCAGAACCCCTACCTTAAATAAAAAAATGCACCCTCGCATATCACATCGGAGGTACGACGGCTCGGTTTTTCTTTTGATGCCAACAGCATGTCAGAGGCTCCCAGCAGAGCGTAATACACGTAAACATGCAGCAGCCATCTACATTCTCTTCAACTTAGTTTTCAACGGATGGTGGAAACTAGACAGTCTCGTCTTTTGAGGCTAGATGGAAAGACCGATGCATGGAAGGCTCGGGAGGAGCAGCCAAATTGCTCACGTTTGGCTTTATCGGAAGACAAGCACAGCGTCAGGGTATCAGCAGGCAAAATCTTACCGCTTATAGTCCCATCGCTTTTCAGTCCAGAGGCAAAACCTAAGGCGATTTCAGCCGAAGAAATGTCGTAGACATCTTGTACACGAAAGTGCACGATAGTGCAGCTGCCACTTGCTGAAGATGCTGATCTTCAGGCACTGGTTGGTTGGAGTCTAGAATTCGCGTACTCTTAATAAAAAAGACAAAGAACTAAAGTTCCTGTGTCCTACCTGCAACATTAGTGAAATACATCGTTTCTGATGTCTCCTTCCATTCTGCGATAAGTTTTCAACTTTCTGATATAGTGTTATAGGATTAAAGTTCGAAGAATTATGCGATCGAGAGCGCAGCTCCCTAAAAGCTTCAGCTTTCCTAAAAGTAGGAACCTTCCTCAGCTGCGACTTCACATTCTCCGTATTGGTCTAAATAAAACCTGCCAATAGACAACATATTTTTTGGCATGGTTTGTGGACTCCGCTCGAGAGCGAACCGTTGCTGCAGCCAGCAGTCTAACCGCTTAAGCAAAATTGTAGCAAACTCCCTCTGTGCGTCTCCTAGGACCACGTCCACGCTATAGCATCCTTATTTGGTCCTAGACATCCTCGGATTGACGCTTAGGCTTTGAACGCTATCGATTTTTGACAGCCAACACTGAATCCTCGTTTGTATTTCGCATTTCTTCTTAAAGCACAGGATCACCCACGGCCTGGCGTGCGGGCTCGCTAACTGACTTCAGTCACTGGGGATTGAACCCAGGACAAGCACAGCCACCCACCACCTACCAAAAGCGGGTAGACTATCACTGAACTAAAGAACCAAGTCAAAGCCGCCGTCACTAAGACTTGACCCCACAAAACTGCCATGGGTTACCTAAGAAGATACAGGCACTTATGAAGAGCCTGTATTTGCTTAGGCGATGTGTGAACCATGACATGACAGTGTTTAATTAGCCACGACTTACAGTATCTTCGTATCGAATGCAGAGCCAAAAAAGATTTCAACAAAAGTGAAAATAATTCTAGCGCGTTTTCTACAGAATATCAACTCGTACCTGGCAAGTGTTTCCAATTTTTTCGATTCGCGTTGAACATATGTCCTAATTATGTTGGCCATCGAACATTCCATTTCTGGAATATACCTTGGATCTGTGCCAAAATTCGGCGCGGCATTTAAAATGAAGGAAATAGGGCAAAGGAGGTACAGATGTCCATTAGAATAAAAATTTTCCAAGGCATGGTTTCAAGTTGATTCCTGTTCCAACTCTCCGCTATGAAGTTCGACCGAATACTGCTCGCTAAGGAGGCAGACAAAAATCCTGTTTTGCCTTTCTTGTCAGACACGGAACTGCATACCAGGCGGCCATACTGGCGCCTGGTATGCAGTGAGAAATTATGTCTGCGAGAGCTTAATTTTGCAAAAATTTTGCCTCTAGAGGAGCGGCATATCCTCCCACATGCACCCCACCTCCTCTCACGCGCTTCGCTTCCTCGGATTGCGCCTGCGGTGCTCATCCCTGAGCTGTAACGTTAAATGATAGCATATTTATGCAATTTATTTGTTGACCCGTACGAGCCCGAAACCCTGCGTACGCGAGTGAACTGACGTGAGCCGCCGCGGGTCTATTGGCGGGTGAATATGATGACGAAAGACCAGCATCTCCTTGTTCGAGGAGCAGCGATTGTAAAATTTGAGTGCCCCCATGAACATGTTCCCTCAGCTGGGCCGACTGAAGCTGAGGTCATGTTATTTGAACCTTGTAGCTCAAAAAAAGAAATGGTCTTTGAGATACGTATGTGCAGGATACTTGTCACGTCTTTGATTATGTTCGAAGGAGGTCAAAAATCGAATTTGGAGGTGCAGTCCTCGTGGCCTCGTGGCCTGGTGGGTCAGGCGTCTGCCCCTCACGCCAGGTGCGCAGTTACGGGCGAGTGTTCGACTCGCGGGCCGGTAAATCATTTCGTGTAAAATGTGTCCCTTCACCCTCGAGTGCGCATAAGCGTTTGGTGATGTGGTAAAACATGAACATGAACACATGAACATGAAGCAGTCAGATCAGCTCATGCCGGTTCATCACATACTAGATAAGTTGCTTCTGATAGCCCTGGAGATCTTTTTGAAGGTAGACGCAGATGCGGCTGTTAAAAAACCTACCGTACCTATTCATCGTAAGGTCAACTTTCAGAGCTGTATGCTATCTGGTGCCGCGGGAAGGCCAGTGGGGGGGGGGGGGGGGGGGGGCTCATCCACTATCCTCACAACTTCTCTCCGGAGGAAGACATTCGAGTAAAGTCACCATGCAAACATTGCTTTCCCTAAGGCCGCTTAGTAAAGAATGATAGCATTTTTAAAAAAGGCGTCATACTGATGACATACATACTTCACTGAACAAAAGTGGTTTTAGAGGGCTTTAGTCGAGTTTTTAAAAGATATGGGTTTTTATGGGTTGGGTTCGGGCTCACTGGCGAATGGGTTGGGTTTGACTTTTAAAAAAACGGGTTCGGGTTGAGTTTCGGGTCGAACTGTGAACCCATTGTCGGACCTGGGGCCAAGCAGGTCGACAACTGGTTCAAAGTTCGGCCCAAACCCAACATGAAAATGTTGGAGTTGAACCGGCCCACAACCCAACCTGAACACGTTTAGTAAAAGCTAATCGTGAGAGTCATGATTCAGCTTAGCGGTGATTTGCTTTGCTATAATGTGGCTTGCTTTTATTTTCTCTGATGATGATTTTCTATAAGGCATGCTTCGTGCAGGTAAATTCACAGATGATGGTCAACGTTGAGGCTGAATTGCAAAAAAAAACTAGTGCCTTAAAACCGAAAAATTGAGCCAAACTGGAAGGCTTAGAACCAAAGTCGAAATCGAACTGAAATACATAGAACTGATCCGCTCGCGACCTGATTTGAGTATTTATTGTTTTAAGTCGCCCCGCCTCTCGAAAGAGCGAACTGACCCTATGTCATAATGACTGGACTGCCCTGAACGGAAACATACAAATGTCTCTTCCAAGCAATGCTTCAGTGTAAATTTGCCACAATGCCATTCTTCTGCTATAATAAAAAATGCAATGAGTCCGCAAAGAACAGCCCAGTTTATTTCAAAACCAACCCTTTTACAATCAAGGCAAACCAAGGATATCATCAGATGAACAATAAAAACCACGCTTATAATTTCACTGCCGCTTGAACCCAGCGAAATTTCCCCCGTCACTTCGTTGTTTTAGCATTAATCCTGAATTTAATGTCGTTGACGTTGGCCATCGTCGATACGCTCCAGCGAATAGAACTCATAATAATTTTTAGCAGCGATATTTCCACAGAATTCATCCACATCCATTCCCCCAGCGCCCTCGATCTTTCGGTAAGATTTTCCAGCGCTCATTAAACCTTGCGCCAATGCTCCACCATAATAATAAACAGCCCATTCGCCATTGAATTCTTTGGGGTTCGGCTGGGGATAATGGCAAAAAGGTTTTCCCTCAAGACATTTGCGCTCTGCTTTCTCAATTGACACTTCATCGCTGAGGTCCTTCAGCATGCATACCTTTTGCGTAATAAAATATTTATTGAGGAAATTATTGGGCGTCTCGTCATAGAATCGTTTGACACGCTGTTTTCGGCTATTCTTTCTTGTATCACTGGATTTTATTGCGGATGTTCGGGGAGGGCGGCAACGCAAATTAAAATTTTTGCATTTGCATTTTATCACCCGCGGATAGCATTTAACTGTCACGGTGCTCGGAAGACGTTTGGTGGTGGGCGGTGTTGTGGAAGGATCGTCAGGCAGTGACTTGCACATCATGTTGTGCCAGTCTCCCTCCGCTCCGTCGCACAAAGCTGGTCGGTCGCAACCAGTGCAAATAACTTCGATCGATTTCGGCTCCTCTACAATAAGGAGGAGCAGTCGGTGCTCTAGGTCATATAGGGTTGTGGATGTAGTACAGGATAAAGGTGCATAAACCGTAAGGATTTATCCGAAGAATCGCATTATAGCTGCGAAGTATCTTACCTGGCTGACTTGCGAATGTCAGTGGCCTCTGTACATAGAAGGAGTAAAACCTGCAAAAAAAATTTTATTGGAAAAATATAATTCCATAGCACGAACTATAAATTGGAACCGTAGCACTTGGCTAACTTTCCCGAGAGCTTGCCGTGATTGACTGTATGTCACTTGGTAACCCCCGCCTTCATCTCTTTGACCCTCTGCGCCATGACACTCCTGGTCATTCAGGTCAGAGTACCGTAAAGTGAATACACTCACGTGTGGTTAGGGAACTCCTTTTGCCCCTGTTTTTGGCAAGCATCCCACACCGACGTCTTAGTGATCTCAAATTTCCCATCCCCCTGTCTCCCGTCTCCACGCCCATATATTCCGGGGTAGATATAATTGCCATATTTAAACACAAAATCGCCATCTGGGCCACGGGTCGTAGGCTGTGGGTACGAGCATCGAGCTCCAATTGTGCTGTTATATTCATAGCATTTTGTTCGCCAATAGAAATATCTGTGGTCGAAATCATGATCACTTAAAATACATACGTTGATGACTCTGAGGTATTCGCGCGTGGAAGCAACAACGTCCGCGTCCTCTTTAAGATCGTCTTCCAGCGAGTCCCGTTTTCCACGCCTGGCGCCGTTTGGCTTTCTCGAAGGCGCATTTTTCGGTTTTGCTCCGCCTTTCTTCGCCGATGTTATTTTTTTATTTTTTTTAGCTAACATTTTTGCAACTTTACGTCTTTTTCCTGCGTCCCAACCATCTTCTTTCGACAAGCAAACACCGCCCTGAGGCGCAGTATACCAATATGCGCATTTGCAATATATGGTGTAAGCGTAGCAGAGGACTGTTTGTTCTGGATTTAGGACAGCCACTTTAGCAGTGCTGTGCGAACCGTTGGTAATGGTTGGACATTTTGGCACTCCGAAGTCCTGACGTTGAGTAGCTCTCGCTACACGATTTCTTCGCCGATACTCGTCAGGTAGACAAACTTGGTTATCGCAGCCGGAACAGTACACGCGTACTTGCACGTATTCGTCCTGTCTTTGGGAACCTGAAAGAAACAAAAGCTTTTTTCTTTCTTCCGTTGCTTTCAAGACTGCTTTCTGTCAGCTCACTAATGAACCCAATGGTGGACACTGACAGGAGCAAAGTTAATGGTGCATGCATTGTGATCTGACAGACAATTCGAAAGAGATTTCTGCGGAATGGAAATTGGAAGACTTCTTGATTTAGTGAACACTGTATGACGACAATGCGAGGAGCAGGTTTATATTCTCGTGCTAACTTATGCAAAATCACGTCCTATAATCATCTAAAAACTAAATCGAACATGCAGGTGCAGTTTTTAATAATTTTTTTGGGCAAGCTGTTTCAGACGGACTCAAATGATGTTAAAAGATATTCCTAAAATGCACCCTATCAAAAGCAGAATCAAGGAAAAACACGAATGAGTCCAGAATACCCGAAATCATAAGATTCTAAACAAATTGTCATTTCCATGTGACTGTTAACGTGTAGCTGGGTAAGAATGCTATGTGTCAGCAGAAGTAGGTACTCGACTTCTAGAACGGACACTTTGGCTAAATTTATGCTGAGAAGTTAATCCACTTCATATGCTCTCCACAGCGTCAGTGTGCGACGCTGAAAATTATATGAATGAAACCTATCCTTGGTTAATTTAGTTTGCTGATTGGATTTGGATACCACTCCAATTAAAATTGTTTACACACACAAATTTTGGATCTTTCTAATTTTTTCATTGTCGATGAATGTCATTGGCGTTCAATTCTCGTAATTCTCGTATGCTCCACGTGCACTGGAACTAGCATTGTTACAGTTAGCTGAACCTGAAACTGAATCTCCCCGCCAAAACTGAATTTAACAGTAACCGGAATCTTTTAAAAATTAGTTAAATTTAGATTTTCGAGTTACTACGGTTTTGAAAATTAGTAATCTGTTTGCGTATGTTCGTGCAGATCTCAAAGAGAAACGAAACGCAGCTTGACGTAGTGCTGGTTCGAATCATCTTAATCGCGAGTTGCAGGTGTATGCTGTTGTGCAGGTGTTGCAGGGCTTTTTTAACGCTAGTTATCGTAAAAAAACGATCCATTCGAATTTTGGACCAAAGGTAGAGAGAAGTTGCAAAATCTTCACGAATATTGTAGTGCTTCATCATTTTCTGCAGGCTAGCGCCGAGTGAAAGAGTTATTAGCTAGGCGAGGAGTAAGTTGAAAAGCAGTCGGCATAATTGAAATAAAATAAAAGTACCTACAGCATATGAAAAAGGCTTTCTTCAATTTCATTCATTTTATTACAAACATTTTAAAGTTACATCTTCTTGATCTTATTAAGCTTTGTCAACCAGTAAGTTGAACTTGACATGCTTATTCGATGATTCCCAAGTTCCTGGTGTGGAAGAAAGCTCTACTGAAAATATTTGGCCCTTACGGCCAGCTGGTCAGCAACGGTCAGCTCCTAAAATCTTGCAGGTTTTTTTTAAATTCGTGTGCTGCGTGGCGACAGAAAGCTGAGGAACACTCGCAGGGTTCTTCTTAATCCGCTGTTCAAGTTATGGGCTTTGGTTCCGTCTTCCAGCCATCTGGTTCTGAAGTTTTTGGCACAAAAGACCTCAAGAAGCGAGACTGTTTCCAAACATTTGCAGGACTTCAGTTGCTGACCTCTGCTGAGTAGTTGGCATGACGAGCTAAATATTTCGCGCCGGGCTTTCTTCTGGACCAAAAGAAATTAAAATCATGGAGCTAGAACGGTTACAAGTACTTTGTCTGTCTGCGGATTTGTTGGTGGGTGGACTGTTGAGACATGGTCGTGCATCGCTGTGCTCCTAAAGGACCCTTTGGTGTTGACTTTGGTCTTTACTGCGCCTTGTGACTTGGTTGCAGTCTTAAAAATGCGAAAGAGTAGTCATTTGAATGAAGAAAAGTGGAGATTGTTCTCGTCAAGTGTTTACATCTAGATGCGAAATGCTTTTTTAGGAAAAACTAACTCATTCTGTTAAATTTAGTTAACTGAATCTTTTGAGATCTAGTTAACTGTACCTGAAACTTAATCTATTCAGATATTCAGTTAACTTAACTGAAACTGAAACTTTTTCCCAAAACTTATCAACGCTAATTGGAACTTGGCCACTCACATTCATATCGTATTTCACTCATCGTCTAATTGTACGCTAAGACACAAAAATACGACCCAGATTCCAAAAAAGAGAAAATCCACCTGGAATCCAATATGGATCCATTTGAAAAACCAACTGAATCCAGCTCCTCCTCCTGGGAGGCAGCACCACCCAGCAACAGCAGAGATTGAAGTTGTGGCGATATTTACTTCACGAATGGAATTCGCGGTATATACAGTACGAATACGCGACTTTCCTCAATTTTCCGCCCTCAATAATGTATATCTGACTAAATATCGTTTGATTTTGCTCCAGCAGCCTAAAATCTAGATGGGTTTTCTCTGTAGGTTTTTTGCTTTTGTCTAATCCCACGCAAAAAGAGTGCAGCAAAAAGGGCGCATCTTGTCTAGTCTTTGTCCTGGTTTTTCTCTTTCTCTCTCTATGAAGTGGTTGTTACCACCAGGCCATTACAAAAAAATTGCTAGCTGTAGTTGAGTCGTGTATTCAATAGTAATGTATGATCCTTGTTTTCCTAATCGGAAAGTGAATCTCGAGAAAACGTCAAAGGTCAAAATTTGTCAGAATAACAGTCCTCTCACTAACAGTACTAAATATCAGTTTGATATTCCTCTAGCAGCCTAAAATCTTACTTTGCTTTTCTCTGTAGGCTTTTTTTGCCCGGTTTTTGGAGCTATGATGCACAGTAGACAATTTCCATTGCCTCCGATGAAGAAGTAGAAATCGATTATGAACTTCTCCCGTAGACCGTTTGGGAGGGTCATATGGTACCCAAGGCTAAATAAGCTGCATCCAGTCCAGATAAAGACTGGCGGCTCCAGCAAGAGACTGCCCCTGCACATTCGGCCAGCCGCCCAGGAGAGGCCCCAGTCTTTATCGCGAACGACAAATGGCCGCCATACCTGATTTCAGCCTTTTGTATTATTTCACTTGAAGAAGGAACAGTATGTTAGGGGCAAGAGTCAATTCCGAGCAACACTGCTGTGAACGATATGGAGCGAGCACAGGCGGGAAATGGAACAAAATGCCTGAAAATACCATTCGCGCCATGATAGGTTCATGGAAAACGAGATTATGTAGTGCTGGTTGATTATAATCGCAGTGACCCATTTGAATGATTTTTTTAGTCGATAGACAATGGATCCTAGAATCTTTAAGTAAAATTTTGCTTCAATATCACACAACTATGACATTTAAGGTGATCTCAAAGTGCTGACAAGACTTTTGCGCCACCTTATGGCGAGGGGTCTGAGCCCACTGTACCCCTTCATCCTCCCCTGTCAGTGCTATCGCCAGTGAAAATCAGTACTACCAGGAGACCACGTGCCAGATTTACTCGAAAGCACGCGATACGAAAAAATACACTTGCAGCACTGTAAAATTGAGATCATCAAATATCAGGAAGAAGAAAGGAATCCTTAAAAAATACAACATCTCCCATTAATTATCTCTGAAAGGGTCTCTAAAAACGTCTTTTCGCTACAATTAGCCAATTATAAAGCAGTAATGAATTTCAGCCTCGCAGTCTAAAGCACAGCGTATCTGAGGCGATAAATTTGGATTTCCTGACTAGGATTTAATTGAAAACTGTGAAGTGACTTCAACATGCCCTTCTCAGACTCTGCTGTGTCAGAATTAACGTCAGGCAATGTAGCCTAATGCTCATTATAAGCTGTGAAGGTGATAGAAAATTTGCGAGTTGGTGAGATACTCAAACATGCGGGATCCAACTGTTCAATCTGGTCACTCAAATTATTGACCCCCTACAGAAGTGGTAATGGCGCCACGAGCTCGTTTTGGATTCATATAATGGCAAAGCAAGCAAAGATTTCCAACCTTGTAGATATAAAGCACAAATTTTAGCGCCCGCATAAAGTCATTCATTCATACTCACAGCACTGCCTACAGTAACAGCATTTGAATTATTCAAAGCATTGCTTCTCAATTTTGAGGTTTTCGATATCAACCAAAACAGAAAATACGTCAAAGAAATATTTAGAGCTGCCGATAATAAGCGCCGTTTAAAGTGGACCATTTTAGCCAATTTTAAATTTGATGGGTCTTCTTTGAAAATATATTTTCTGACACCCCAATGATAGTCATCCATATAAGTTGGCCAATCAATCTTTGTCACGTCGATACAATATTTCTTCCGGTCAGTTTCTGTCAGCTGTTTGTCCAATAACGTGGCCATTCGTGATTGAAAATCCCATTGGTTCGTGTAGAAATATTCCAAGGAACCCAGCACATTCATAATCTTTTTATAAAGCTGGACCATACGACCACGGCGGCCGAAACATGCGAAAGCCCAGTCCAAGGCGTGGGCGGGGAGAATATGAAGGAAAAATAGCCTCAATTCATACTCCAGTCTCCAGGTCGTGGTTTTGCCACCTGGTACTAGGTATAAATCGGCTAATGGCATCTTGCATGTGAAATTATGCAGCATACGGTCGGTTACATCACCCCATGAGAGTGGATTTAGTCGACCACTGGTACAATGGATGACAGGTGTTACTCGATTAGAGCCCACGCCCCGATGCCACCCCGCAACGATTAGCATATTGACCACGATATCGACTGGAACCAGGTCCGCTCTGACCTCGTGCAATCGACCGTAGAGAGTCCTGATCAGACCCTTGGCACCCAGTGCGATCAGACCTGTGGCTCCATTCAAATTATCGATCCAGCCTGGTTTCGGCTCCGTCCACGTGGCAGTGACGATGGATGGTCGAACGATGACGATGGGCAGGCGACTGTGGGCTTCAGTGTCGTCTACTAGCATCGATTCAGCCACGGCCTTGGTAAAAGTATATGAATTAGGGCGGGATCGGATTAGGTAAGGGGTCAATTGATCTAATATTTTGTCATCCATCCACTTCATCGAATCGATCAGTTTACCCCACGGAATCGGTGACGGGTACACACGTTCGACGATGTGTGTGCGGTCGCAATTGCAATACGCGGTGCTGGTGTGGACAAAAGCATCCAACTGTTTAATTTTCTGGCACAGTTCCAACAGAGTCTTTGTCCCTTGCACATTGATCCTTACAGCCAGCCTCATATGTTCGTCGAACTTGACTGTGGCTGCGCAATGGAAGACCACCGACACGTGATCGCACAGCATCTCAAGATCGCCATGACTCAATCCCAGGCCAGGCTCGGTGATATCACCATTGATTGGCACAATCTTGGACAAGGAGGCGAAGCCTGTCTCAGCATCTGGTTTTCTTACTAAATCAAACAAATCGGATTCAATAGTTTTTTCCAGTCGCTGCTGAGCATCAGCGCCTTTTATGGACCTTATTAAAACGTAAATAGTTTTGAGACGAGGCACTGAGCGCAATAATTTCTCCACCAGTACCTTGCCTAGAAAACCAGTGAACCCTGTCACCAGCACACCACGGCCTGAATAAAACTCTGTGATGGGTGATAAGGTCATTTGACAACCATCGGGTTCAACAAATACGTTGACACTTTCCCAACAGTATAGCTACACGCCGCACTGATCGTGAATTTTACGTGCGAGCAGAATAGAACAGGTGCGGACCCCTTTACCTACACTCTTTAAATCGGTGGCAGTTTCGTGCGTTTGTTCGCCGCCATGGTAGCTAGCTTACATCAATATGCCACCATGTCCCACTATCCCCGACGCCAGTTCACATCACTAGGAGACGGAGAGGACAAGGACGGAAAAGATCATTTGACGAAACAGCACAGCCCTTTTGGGTAAGCAATAAAAGTACACTCGTTAAAAACTCCTTCTAACGAATGTTCCTTAAACCATATTTTACCAGACAAGTTTATGATTACTTGGTGGCAAAAAACAGGCCGTTTTGTAAAGACAAATTTTCAAAGTCACATTTTTAAGCCGTAGCGGCCGAGTTGATTATCCCACTGCCCATTCTCCTGTTTTTGCACTAGATCATGCATCGTATATTTTCTGATCGTGAGATAGACCAAAGTTCATCAGCGGCTAAACGTCAGGAACCAGAAACGCTTTTACACCTACGCAACACGTTCTGTTCCAGAGGTCGCGATGGTGCAGTGGCTCTTCGCCTCTCCGAATTGCGTGGGAGCGAGTGGTTTGACTCGTCCCGGGTTCGACCCCCGGTGACAGAAGCAGGTTTGCGAACCATAAACCCTCGCTGACCTTGCACGCCAGGCCGTGGGTGACTCACAATCAACCAGAACCGTCGAGATGCTTCGAGTGGAGAGACGGAATCCAGTAGGCAGTCTCGGCTGTTCAACATCTATGGGGTTCACAGGCCACTGCCATCATTTGATTGTGAGCATGTCGCTGTCCAGTCGTGGGTGCCCTCGCGTGGAGGCGCTCCTCGTGGAGACACACGGAGGGACGCGCCTGTGTGTGCCGGTCCCCGCACAGCTTGCTTTAATTAAAGGTTTGATTACTGGCTGGCTAGAGGCAAAACGGGCTTAAGCCAAAACATTGAAAAAAGAAACAAAAGCCATGTTCTGTTCCAGCCATACTGTTTTTTCTGATATTGTTTGCGGCCATGTTGCATATAGGCATCTGTTTACGAAACTCACATAAGGAGGCGCATTCTGTAGGTGCAAGGCAATTTTCAACACTGTTCGTCCCTTCATTCGGTAGCGATCAGTAACCAAAGTCCCCTCGACTTTTGTATTCACTTTTTACCAAATTTTGCAAATGAGAAAATAAGGCGTTGTGTGCGGCAAATCACGGATAAAAAGGAAAATTGGATGACAAACCAAACAAATCAGTTAGGGCGAACGGCTAGATTCAACGAATGGCGCACGTATCAGCACGCAGTCGCACTACGAATCATTCCCAGGAACGATTCTGGAATTGTTCTCGAGAATCGAGAATCGAGAATCGCGCCCTTGAAATCGCACCAGAGTTAGAACTGCTCTCAAGTTTCTAAAGTGAAATCGCATCTAGAACTGTTCTTAAGTCTTTCCTTGGCAGAAAAGTCTGCACATTGGCGCTAAAATTCAAAATATCCACTTAACTTTCACATCAGACTTTGAATCTGCTGTAGACTTATCTGATGAGTCAATAAGCAAAGGACTCATGTTACTTACGGCAGAAAATAGCAAAAGTGGGGCATAATTACCAAACATAATTAATCCATCTGAGCTGATAAGAAATGCCCCCCCCCCCCCCGCCTGTGCGCTATCTGCAGTTGCAATCTCAGGGGCATGTATCTATTACGATAGCAAAACCCCTCCGCACGCAAATTATCTCTCGCATTAGCCGTGTTTCTTATAATGGGTTCTTACTCTTGTAGTCGGGGCTCCTCTTTCCATTTAGCAGGTAGCACGACATCTCGTTATTGCAAGAGCACGATTTTTGCATTGAAAATTAGACCAAAATCGGGGGGGGGGGGCGCGTACAAAACAGCTACCCTGTGTCAATGAACGCGTTAGCTGGTACGTAAGAGTAGCTTTTCAGATGCCAAGCGCGAATTGCTCTGGGCTGTATCGAGACACGTATTGAACTTTTCATGACTTTTTGACACGCGTTATTGAATACGACATAACTTTTCATAACAGGAGGTGCTAGCGGATATCCGTGGTCATTGTGAGTACTTTAGGATAGAACATCTTGCGCTAAAACATCTCCTTTGTTTGCTGGATTTCCAGACCTTCCCCTCAGTTGCGGACATACCTATCTGTGTGGGATTTTCATGCAATGTGATGACGGGTTTGCCGAAAAGTCGCCCCTGACTTATTCAATATAACATTTGTGTTGCCATGAAAGAATTAAAGAGTGGGTTTCTGAGAGACCCAACCGTGAGCTGGTAGTTTTTGTAGTTTTGGAACAAGAGTGCCTTCTGTTACCTTGAACTTACTTGGGAAACAGTTAGGACTTGTGCAGCAGGTGCATGTCGTGACAGCATGATTACTGAATGTGTAGCACCTACCGAGTGACAGGAACAGGAATATAGGATAACATATATATATATACGATAACAGGAAGTTTAGCTTTTGTGGAGCCAGCATGCCAATGGCTTTAGGCGAACAACCTCTTGCAATAAAACTAACGACCAGCGGCCCATTGCCTGAATAAAGTGGCTGAGGTAGGGGACACCCTGTTACACTTTTCATTAGTGACAGTGTAGCAATTCTGTTTGATCACAATTTTTCTACAAACGCCGCCGAGGGAGCCCAGCCAACCTCGTCTCGCCTTGCATGTGGTTAGAGTAGGGTGGCTGGGCTAACTTCATTGTTGTCTGACGACAGATTTTTTTAGAAATAATAGTACTCTTTCGCACCCACATTTGGTTTAGGAATTCAGAATAGATAGAAGAGGTTTGTCGTCTACTCCCTCCTGAGCTGACGCAAATTTCGTACAAAGAAGGTTGCCACGTTATGCTCTGTCACTGAAGCCAACTGCGCATAAGTTCCAGAGTGGCTGGGCTAAACAGGCAACTAATGTGGCTGTTGATAGGCAGGGGGTTTCACACTGTTAGAGCACTCCATCGCCGTTGTACTGGTGCCGTAATGAGCCGGTTGTGCCAGCAAAAAAAATCAACATTCGAGTTATTTTCTGGTGGCAACCAGGCTTAATTTCCGCAACAAATATTTTTCCTTCAGAGAATAAACAGGAGATCGCAGGTAGACTTTTCAAAAAATTTAGCCTTAGAAATCAAAACAATAAAAAGCAAGCCAACTGATCCATCAAAATATGGGAAAAAATTGAACCAAACTAAACAGAACAGAGCACTCGTCTCGGCCAGTAATTTTACGGAGGGTAACTACGGCTAACAGAAACAGCACTTACGCGCCGCACGGCTAATAAAAATATTCCGCCTGCTGGTGGTGCGTTAAAATCCAGTTTTTTGAGCACAAAAAATTAATTAGCGCGAATCTTAAAATCGCACCCTTAAAAGAATAATTCGCGCTATAAAAGCTTTCAGAAAAACCAACTCTTTTGTCCGTAGGTTTAGTGGTTATTGCTGTCGACGTGTCTTCAGTACTTCGTCGTCATCTCTGTTACAGCAAAACATGCATTTTGAATCTCAAAAACGGCGAAACCATTTCCAACAAAATCTTGAATGATTACTGGCCATGGCAAACAGCTAATCCCCAAAATTGTTGATTTGTTGTCGAGTTATGAACGATCAAAGTTGACCGCTTAACATTGCGGGTCTGTGTGGCTGGGCTGAACAGGCAACTACCGCGCCTGTTCATACAGTAATTTACGTCCATATGTGAGTGCCCTTGAAACAATAAGTTCGACAAATCGCAGACACTACTATCTGTTTTGTTTGGGAATGTACACGCGGCACTATGCGGCAACGTGGAGGGTGAGTATATTCCCAAAGAAAACAGGTTATAAATGCCTGAGAGAAACGGTGATAACACCTGTTTGAAAGCTTTATTACAGCAGCTGGTTAGTCTTCGTTCTTGACTGGGAGCCTGGACGATTCAGCCCTGTATTTGTTCTAATCAAGAGCTAAATCAAATGGCCTGGCATGGACTGGTAGTTTCCATATCACGTACAAATTCTGAGGATTCCATCGTGGTTCCACAGTGGCTCATGTACCCTCTGCTCCGACGCTTCGAGAATCCATGTAAGGAATCAGCATGGAAACACATGGATCCACCGGGAACCATGGGTGTGCTAGTGAGACTCCTACTGGCGCTTTTATTATTATAAGAAGTAATCAAGAGGATAAGAAACACGTAGCAAATAGCATAACAAGTGACTCATCTACTGGGACTAGCAATTGTTTTTCAAGCATTGCTGCTGCCTGCACGCGCACACTTCGGACAGGCGAATGTTCAGTCATTTGTGGGCGCATATTAGGCCGTGATCAGGGCACCAATATGTTATGGGGCCACCAGCATATCCATTACATGGTTCATCAAATTTATACGTCTTGACTGTATTTGATTCCTCTGAAGACAATGCATGCAGCTGTTATGAAAATTTTTCAAAATTCTACGCTCACCATTGTCGCACGAAAATTTGCACGTCAAATTTCCTGGATAAAGTTTGAATATAATTCGTTTTTCGTTGATCCCGCACTCTGCTTTGACGCAAAGTGGGCGAGAGCGAGTCTTATTCCCTTGCCATGCCATAAATGTAAGAAATGTTAGGCACATTGTTCCAGGCCCGACGCGAGCACCGACTTGATAATCAATTTTGTGCGGGACACGGTAATTCAGATCACATCGCGGGAATTCATAACCATAATCTTTGGAGACTCTAATAGGGCATTCTTTTCTTTCGAAGCACTCAAGTCGTGTCAGGCCATCGATTGAACAGAGAGACTAAAAGACTTATGGGATCAGTTTTACAAGCGTTTGGCATCAGTGTCAAGCCCTACGAGTATGACTTTGACATTCAAGGTTCCATTTTCTTAATAAAAAAATCCCAGGACACCGGCTGTTCGCCACCTGATGATGATCGCTAAAATAAGCTGACGATGAGTGTGCTTAGGGGAGGGGGTGTCCTGTTCCTGTTCCTGTCTTACCGCATCACCAAAGGCTGAGGCGCACTTGGAAGTGAAGGGACACATTTAGACCCCGGATCGGGCCGGGTACTTTCAGATCGGGTCGGGTCAGCTAAAGTTTCGGGTCGTACAGGTCAGTTTTTTGAAAGATCGGGTTAAACGGGTCAAAATACCACACTTTTGAAACCTTTTCATATCTGTTCAATTCCAGAATTTGCATATAAAGCCTTGGATTTCCACGTTTGCATTTTGTGCAACTTCCAAGAATGTCAGATTAATTTTAAAATGTGACTATGACTAAAGTTTCTGCGCAATGGTTCATATCTAAGTAAGTCTCGTAAACAGTTCTTGCAACTCTGATGGATGGATGGGACTAGCCATAGTCTGAGAAGTAATTGATAACTTTTAGCAGGTCGTACGAGTATCTACAGTATGATCACACTTAATTCCTGAATATGACAAGTAAGTTTTCTGGTATACCTGCTGGCTGGGAAAGTCTGGTGTTTAGCCTGCGCCAAAACACCGAATTTGCACTAATAATAATCCCCATGACCACCATTCACGTTACCGTTTCAAGTTTTTGAGAAAAGGTCACAGGTACCTTTTATGTACAGTACACTAAAGACTAGCTGACAGACCCTAGTCGCTTTTAGACTCTCTACTGTACTGTCGGGGTCGTGGCTGGGGGGGGGGGGGGGGAGGAGGGTCGGGGCGTGGTCGGGGCGTGTCGGGGTTTTAGACTTACTACAACCCTGTGTTTATGGTTTACGAATTTACTACAGTATAACCTGTTTTCTTTGAGAATAAACACGCCCTCCACGTTATCACGAGGACATTCCCAAAGAAAACAGATAGTACGTAATAAGAAAAGAAGAAAATTAGGGTGCATGAGTTGTCTCCATCTCATATTTTTTCCCACAGGCACCATTACAGCCATGGCGCTACTACTACTGCTGCAACAGTAGTGGCGGGTCCATGTTTACAAGAAAGTCACCTGCACATTTTTAGAGGATTTGTGCAAGGATTTTATCTCAAGGAACTTCAGCTGCTTATGACAAATTCGAGTCAACCCGACCCGAAATTTCGGGTCAGGGACCTTCGGGTCGGGTCGGGTCGCGGGTTCAACCCGACCTGATCTGGTGTCTAGACTCATCCCACAAAATGATGTACCTGGCTGTAAGTAGATCACCCGCCAGTCAGTGCCCCTCCAGCGTTGAAGGCAGACACATAATCTCTCGGCCGTGGGCTGATACAGCACAAAATGCTCAAGTAATACTTACACTTTTACCAGGCACGCAGTAAGGATTGACATTAGCCAAATTTATATCCCTGCTCCGATCAGCATTCTGAACGATTTCATGGCAGCTGATATCGTTAACATCGCATCTAGGCACCACTGACTGACCAAATGTCATGTCTTCAGCTGCGCCCATGTTGACTTGGTACCATCCAGAATCTTGTAATGCTCCTAACGAAAATGAAGATATGACTGAATGAGAAGACACCCTCGCCAAAACTTCTTGTTCGAACTGTAGCTGATTCATGTGACTGCCCGTGGCCTGCACTCCTTGCAGAGTGGGGCAATTGAAGTACTTTCTCCCAGCTTCAACAACGCTTGGCAGCAAAGACAAGGAGAGCGATACGTTGGAGAAAGTGCCATTTTTATTCATCCATTTTCGGTTAACAGTTGTCCAAGCCACATTTTGGTCGCCTTAAAATCAAAATCGGATCAATCAATACGAGCTGTAATTCCTACTATAACGAGAATGCACAAGAAACATGTACCTCGACTAAAATCTACACCAACCACGTGCAACAGTTCGTGAGCCACTAAATTCGATAATGTGCGTGCTTCAACATTCCACAACTGTTGCCAGCAGATCAATATTCCTCCATGGGTCGGTCGACCAGTCTTTGGATCCGACATCCACAAACCGGACCAGGCGTTGTGACTACACTTTCGATCGCTAGTCAAAACAGTATCGTTGTAGACACCCACATACACCACATGGGTGTAATTCTGCATCGCCAAGTCACGCACTCGCTGGCTGGCTTTCAAAGAAACATCACTTTCAGGAACTAAATTTTTCTCATGATCGTAGCATGGCTGAGCAAATTCAGCGGGTATCAATAATCGATTATTAGCTTGAGGTTGTCCACATGACTTTTTCTTTTTATTAAACGCTAATCGACGAAAACGCACGTTCTTCAATGCCGAAGCATTTAGCATTGGGGTGATCCTAGTATTCAGTGATTCAAATACATGCTCTAGAACAGCTCTATTACGAGTATCCATTTTCGGATTGACGATGAAAAGAACCTTGAGTGGAACTAAGTGATGCTCGTTTGCCAAAGATGTCTCAGTTGATGACATCTGAGAGAAAGCGATTTGCACTGGAAAGAAAACAGAGACAAGGATAAGTAGATCCATGACGAGCGGAAGCGGGAAAAGTTTGAATGGTGCAAGAAAAGCAGCAGCAACGGGATGTGCACTGCTATAACTGCGCTGTCTGGAAAGAATGGCAAGAACGCAAGCGTGAAGTTGTCGGAAGGAAAATGTTGAGCAAATTTCGCACATCTACATGCTCTATACTTTTTAACATCTGCTTCTCAAGTCTCATAATTTCTAAAGGCGCAGGCGTCAGGAAAATATTGCTTGCTTACAGTTTTTGTGAAAATTGTTGAGGCTAAGTAAACCAGACAAAGCATTTTCAAAGATTTTCCGTCAAAGTTTTTAAGTATGTGCGAGTACATGTAACATTTGAGAGAGAGAAAGCGAACAGGCTGAAGAAACATTAAATTTATGGTTATGACACTCGTAGCCCAAGCCGCAGGATCATGACTAAGAAATATGGGGGCTTTTATTGACCGAAGAGAAAGAGATGCTGTATCGAAAACCGCAAGTGAGCCACAGGGTATGATTGGTCAAATAAAAACTGAAAATTTGGGCCGACATACGTACAAGCTTACTGCGTGACTTCGTCCTTCGGACCACCCCGTCTGGTGAGGGGCTCAGACAGAATTTACAAACGAAGAGAAAACAAGTACTGTAAATCCTCATCTGCCGTAAACTATGCTCTCGAATTACAATTTCTCAAGATTCTCCTAATTTTAGGCTCCTGTTTTCGAAGATCGCGTTTCTCGGATATCTGGTCATCGTACTTTAAAATAAAAAATCTGTGTGGGCGCGTGTTTCTGCATTTACAAATAAATCGTATCGGAGTTCGGCAGTCCCTGGCCTGTCTATCCAATCGTGTTCAGACCATATCAGTGCCACTTCAAGTATTTACTTGCCCTGTGATTATGGACAGGAATGTTCACAGGAGAGAGCCAGAGTAATTGCGGCTGGCTGTTGAGAAAACCACATAATTGTCCCGTATGCCAAAGTTATGCGGCTGTCAGCTCTGCTGTGGCTTTGTTAACAAGGCAAAAAATGGAAAAATTGCAAGCCAACCTAGGCGCTTTGTATAAAAATTATTTAAAAATTTCGTTTAAACTCAAGCAAAATGAAGTAGTCTCAGTGACCATCATTCATTTTATCAGCCTGGGCCTGTCTAATTGTATTTAGATTATGACTGCGGCTCTGTATACACAGTGCCCGAACCGTTTCGAGTTTCTGAGTTGGGAACCATGCAAAACTTGACCATTATTCTCTCGAAACAAGAACGAACCTCGAGCAAATCGCGAGGACAGGGGCGCCTGCTCTGACAAAGGGCGACGTCAAGACATACTGCATACATAAAGAATAGTCATTGACCCAGAAGCCAGCAGGCCTTAATCGATGACCTCATTATTAGCGAAGATTCTCGCTTTTAATGGAAGATCGCAGGGGCGGGGAGGTAGGTAGGGCCCATGAAAATTCACTGGATTCCCTGTTTCCTAGAAACGATATCGATATTTGTCGATTCCGTATAAATCAGCTGCTTCGACAGCTTCGAGTCTGATTTGGCACACAGTATCTTGACCAGCAGTTTTCCAGAGCACAACGATATCGGCTAGATTTCTCGAAAAGTCGACGACTTCTCTTCAAAGCGACAGTGAATAAATTTGTCAATCTGCATTAAAAGATGTGAACAGAAGACGACTACGACTACACCCTGCCAAATGCCGTCAACCCGTCTCCAAATGAAAGTTTGGAGGCAATGAATCAGAATACTCTTGATACAGATCATGCTGGACCCAGAAGGGTCCAGAAATCTTGTGCGCGATCCAGTGATCGGGGCAGCGCTGATGCGGAGAAATGTGGCAAGAGCGATTCTGATGACAGAGAGAAGAATGATTGCCAAGATAATAACTCCGACTCCGACAATGATGATCAAAGCGACGGGAAAGCAAAACGAAAAGACGCTATAACCATATTTGCAGAGAAGGTCGCTTGCTGGGCTACTCGAAGCACGCACCGCAATATATATAGCTGATCGAATAATGTTCCGTGTAGCTTTGATTGTAGCTTTAGTAATGATTATCTGGCAGTCGAGAACAATTATGGACCACTATCTGCACCCGAAACCTATATTTACTGATTTGGTATTAGTCAATCAAGAAGCCCCATTCCCTAACGTCAGTGTCTGCCTCATGGCCGACAGAATGAATGGCACACTCCTTGGACGATGGTTAAACATATCGAAAAGAGCTGACAGATTACTGAAGACATATTCGCGTGTTCAAAAGAAGAACTTGAACGCTTTGGACCATACTAAATTACCTGGATGATGCACTGTTGGCATGGGAAGTTAGCCGAAAGCAAAGCGGCCGAGGAAACTTTGAAATCGCCAGGCTGATTTTTCGGGAAGCAGCTGACAAGGCGAAGGAGGAGGGGGCTAATGTTTGGGACATATTGTTTGTCGAGTGTCCTGAAAAACTGGCTGACTGCTCTTTCAATGGTCGTCTACTTGATTGCTGCGATATTTCAATGCTAAGAACAATGCTGACGTCATCGTGTTTCGAAATTACAGTAAGTCAATATGTTTGTGTTTTACCACATCATCAAAAACACGCACTTTACGCGCACTCGAGGGTTGAAATACATCCACAGTACAGCATTCCTTACCTGGCCGCCGCCAGCAAGCCACGAGCCAGCTATCTCTGCCAGAAATTTTCTGACGGCCAAACAATCGTAGGTTTTTTGTTTTGAATCCACGAACCTGCAATTGACAGCAAAGGGCAAAAACTGTTGTCTTTTTTCAGCCAGCAAAGCTGTTTGAACATAAATCGGAAACTTCAAACAAAAGTGACCTCCACATGGAAAATCTAGGTCTTTCGTTTACGATTAGAATTGATTATTCGGAGGGTGATTTCTCTGGTTTCTCCAAAAGCGATGGCTATAACTTTTTTATTAACCAACTGCCATCTTTATTTTTGGTGCCGCCACCCATCCCTGCTGGCATGGATGCCATGTTCCATTGGCAGAGCCCAAGCTGATCGATGAAGAGTCAGATTGTCTGAACCCGAATCAAGTGCCCAAGCTAAAACTTTTTTCGTATTTTGATCCGCAAGGTGTGCAGTGCCAAATCGAAGCGCTGCTCAACCTGCAATCGAACTTTATGAACTGCCTGTCCCCAGTCGGCGCTTTCTTCAATCCAAACGCGACTTGTGTCTTTGAACAAATGTTTTTCCTCATGCTTCTCATAACCCAAGGTGGAGGGAATGCGGGAACAAATACAAAGGATAACCGTACAGAGTCAACAGCTGGAACAAGTTCACAGCAGAGCAGTATGAAAACATTGGAAGCAGAAGTGGTAAGCAGCTTTTGTTTGTTTTGGACAGCACGAAAATCACAGTGCACTATTTCAGCTCAATATTATGAGCCTTATCAATGGTCGCCATTCGCCCTGCAGGCCTTTGTGCTCAAGATGGACCTACCCCGTGTTATCAGCGAGCTATAGTGCTGTTTAATATGGCGATCTGCAGAAATCAGCGACGAATCGCTCTTGGAGTCGAATTCGAATCGTTATGCCATCCTCATCGCGCAGTCATGCGGAAGGCAGTCGCAGGCCCCTCGATCTGATCTCTGTGCGACATGGGCTGACTATTGAGCGCCTGCGTTGGATTCTCCATGGTCACCACCGCTCAGGTGTCAGCATATGGCTCATTTATTTTGTGGGAGAAATGGAAGAGGTGGAAAAGACGAAAAAAGAGACACTAATTTGAGGGTCGAGCTGGATAAAGTGCGGATTTGCGATTTTTTCCTCTTCTGTTTCTCGGGCTTAGTTCTTTCTCGAATTATGCGAGATCACTGCCATCCGCTAGGATCCATGTAGAGCGGGTAATAGGCGAGTTGCGTGTGTTTAAAATTTTGCGTGATTTTTGTCCTGACGTATGTTGCATCTGATGGATGATGTCGGCGTAATTTGCTCAGCCATTGTAAAAAATAGCCCCCCCTGTTGTTAAATGTGACTGGTCTTTTAGTGTTTTTGCTGGTCTTGTCGTAGTTATTCCTCCTGATCATTTTGTTCTGTGATATACGAAAAGTCAACGATCACTGCATCTACTCACCATCATCCGCCATCAAACACAAACACGGAGCAACCATGCAGGCATAAAATTAGTCACTTGTGCACTTCACATGCGTGTATGGTGTGCAAACGAAATAATTATGAATGGTGATCAAATTAAGTGCAAGCACATCAGTGTAACTGCTTGAGCAGACGATGTCAGCATCGTTTGGAGCTAGCAGCAACAAATTCGGCCTTATAGCACGAATTTCCATCAGTCGACCATTGGTTGTTCCTCCAATTGTTCTTACGATGGGGACGGTTCCACTTGCCAGGTTTTCAATTGGCGGGATTGTCACTTTTTGGCCTCCTTTGAATAACTCTGCCAACTGAACAGTCGTTGCGAAATGTACTCACTCGTTCAACTCAGCACATGCTCAAATGCATCAAATTCGTCTGAAGAAGATCAGGTGAACATTTATGCCCTCTAGCTCCTCTAACGAACACCTAGAACATTTTAGTCATCCCTCACCTGTGGCAATATTTAATTACAGCCATTTCCACATTTCCAGCCGTACAGTAATACAACTGATTTTGGAAGAGCTTGCTGTGTATCTCCTTTCTCCTCTTCTCACCTTTTTTTTGCGTCAAAATTTGGAAACGCTTATCTAGTAATTTTTATTTCGTTTCGAACTTTCTGGGCAGTACGTCGTTAGATGCCCTGCAGCCCCATCACTTTAGGTTATTATACCTACTGGCTAAGTCATGCCTGAGCATTTCGTCCATTCTCTTGGATAATTTGCAAAAATACGGCTCATACAAGGTTGGAACACTTTTCAAGGGAATTTCCTATTTTCCCCGTAAAACTCAGGGAAAATGGTAGGTTCAGAGCCAAATTTACAAGAAACTGAGAGGCTGCATTTTAAGGCTTAAAGTTTGGCGTCTTTACAATATGAAGTGGTTTAAAGGATTGGTATCGCTTCATCATTTCATCCAAATTCAAATTATTTTCCAACGGCTTCATCTGTAAATGTCATGATTAGGAGATGTAACCAGTTAAAAATTCTTCTACCAAGTCTAGGTCAGGGTAAAAATGTAAGGGGAAAGATCGGATTATTGTCTCAAAAACCTGGGAAAATCAGGGAAAATCATTCCCCAATAGTTTCAACCCTGAAGAAGACGAATCTGCCATCAAAAAACTCCTAGGTCGCTTTTAGGAAAATATATACGATCATAAGAGAGGTCAGAAGAGTTGGTCGTTGACGGAGACAGTTTTAAAATTTGGGAAAGAATTCATGATTACAGTGCTTGTTGAAACAGTTCTATAGGAAGTGGCAGCAGAAGGCGATTTTTGTTTTTCGTTAATGCGAAATGCACGAGTTGCTGATGTAAAGTAAAAGTATACAAAGTAGCACTGTGTTTTGATGCATTTTATAAACCCCGGTTTTCTGTCGCCGGTCACTTATTTTGTCGCCGGTTTTTCGCCGGTTTTTATCTCAGCTTTCGCCGGTCGTGTTGTTTCAGGTTGGCAACACTGGTTCTTAGTACTTTTACAATCACCAATGCGATGACTGCTAGACATACAGTTGAAGCAGAGTTTCTTTTCTGAACATTGCTTCTTGCGATCGTTGGGCGTCGGATACTTTGGGCATTCGCTGGGCCAGTGACTACCATTGCAGAGCTGGCACATCGGCGGTTTCGTTTGAGAGGACCGAGAGCCACGGTGGCTATTCGTAGCAAGGTTACTTGAAGCGAGGTTCATGGTTGTGAAGACGCGGCCATGGCTTTGGTTGCTTGCTGGGTTCCGAGCAGGGGACCGATTTCTGATGCGGTCGGACCTTTCTACTTCAGGGGGCGACGCAGTATTACGAGAGCTATGTTCCATGTATTCTGAGGTTTCGATATGATTTTTGAGTAGGACGATCAGGGACTCGACGGTGAACGGCTTCTTTCTGTTTTCCTTGAACAACTTCATTGCGAGACTCGATTGGAGCAGGTCTTTGAGCATGATTGCGAGGCTAGGATCGTTTTGAATGGGGACGCCAAGAGCATTGAGCGAATTATAGCTTGCATTCAACTCGTCAAAGAAATTACGCAGCGCGCGTGCCTCGTCCTTAGGTGCCTTGAGTGCGTGAATATTCTGCAGATGTTTTGTGACTATGAGATCTTTCTTCCCAAAACGATCTTCGATCGTTTTCAAAGCGACGGCGTAGTTCTCGCTCGTCACGGATAACCCTTCGATAGCCCTAGCGGCCGGACTTCCCTCTTTCAGGCGGGACTTTAGATAGTGAAGTTTTAAGACATCCGAGAGATCCTCCTGACTATGCACACAAGCCTTAAAGGCGTCCATGAACTCCTGGTACTTGGAGGGGGTCCCGTCAAACATAGGGGGCTCAAAAGAAGGCAATCGTACCTTGTTTCCCCTTTGGACCACTGGAGGCGCGGCGGGAGCTTCAGGAATAGCCAGACGTCGCCGTTCGTTTTCCATCTGAATTTCGTGAAGTTCGCGGCGACGTTGCCTTTCTTCTTCTTCGGCAGCCAAGCGCCGTTCCCGATCTTCGGTTTCAGCAGCGAGTCGTCGCTCTTCGTGTTCTAGTCTGATTCGCCGTTCACGTTCTTCATCGCGTCGTCGGCGTTCAATTTCGGCGTTCTCAATTTCCTTCTCTTCCGCTTTAAATCGATGGTCGATCGGCCGAATCGTCATGTCAAAGTCGATAGTAATTTCGTTGACCTGGCTCGAGATATCGTCGTAGAATTGGATTTCTTCTGAGAAACCAGGCGCGTTTTCGTCGTCTGCATCCAAGACGAAGCTATCGTATTTTTGCTTGTAATTGTCGAAAGTTCGAACGAGTTTTAGCCGACTTGTTTCGAGTTCCGTCTTGAGCCATTGCAGATCTTTCAGTTCAGTTCGTTTGTACGCCTCGAGATCGATGTTGGACTTAATTGAATCGATGGCGTCGTTGATTCGTTTCCGAGCAGGGCCGATTTGCTGACGGCACTTCGATGCCATCTTCACACCGCACCGCCGTCTTCTGGACGAACCAGTCGACGAGGGGCGAGGCGAAGATTAGATGAGAACCACGTTCTGCTACCACTTGTAGCGAGAGCGACGTCGTGGAAGCGTAGTTGGAGAGAGCGACGAGATAACCGACTGTTCAGGTCGGCTAGAGGAGAGAGACTGAATATATCACAGCTTCGTTACACTGTCTTTTACGGACAAAGATAAGCAGGCGACCACTCTGGTCGGAGACAGAACGAAGAGACTGAGCCACAGGAAAGCGAGCTAAGCATAAAAAGGAAAGAATCACATCGTTAAGTCACAAATCGACCATGCTTCTCCTGGGCTGTAATGTGAGCCTTGAAATCCATCGCGCTCCGTCGCGACAAGGCCAGAATTGGTTTCGTCGAAGCTGGTATTTTACCAAAAGATGAACATTTGGCGCGTCAGTTTCAGTTGGAGAAACCTCGATACATAATGAAGGATGATCTTCTGGTGCATATTATGCGGTGGAGTAAGAACGCTGAGCCGGTTTTACAAGTGGTCATTCCTCGGAATTTGACAGGTCACATACTTCAGCAGTGCCATAGCGATGCCTTTGCAGCACATTTTGGCATAGGCAAGACATTTGATAAAGTCACACAGCGATACTACTGGGATGGTTATTTCCAAGATGTTTAAAGATATGTCAAACAGTGTTCATGGTGCGCTCGTTTTAAAAACCCAACTCGTAAGAACACAGCACCTCTACAGCCAATGCCGGCCACAACAGTCCCTTGGGAACGAGTGGGAGTTGACCTGATGGGCCCACTGCCACGTACCAAAAGGGAAATGAGTATATTGTTGTGTTCACGAATCACTTCACACGGTGGGTAGAGGCAGTGCCGTTTCCCAACAAGGAAACACGGACGGTAGCAATAGCATTTGTGCGAGAGATTTCGTGCAGATACGGAAGCTGCAAGGAGCTAGTATCTGACAGAGGTAAAGAGTTCCTATCAAACCTAATGCAGGAAGTTTGTCAGCTCTGCGATATTAAGAAAAAGAATACGACAGCCTATCACCTTATGTGCAACGGGCTGACCGAACGTTTTAACAAAGTTTTGGGAACGCTGTTAGGTATCCACACGCAGCAGTTTGGCACGGACTGGGATACAGCTTTGCCGCTTTTATTGTTTGCGTATCGGTCTTCAGTTCAATCATCTGTTAAATATTCACCGTATAGAATCTTATTCGGTAGGGAACCGCGTATCCCCGGGGAGCTGTCGGTGCAAATAACTGAGAGAAAGAAAACAAAGGATTATGCGGATGACATTGCCACAGGTTTAGAAACTATGAAAGCAGTCATACGAAGAAATTTGCACGAAGCACAGGAGAGGCAGAGTCGTCATTATGATAAGGATAAGGAATGCATGGAGTTTTCCATCAATAATTTGGTATGGCTGCAAGCGGTACCTAAGGGCCAAGGTCAGAAGTTACAGGCTAAATGGGAAGGGCCATATATAATCTTGGCGAAACCAAGCGCAGTGGACAGTGTGATACGATTGTGGAATCAGCCCACGGCTCCGCGGAAATTAGTGCACAACAATCGACTGAAACCATGTCACGCACCTTGGCAATTACCCCCAGGAAATGATGAGGAAGATGACGAAATTTTTTTGGATTTAGGAAATACGAAGTCGACGGTGGAACCGCCACCGGGCCAACAGGAAATACAACAGCAGGTACCACGGGAAACAGAAGTGCCAAGGCAGTCGATAGAGCAGGGGACGCCCAACCCTGCGATGCAACCACATTTGCGACAGCAACAGGAGAGCACAGATAAAGGGGGGTCACCAGAGTTTCAGACGCCGCCAACATCGCCAGTCAAGAGCGGGAGGCCAGAAGCTTCAAAGTCGCCGTCGCCATTAGCTGTTCATCGCACGTCACCAGCGCAGGACAACAGCAACCAATTGGCACCTGGACGGCTCTGCGAGGCAGAGTCGATGACGACGGAGGTTAAACGAGTCGCTGACAGTAACACCGTACCATCAACCTCGGCGGAACCAGCCGCACCTCAAGCGTTTCAGCCTAAACCACGCCGCTCCGGTTTGCGGTCAAATCCACAGCAAACTCGACGTTATCAAGCTCAAGATTGGAGGAAATAACAGACGGTCGAGGACGACTCGTCTCAATGCCCCGGCGTGTGCAATGTCGGTTCCTTGCGCTACGTCAGTGGATATTTTGGTGCGGGGGCAAGGTCCAATCAGGATAGGATATGACGGAACCACGCTCGTAATTCGAGTCAGTAGAGGGCATTTTGCATAATGCGGTAGGACCTGATTTAGGTGTGCACAAACATGTTGTTCGTGAGTCAAGGGGATCCAACCCCCCCCCCCCCCCCTATGGTTAGTATGTAAGTGTGATTTGCATTTCGACCAACTTGCTGGGCGACCTAGGAATTTCTATGGTGTGTAAGATCAGGTCGTTTGTGATGGGTTAGGAAACTGGTTGCGCCCTATACCCATGTGTATTAGAAATGTATATAAGGAGCCCATTTTGCCATGCTCAGTCAGTAGTAGAGTTGCAGTCACTAGCTGGTACGTCGTATTTATTCGTGGTCTTCGTATTTCTCACTTGTGTGTCGGCCGTAGTAAAAGACTTCGTGTGATTGCCCGTTGTCGGTTTGGACCATGTTCCGTGCCTCGAGTGGACGCCGATTCCGTCCTAATCCAACTCGGTCTTTGGGTAAGCAGTCTTGTTGAGTGTAACCGTTTACTGTGTCCGTATTAGGCTAGGCCAGTAAACAACGTTACATTGATGTGACTTTTACTTCCAGATGATGTTTTCCCTCACCTTTTGCTACCTGAATGATGGGTCGCCTTTTCGCCCACCATCTCTTCCTGGTGGATAGCCTGTGAAAAAAGGAGATGAGTCGTTATGCCATCACATAGCCGCAGTGATGTATTGGAGACAAGGATGGTATTCATGGCCAACAAGGGGAATGGGGCATATTGCCCTGTCCTACAGTACAGTACATTGTAGAGACAGCAGTCAAATTTGTGACATGCCGAAGATGATTGTCCAAGTGGCCCTTGGAACCACAGGGTGGTGAAGGTTACCTCATTCTGGGTGGGGACTCACCTCGCGACGAGCACTGAATGCGTCGAGTGCCATCATTTGGATACAAAGGCACACGAAAAACAGAGCCGCGTACATCCTTGATTCCTTCCCCAAACAATTTCTGAATAAAATCTAGTCTGCAGAAAACAGGATATGAAGCCTTGTTTTTATAGCGAAGCAAGCTTTAGATGGAAACAATAAAAAAATGTTTTCGCTGAGATGGCAGCGCCGTGGAAATCCATTTTGAGTGCACATATGTGCGACCTTTCTGAAGCTTTTCGTACAAGTTGTTCATACTGTGCGTTGCCATGTGTCAGGTGTTTTAAAAAGTACATAAAATAATCTTTTGAGCGGTCGTAGGGCAGGGCATTTTACAGTGGCATAATTTAGTGAGCAATGAGAGTTAAAAGGTTTTAAAACTAATACTGTATTTTATTCAAAAAGTGTGAAATGATTTTTGTTACACTTTTGAAAAAAAAAGTTGTCTTTAGGTTCAGCAAAAGGTGTCCCAGTATGCGTAATATGCACAGTTTCGGTTCTGTTTCAATGGATCTGTTTGAAGAGATATACTGTAGATAGTTAGTTGGGGGGATTGTGCGTCAGGAGGGCCCGCGCATTGTTTAGAAAAAGTGGGTCAGATAATTACTCGCTCGCTGTCAAGAGGGCCCGCGTGATTTTTTCTCAGCTGTTTAAGTGCAATGCAAAGCTCATGGTGGCGCAATATATGGTAGGTCTTTATCAGGCAAGCACTAAGCAAGAAAGCAAAAACAGAAACTGAAACAAGATGAAGTCATAAAACTAAAAATAGAAACTTTTCCACAACGATCTGCCTAATGAATTGAATTAGTATCGCCGATTCGCCTACGTTGTACGCGAAGATAATGACGAATGCAAGCTGTCGAACTGCATGCCCATTTCTGTCGAACTGGAGCAATATTTGAGGATCGACATTTCGATTCCAGAATTGAGCAACTGCATTTAGGAATAGAGCCTTTTCATTGGTGATCTGATCATGCAAGTGGGCATAAACTGGATTCATCGGTTTAGGATTTTCTCGATTGGCGAAAAGCTTCCGAACGCGTTGCTGAACTCGGTTGTGCTCTTGCTGCAACGCGTGTGAAAAATTACGTAGTGCAGGAGACCACATATCTTCACACTGTTAGGTGATATGGAAAAATAAGAATCAAAACATGGTTGACGTTGTCATACTTCGTTTTTATGTCTGAACAAAGCAGCAGTCATCGCAGGCTACAACCTTTCATGCTACAAACAGTTCTATGGGTCAGGGAGGAGGCTATAGAGTTTCTTTTTTAACTGCCTCTGGATGTGTTGCGAATGACGTCAGTTTTTGTAACTTTGTCTTTGACTCTGACGCAGGCCCCAAAAAATTTTTGACATTGACACTAACATTGATAATGGGTCCGAAACTTTTATGGCTCTGACTTTGACTTTGACGGAGCAAAAAAGCTTGATTTTGACATCGACATCGACTCAAAATGAACCTTTTTCAAAAAATTTTCACAAAGGCTCTGTGGACAAACCGCCCTATTCCACTAATGTGTTCAACCATGTCGTGCGCCTCTACACAGCATTAGCACAAGGCTGGAGACGAAGGAAGGCGACGGCCGAGCCTGTCTTGGTGAAGAGGACGGTCTAAAGCTTGTCTTGTTTTTGACTCACGTTGGGCTGACAGGTCCAGTAAGCGCTCTCTACATACCTTGTCCGCACCACAGCTCAGCGAACTTTGTTACACTATATGAGACTACCGAGTAAACAGACAGACTATGAATTTCCCATATTCCTTTATCAAATCAAAGCGCGTTCGTAATTCTGGAGTTTTATCTTGTGTTATTGTCAGCGATACCCTTGCCACTACTTTTCCTATTCATCGGGGTTTTCGCCAGGGTAATCCGATTTCAGCTTGTTTATTTATTCTTGCGATGCAGGCCTTTGCCTCTCACTACAAATTTGAAATGACTGCTTCGTCTCTTGCGCTTGGATTTCGGGAGCTCCCTATTCTCCAATTTGCTTACGACATAGTCACTTACCTATGCTTCGTGCGGGTCAGTCAGGCGGGTTCTTCGCATTTTTCAGATTTTTGAAGGCCCTTCGGGTCAGAAGCTCAATGTGCGTAAGACCTTGATAATTATTGTGTAGAACGTATAGATCGTATAGAACATACATGATCAATAGGAAGACGTACAGCAGACGTCAAATCGAACAGCTTGCAAATCGGTTGCAATACTAACGTACTCCTACATAGCATTATCCGAGCCGCGTATGTACGTACAGACAGATGCTGGGCACAACTATTGACGAACGGACGAACCAGTTTATTCTTAAGAAGTGCATTCTTAAGAAGTGCACTAACTTGGATACAATCTTTGCAATAAGCCAGTATGCTGCTCAGACGAGCAGAGGAAGCAGGCGCCCCAAGAAGATTCAGGGTGGCGGAGGTGAGTTCTTATCCGTTCTGGCTCTGCGACCAGCCCTATCTTCGCCGACGTCATTCGCTAACCTGAACGGTGCTCCCCTCCGGGTTTCCATCCATCGTGCCCCAGCGGTGGAGCAATTCCGTTTTGGTCCCTATCTGCCGTTGGGAGGATCTCCTAAAATATGAATACGAATTACGGTTCGCCTGCTCCGCAGCAGTCGTGTTTTACCCTGGCGCCATTGGGTCTATACGTTGCGTGGTTGACAAAATCATTCTTTCATCTGCCGCAGTATCCCTTGGCCTATCGAACGATTTTTGACGTTAATGGCATCCCATTGGATAAGCCTTGGGCGTTGATGGACTGGCCTTCGCGCCAGCTGTTCGCTTCATTCGACGACTGGTTGAGCAGTGTGACTAGTCATCGATTTCAGGTGTCCCGCGCTATGTCGATCGCCCGGGTGCAGCAGCTGTCGCCATATCAGTCAAAATTTTTCTGGACTCTTCGCGCTGACCAGTTGGCCAGACGTCTCTAATATTTTGCACATAGCTTTCTTTTGCGCCTAGGAACATGTTACAATTTTTGGTTTTCCAAAATCCGACTTAACGTTTGGCGGTGTTCCCTTGTAAGTCAGAATGAAAACTCAGTTGCCAGGCTCGATCGACAAGGAACTTCTTTTAATTACCAAAAAGAGAAATTACAACATTTACAATAGACGAATGGAATGACCTGAAAACCCATGCGATATGAAAGTTCGAATACATCATACAGCGGTTTGTGTCATAAAGCCTCTAAATTAGCCCTGTAAGCGATTCCACTGGCAATCGACAGAGCCTCGTAGGTCAGCCAATGTTTACAGGAGGACAAAGATCTAGGTTCAGATGACGTGCACCCTCGAATTAGTTTGTAAGCTTCACTCCCTACTGGAAATACAGTACAGCTGCATTACGCGTTCAGATGTCGTAAAAAGTTTTTTCAGTTTGCCACAAAAAAAAACGCATTGGGAATAAAATAGAGCTCCTCCCTTCAGGTAACGATGAGGCCTTTTTGAAAAAGTAGAAACCCAAGGGCTAAGTTTGAGGAAATACTTTACCTACATATATTGGCTTCACAAAGAAGGAATAAAGGAAACAAAAAAGTACAAACTAACGTTTTCTTGTCTGACAAGATCCATACAAGCAAATATATTTGTTTTCCGTAACAAATCTACGTTGTTTCTTCGCATTTCGAATCGTGCTGTGGTCGTTGATTGTCATCCTAAAAAATGTAACAATAGAACACACGATACAAACACTATCAAAATCAGAAATATACTACCTTAGGATCGGTTTTGGCCAACTTTTCAAACATATGAGCATAAACTGCTTTTTGCCGTTTATGCTGCTCCGTGATTCCTGTTTTGCATTTAATGATATTCGCTTGAGCCGCCTTATTGTCTGGTTCTAACTCGAGTACCTGCTCATAATTTCTCATAGCATCTTCGAAATCATTTTGACTTTGATAAGCCTAAAACAGGTTAGACTTAGTCAGCATTAGACCGAGACGCAAAAATAAAACTTCAATCACATAGAAGTACAATTAAAGATCGGAAAAAGCAGATATTCTACACACCATAAATATACTGCATTACTATATGTACCTGACCACGACGATATAAAGCCTTCACATTTGTCGGATCATCTTCCAACACCTTGTCGCAATGTTTGATGGCCTCGACAGTTTCGTTAGTTTTCAAGAAGACCATCGCTAAATTATTGTGAGCGGCGCAGTAGAGCACATCGCGTTTACATTTCTTCGGACCTTCGAAATGTGTTTCGTGTTGTAACAAATCCAAAATGCGCTTATATTTTGACGCAGCCAACTTATTCTTCCCGCGCTAGAAGAGCAGATAAAAATTGAAGAGATTCGCAAAGGATTTCTGCAGGGGACTATGGCCCATTCTATTATCCATTTGAATGATCTTGGACGCTTCTAAAGCGGAAGTTAATTTAGTGCAGTTGCACCATGAAACATAAATTCATTGCCCTGCGACCTCAGGCTAGTGGTGGATCACATGTACTATGTCAGTGTGCAGTGGTAGTCAGTGTTCGTCAACCACTCTTGGTATCAGGGGTTCGCTAGAACAGAAAAGCCCCCGATACCAAGAATGATATCTGGTTTCGCCACCTCAAAATCTTTAAGTATACAAATTCTCCATTGGTGTTATTTACCTGAAAAAACTCAGTCCCACGCTGCTTCAACTTCTCAGCTTCCTCCAATTTTTCTTCGTCATTCATTTGCCAAGTATCCTTGGCCTTTTCAAATTCTTTCAACCAAATATCGAAACTCAATTCAGCAAAAGGCGGAATTGCGTACTGCTGGTTCCCATTCTTCCCATAACCCCATCTCGGTTTTACATTCACAACTGATCGTTCGCCGAAACGAAATCGCTTCAACGCTTTGTCCACACCTTCTGGCACACCCGCCTCACTGCCTTCGCCCAAAATGAATTGGATTTCTTCGTTGCGAAATTCACGCCCTTCGTGCATGCCGATGACGTGCACAGTGACTTTAGCCCCCTCGTTCGGTTGCTCGAATTTTTCGCCCTCTTTTTTCACACTACGCGTGATACTTTTGTCGTGATCGGGACTGATATCCTCGCCTTCCCACGAAATGAGCTCGATCTGAAAACAAGAAAAGCTGCACGCATGTGAATTATTGCGTGCCGGTTGGCCAACACAAACTTAGCCACGCCCCACTTTCCCGCAATTTGCGTATTTCTAACTTGATGGCGTGAAGGCGTTTTCTTAAAAAAACTGCTTGAATGAGAGGAAAGAAAAATTTACCTCAAAAATTAAAGTCGCATTGGGCGGGATCCGTGGTGGTGACCCGCCTTCACCGTAACCATACGCAGGCTTCACATAAATATCGCAAATCTCGCCTTTTTTCATCGTAGACACGGCCATGTCCCATCCTCTAATAACTTGGCCTGGCAGTCGGAAAAACTGATATAAATCAAACTCCCATACAGGAGCCAGCACAGTTTATATGAGACGGAAAACACGCATTTCTCAACAATGAAAAAGACTTACTTCGTCCAAGACTGAAATTGAAAACTTCATTGCGATCTCGACTAGAATCGAATTTCGTGCCATCAGTCAAGGTTCCGACGTAGTGCACAGAGATGGTATCGCCAGCTGACGGATGACCATGGCCTTGACCAGCGCGTTTTATCACCTTGAAAACACCTCCATTCTTTTCCTCGGTCAAATCAGTTGCGCCATCCGGAATTTGAAGCAGTTTTCCGGATGTCAAAGTTTTGTCGACGTCCAACGACTCATGATCAGTGTTTTTTTCGACTGCAGCCGAAGCCGAATTTCCATCATTTTCTCCCATTTCAATCAAAAACTAACCTCCCAAACAAAAACCGAAAAGTGCGGAGAGTATGGAGGAAAGAGCTACTAGTGCATGACAATGCAAGACGAAGACTTGCAAAATGATTAGTAAGTAGAGAGAAAAGAAATTTCGCGAAACTGCTCCGGCCTACAGCCAATATGACTTTTGCCGTTTTAGCGCCATGCATTTTGGCGTCGACTCATTCAGCGTCAAACAATTTGGCGGTAACTTTTCTAGCGAAGTAAAATTTTGGCGCCTTGATCAGATGGGGATTTCATTCGGCGCAATACCGTGCTCTCACTCTTATGCAAAATCAGCTATGTCGCTATTGTGAAAGACGCAGCAATGTCGTGTGTAAATGTCCCTAATTTGTATACTTTGCTAACTGCGAATCTGTTTTCTTTAAAATTGAATACGCGGCACGGCACCACTGTACACGAAGGTGCGTACATTCTCAAACAAAACAGGTTATAGTCACGGAAGCCTTATCGTTTTTCACCCATGCTTCTAATCAGTAATTTTTCCGACGTGGCTCGCTTATATCTATGTTTAATACTGAAATCATCGTCATCTTCGTAAAACTAGGAAAATCTTTAACCCATACAGGTAAAACACGATTCGGAAATGCGACAGTCAGCTGTAAATTAGAAATTAGAGATCGATGGGGGGGGGGGGGAGTAGGAAAGAGTTTAAGAAGGCGATCTGTTGACATACAAGACAAAATTAAAGTCAATCATACAGGCACTGCAAATTGCACATTAATCTGCAAAAACTGCGTCACATCTATTTCCAGTCTTTCAAACTATCCTGAAAGCAGAACAATGCGAAAATGATGGATCGATATTTCGATCCACAATTTGGCTGGCACGAAGTTGATATTGTATATGTTAACGTACCACATCGTCCATGGCGTGTTTTCAATCCACTAAGGCTCAAAATAATAAAATAATTAGACTAATATCAGATCACAATTGTACGTTGAAGGGCGCTTTTGCATTTTGTCTCCCAATCTCTTGAATCCAGTCCGTCCTAGCCTAGGCCTAAGGCTAAGGCTAAGCATATATCCAGCCTATCCCTAAGCCTATTGGGGGGTCAAAGTGCAAAAGTGCCCGTTAACGTAACAAGGAAAAACTCGCAACACTTTAATGAGCTTAGGAACAAATGATACGCATTTGATCTGACTCGCATATCTTCGACGGGCAGCCAAGAAAAAAGTCAAGCCAAATTCGGGAATCGCCGTCACAAAAGCCGTCAAAACTTTTGGCGCTTCCACACGAAGCCCTCCCACTTGTCGAACGCATTTCGCCGAAAAATAGGATCGCCAAAACACAAGACGCTCAGTCGGCCGGCGCTTGATAGAGAGCAGCAGTAACGAATGGCGCCAAAAGCACACAGCGTCAGGGTGATTGGCGATAAAAAAGCGCAGCCGAATAGAACGGCGCCAAAACGCCAGTCGCGGTAGCGGCTGTGCGCCACTGCTTCGCCTTACCATTGAGACTAAAGAATACACGCCAGCAACCATTTATAACAAATAACGAGAATTTCGAAAATTCAAATGAAAGTGGAGGTGGGTTCTGCTGAAAATCGTTAATAATTTTGAAGACATGCATGGCTGATGCGGCTCCAGTGCCTTACTTTATGCAATGTCTGTCCTGCGGATAGTCCACAGCAGCAGTTGCTTCACCAGATGTTGGGCTCTGATAGCAAGCAAGTCAGTTTGTTCCCGCTAAATCTTATGACGCAACAGTGCGAGAAATCAAGTGTGATCCATAGCATCTTTAGTCGCATGGCACATTAGCACGCTATGGCTGCGCTGCCGCACGCTCCCCATTGATGTGCAGAAGCATGGCGTCTTTTTTCAAAATTTGTTGGCAGGAAACTCATGGGCGGATCGGTTCGGTTAAATCGACCGAACCGAAAGAGGTGGAACCAAAATTTCGGTTCGAAGCATGGAATCAAAAATTGTTTCCATTCCAAGGCGCGCCAAGCAGCTGGTGTCGCGCAACCCCGGAGCAATCTGCATCTGGGGCATTATTTCGTGCAGACCTGGTAACACCTAGCTCGCTTAACTCATACCCCAGCCTAGTGGCAGTGAACGCGTGCTTGCGCGCGAGCATACTTAGCATTTTGATCAGGAGTTTTATAATTATACAGCAAAATGTGGCTTGCTTTCATTTTCTATGATGGAGATTTGCTATGCAGCATGCTTTGTGGAGGTAAAATATCACAGATAATGGTCTAAGCTGAGGCAAAATTTCACAGAAAAAACCAGTGCTCTAGAACAAAATAGTTGAACCGAACCGAAAGGTTTAGAGCTAAAACCGAACCGAACCGATTAGCTAGAACCTAAACTGAAACATATGGAACCGATCAAGCGTGACAGGAAACTACTGACTATTGTGATTGTCAGTAAGGAAAACCCCAAGTAGGAGCCAGGCTATGACCAAGAAAAAGCTCATTGAAAGCTACCCAGCATAGATATGCTCTCTTTTGTGCTTTACAGAAGGGTACCGCAGCCAAACTATATACAGCACCTGTGCCACTGCGGCCAACAAACTTGTGCGTACGTGTGCAAGGGAAGAATGAATTACGCCACTCTCCTGGTTGGCATCACGACGCAAGAATCGATAACACCGTGACAACGGACGAGATGGAAATGGCCGATACAACATTGAAGGTACGCCTTCTTGTTGTTAAGTAGTCGTAACAGTTTTCAGAGCTACTTTGTCATGGAGTTTACTTACTTGTATCATTTTCTTACAGCGATGGCAGTTGGGTTTATCACCAGCTTAATGTACTTTGGACATGATGGAATGGCAAAAAATTCTTTGTCGAGCCTCCTGGGAACATTGTTTTGGAAAAGTCAAGGGATGAAAGACGAGATAAAGCTGGTATGCGGTAAGTGTGCTTGTTAGTAACGCTGCAGTTTCCAATAGGGGAACAAACAATAACTTTAGCCTTGAGTGAGATTCTAGCCCGTCCATCTGGGAGATGGACAATTGAAACCCGCGAAGCCCAAATATTGTACGAAGCTGTGCATATTTTTTAGAGACGAAGTGACATACCGTAGATTGTAACCAAGGGCATCAAGCATGCACTTGTCAGTGAAAAAAAGTTCAGTTTCTTGAGAGCTCACTCCTTTGGTGCAGTAGTAACAATAAGCATTTATTCTGCTTATCGTATTAGAACTCCTATTTCTTGCCACCTTTTCAGGTGAAACTCAGCTGAGAAAGCATCTTTACGCTCAAAACCGTCTTCTCTGCTTTGTCACAACGAGTACTCATAGACGTCAACATCAGCGTGCTATTTTGGACACTTGGGCAGAACGATGCGATGTTACTATATTCATAATGGGCAGAAAAAAACTGCCGACAACGGCAGAATCGTCTCAGAGAACAAGTTGGCTATCAAACGCTTTCAGCAGTAGCACGCGGACTGCTACACTGGATATCGCTACCTCAAAAGGCCCTAATGCTGCTACTTCTAAACGAAAGGTGCCTTGCATTAAATATGATATTGAACACCTGACAACAAAACTAAAAATAGTATATTTTGACATGGTGGATGTGTACGCTAATTTATGGCAGAAAACTAAACTGGCATTTCAATATATCGTGGACAACGAAGAATTCGATTGGGTTTTGAAAGTGGATGATGATTCGTAAGTCTAATTTGTTTCCTGATTCAGGCTTGGACAGAAACAGCAGTGACAGAAAACTAGGTCTAATATTGAGGAGGAGAGCGCAATATATCAACTCGAATGTTTGATGCGCAGAATATTTCTGAATAAAGCGTGAAAACACACTTGCACTTGCCATGGTGGATGTGTACGCTAATATTTTTTTCCTGTCGTACATATACTGTACAGGTATACTAATTTCTAGTTTATCGAAGCTGTTTGTAAAGAACATGCATTTTGTGCACGACATATTTTCATAGCGTACATACTGTCTCGTATACATGTATATATCGATATATACAGATCGATACAGTATGTGAACTGTGTATTTGAAGGCATAGTTGCAGCTAGACATTTAACACTTTTCTCCATTTAGGTATGTTTTCATAGATAATCTCAGACTATTTATTTCTGACAAAGACTCAGCTGAACCAGCATATTATGGCTTTCATTACAAACCAAATGCTCCCAGTGGCTTCAACAGCGGTGGCCCAGGCTACATAATGAGTCGTCCAAATGCTGTCAAATTTGTGAAGCATATTCGCGATGCCTTAAGTATTAATGGCTCAACATGCCCAAAGGATTTGGATGCTGGCCCTGAAGACGTGTATATGGCTCACTGTTTGTATGCCTTAGGAATACGTCCAGGTGAAACGAGGGACGCTAAGGAGAGATACAGATTCATGCCCATCAAATTGCAAGCCGCCATCAGTCGAGAGGGTATTCCGGATTGGTTTTGGGGATTACTGCTGTATCCTTTTCCTAAAGTAAGCACAGCTAGCGCATTGTCATGTTAGTATTTGTTTCTCCCTGTTCTGCATGGTCATATGCTGACCTGAACACCCCACCATATGTAGTAGGTGTGCTTGGCCTGTGGAGAAGGTAGTTAATCTGATTGCCTTAATTGGCCGACTTATACACTGAGCAGTATATGGTTGACTTGACTGGCCGCCGCATACAGCGTATCAGTTGCTTCCGTTGGCCGCCCGATACTCTCCTCCAGGCGAGGCTGAAACCCGTCGTAGGTAACCTGCCTGGAGGGTTTTTGAGTCCATCCGCTCCGCGCGGTATCTTCTCCAATGTAGGGCTATCACGCCTATTACATGTATATAGCCACTTACACTTACATGAGGGTTTCCATCGTTATGAGAGCGAGACGTAATATACAGTACAAGTTTTTGATAACAAAGTTTAGTTTATCATGCATAAACACAAAGTTTTGCATACATGTATATATGTACTATGCGCATATACATATTATAAACGTCAAAAACGTATAATACATAGCACATAGTACCTAGTGTACACTATGTGTAGTAAATACAGCACACGTGATATATACAATGTGCTGTAGGTTTTTGTATGTCTTATCTATATATACTGTATATACACAAGGTCTGCTGAGAACTGCACTTCGAACACACTTCTTGCAGGAATCTTATTCTAGCGGAAGGTATTTCACCTTGTAGAGTGCAACAAGCATCAAATAATAACCCGTATTGCACTCAGTTTTCAAAATCTGATCGCGATTCAATTTTAGGGCTTGAATTGCTGTAGCGACACAGCCATCTCATTCCATTACATCAGCCCTGAATTCATGCGAGTTATGGAATATCTGAGCTATTATTTGCATCCATTTTCGGTCAGAAGTACTTGGCAAGAACAAGGAAGCTCACAGAAGATGCTCTTCGATCAATACTTCAATATGACTAGTGAAAGAAGTGCAATAAATATAACTACATCACAAGGGTGTGTTGGGTTACGCTAGTGATATTTCTGTGTGCCCGTACTTCGCTGCGGTGATTTTGTACGAGCTAACGGAAACGTATAAAAAAATAATTATGAATTTTTGATTGGTTGCGTGGTTTTTGATGGGATTTCTTCCTCATCTTCAGTAATTACGGCCAATTGACCATCTTTTTCGACATTTGTGTTTGCCATTTTCACACCTCACTCTCTGAAATGCGCATTCACTGCACTCTTGCACATGGCAAGGCTTCGAAATTCTTCCATTCGCGTAATGGTTGAAGGACGTGTTACAGAGCTATCAATAGCTCCGTCTCACCAGAAACGTCGTATATGCAGCACTGCCTTTTACTGTATGCTGTCCACAAAAATTTTGTTAGAATTTGTCAAAAGTGCTGGGGGTTAGGAATAACAACCAGAATTTTCAAAAAGGTCAGCAGGGGAAACTAAATTTATTGACCTAATTGATTTGTCTGATAACGCTATGTTCTAAAACAACAACAGCCTCATTTAATAAAAGTACCTAGTCTTCCCAAAACCATATAAGTTATCCCCTCGTATTGTAACCACATCATCACAAACGCACTGATTCACTGCACCGGAAGCTATGCATCTCGTGTTGGCCATCAGTTAACGCTAGGATCTCTTCGTCATCTTCAGTCAGCACGGCGAGTTGATCATCGTATTCGACATTTCTGTTCGTCATTTTCACACCCCATTCTCCGAAGTGCGCATTCACTTCACGCTTGCACATGGCTAATCTGCGAAATTCTTCCATTCGAAAATAGCACAATGGCTGAAGGACGGAATGCAGAGCTATCAACAACTGCGAAATCCATCTCGACTGCGTCCAAATCGTGGTTTGAAAACTGCCGTCATGTTCGTTCTGATAGGGTTGAGAAATATGAAAATATTGCATTATTTGAATCAGTGAATAAGGGACCAAAAATAACACATCAACCACTAGTACTAACCCTATAACCAACAGGTATTTATGTCTAACCAGCACTTGAAGTCGCCTTCTTTTCACTTCCATACCACCACTACTAATACTACCCCTAAATCGTAGTCCATCATTAGCGGGCGTCAACGATTTCAATGAATCAAATCGATGAAATTGTCTAACTCTGATCATAATCTGCGCATAGCACGTGAAAACCACTAAAATACAACTGGCGCACAAGACAATAACGGCGAATATGAAAGCATACTGTAACGATTCCTCCCCATCTCGCATGAGGTGCCTGGTCAAACGGCCATTTGCTTGGCTGATATTCATCCATACCAAACCATCCACACTGACATTTCGATGAATCATAGGACTACGCGGGGTGTAATTTCGGGTTAGCACACTGGATATACCGAAAATAATACACGCTAACCAACTGATAATCAAAAGAATGACAACAGCACGTCGACGGACAACGCGCCGATAGTAAAGTGGCCGTTTGACCACCACAAATTCATTAAATGTAAAAACTAATAAATTGAAAATGGTCAAAATGTTTAGGGATCGCATTTCGATTACCAAAAATTGCTTAATTCGTAAAAATTGCAGAAAAGTATACATTTCTTCCAATTCGAACCATTCCATTTCTGGTATAAACCACACTATCAGTGATATCGCCCGAATTAAATCGACTAAAGAACAATGAAAAACGAGAAGATAGAAAATATTTTTAAATATTTTTTGTTTATGCCAAAATAATGTGCCCATCACATAAAAGTTTAGAAAAATTGATAAAAATGCGAGGATTACACACGCACAGACTGCGCTTTTCCCAGTTGATTCAGAGTCGAAGAAAACAGGGCTGTCTGAATACGATTGATTTTCCAAGTCGTTGAATTGTATTTCCATCCAATCATGTGGGAATGAGGAGGGCGAGGAGAGGAAATTATCAGATTCGGAAGGAGGATATAAAAAATGATAATAATCCACAGAGAAAACTTCGTCTTCGTTCGTCTGCTCCATTGAAAATTCTTCTGATCTCTAAAAAGTGCTAAAAGATAGGTACCTTTCTAATTTTTTTCCTTTGAGTGATATGAAACCAGGAACAGATGCGATGTTATGAACCAGGCTAACTCGAGTCAGTCTACGAGCTTCCCATTGCTTGCATGAAAAGCTACTTCGACTTCATATACCACGTTTCACAAAATAAAAAAAGTTTTTTCTGTTCATTTACAATTCGCACGTTTCCCCGAGGTCATAAAACTGAGACGAGAAGAGAGAGAAAAAGGATTTAGGAAGGCTAAAACGTTGATCAAATCCAGTGCAAGTCTGTTACACGACCAAAGAGGTGGCCAATATCGAATGCGTGGACGCTTTAGAGCAGAGACGAGACAGTGATGAAGTTTTTTCTAATATCTAGTCTCTCACAATCAGTCTCTTATTCCCGACTAGACGCTGAAACATGGACGAAGGAGAACTGGCCACTGCTCGAGTGAGTGAACGGAAACGAGACATCAAATCCGAGCGACTAGTTGCTTGGCCGGAAATCCCGGGTCGTATTTGCTATGTCGGCAAATATGAGCAGGTGTTCCAACAAGGGTAGGGTCAGAAAGCAGATGCTATGTAAATGTATTGCGAGATTTATGAATGGAATGAGGATAGGTTACGTGTCCTGGCACATGATTGGCTCGAAGCCTGACACGAATGGGACACAGGTTTCTCGAAGTTTCAGACCTGCAGACATAATGTCGCTGAGATAGATCACTATAAGAGTGCATTCGCGCTAACACCATCACCCATGCGGTTTGATCCGCCTGAGTAAAAAGATGATTGGAGGCAGGTGCAGTCACACACTATTGTTGAGGGACATGGTACCCACGGCATTTGGTACGCCCTACCCTGTTCCCTCGGTCGCAGCTGCGAGGAGTCGAAATCGAATTTGTGGTTTCTTTTCTTACTATAATGTTTAGTCTCACAGTCAGTTTTGTTTGTTATAGGCAGGTTCCATGTAGTGTTAGAAATGACCTCAAGATCAAGATCAGAAATCTGTCAAAACCCCGATTGACCGACCCTTGCTCAAAGTCAGGGTCAAGGTCAGAAAATTTTTTTTGGGTCTGGTCAAGGGTCAGGGTCTGGTCAGAAAATTTTTTTAGGGTTCGGTCAAGGTCAGGGTCAGGTCAGAATTTCGTGGAATGTTGGTGAAAACATTTCAAGCTCCTGCCTTCCTGTGTAGGGATCTGGGGGAGGGGGGGGCAGTTTTACAGCTCTAAATCTCAAGGCATGTCCTAAATTCCAAGACACCCCCAAGTCATTTCACAAAGACAACCAGGAAACTGCTCCTCGACCACGAGCCGGGAATCCCCTCCTTTCTCGCCCAGTATTATCTCGGGATGCTGGTGCTGGCACATCATCATCCTGGATGCCCTCGTGTGGAGGTGCCCCTAGTGGAGACACACAGAGGACTGCTGGTTGGCTTCAGGCAAAAGGTTGACAAGTCCCGTGGGGAGCGAGCGGTGGGGGGGGGGGGGGGCAGCCAAATAAGAAATCCTGAGATGCGTCTCGAATTGAGCCCAAACCATTAAAACTATGGGCAAGGTTGGGTATGTCCTGCTACAGTAGGCATGTTCTGCATGAGGCGAGTGTCTCAAAACCCCTGTCACATGCTCACATCGTTGTTGTACTTGACAATCAAGTGTGGATGGAACACGAAGAAATACAAAAATACAATTATCCTATGTGAATTCGAGTAAATATCAGAAGTGCACGAATGAAAGTTACCCGCCAGAGTTCCAGAAATCCCTTGCTCCGTCCTTCGATCGAGTTGTTGGTTTTTCCAATTCTTTCAGCGACCAAGTTAACTTCTCGATAGAAAGAGGCCTAAAATTAGTAACTGTACAAATAAGGGCATGTAGTGTCAAGCTCTCAATATGACATTTAGACATTCGTTTTGTTTCGACCCCAAGACCAGGCCTCGTGTCTGACCTTCATGGAATTATGTAACCCTTGGGTATGCGTTGCAGTTGCCAGATAAGCTCGCGTATCAGCGACTGCTTTTGCTTCCATCGAAGCCAGTTGTTGGACTCGCACAAGTTACTGTGGTCGCATTCATAAAACTCCCACAAAATGACAACTTCAAACAAGTGGAGGGAAATTCTCTCAGCTACATCGTGCATGTAGTGTCTTTTTTTGAAAACGCCGATTTCGATCCGATTCGACAAACCCCATTAGATTTGGTGGTCACTGAGAACAATGCAAAAGCATACATTTTTATAATTTACCCGCACGATCGAAGCGGCATAAACATCAAAGCATTCGCAACAGATCCTAAGCGCCTGTCGCCTCTGGCCAAGGTGCTACATTCAATGCAGACATTGCAAAATCTGGATTTTCCCGTCTCAGTACTTCTCATTCATCGGCTGTCATAAATTTTGCCCACATTTGGTATGGTTGTAACTACGACAACGAGCTCTGGCAAAACGATGCAAGTTGGAAAAATTGGCTCAAATTCTGGCAAAACCCCCGTAGGAGTTCTGTAAGTTCTCAAAGAATAATGTCAATCCCACTTGTAACAATCTAAACCAGAAGAATAGCGATGCATCAACAGTGAATGAATAGCGGCCGCGGTGGTGCAGCGGTTCGGCATTCGTCTCTCCGTATTGCTTAGGAGCGAGTGGCTACTCGCCCCAGGTTCGATTCCCGGTGGTAGAGGTCGGTTTGGAAACCATACGTAAACCCACCACGCCGTTGGTGACCCACCTGGCACCCTAGGGGTGCTCCGAGTGGAGAGACGGAAACCAAACGAGGAGACAGTCCCGGCTGTGGAACACCGACAGGGTTCACAGCCAGCCCGCCCGCCATCGTCTTGTGTCTAGTCCAGGATGCCCGCGTGTGTGCAGGAACCCGCGCAGCCCTGCTTAGAAGGTTTGACTGCTGGCTAGGAAAAACGGGCTTCAGCCCACTAAAACTTGAAAAAAAAACAGTGACTGAATCACGCGCAATTGTTTGCCGGGTGATTGTTCGCTGGGTAACTTTTTGAGGATCCTTTTTTATGCGAAGATAAGGCAGCACCCTAGAATTTAAAATTGTCGACAGAGAACCCTGATCCTTTCCCTGAAAACACGAATAATGTCAGAAATACATTTAGAAAAACTAGTACCGTCGTGTAGGGTGACTTTGCCTGATTTTTAGGGGCAAGCTTATGATATTGTAGTCATAATGGGGTTCATGGCCTAACAGGTTGCTCATTAGCATAAGTCTCATTTATGCGTCTAACCAGTTTGGGCCTGTCTCGTTCTTTGCTTCATGTGGATGCCCTTTTTCCTACTCACTCTCTGTTGCTGCCTGTGCCAAGAACAGCCGCCTTCTCTTCGTCTCTTGTCTTCACGTAGACCGAACACCGGGTCAGACCCGTGGCAAGGTAGGATACCTACACGACCACAACTGGTGCGTCGGCCCGGTTCTTTCGTTCTGCCGATTTTTCTTTTTCCTTTAAAAGGTATCCAAGCAACACACGGCCGGTGGCTTGTGCATCAATCTCCCTGATCGATCGTCGACAATCTTTTTGGACAAAACGTGACTGGTGGTCAGCATCATTTGGTCAGTCAGTAGTCAGTTATTCGGACGTTTGTCAGTAGACGAGCGGTGGTCAATTCGGTCGTTCTCCAGTCGGGCAAGCAAGCGCAACTGGTCAGTGATCGCCAACACGCTCGTATCGTCAGTACAGCCGGTGGCTCGCTGATCACAGGTATGACAAGATTTTCTCTCTGAGTGTAGACACGGTGGATAAGGCGCAGGAGATATTTTTGGGAGAGACCAACAACCATCAGCGCTGGACTATTATCGGGTTGTTTTTGGCATCACTCCGGCTTCAGAGGCGAATGCTCTGGATCTCAGTGTGAAGGCCAGGTTGGCAGGACAGGCTCAGGATCAGCAGGGAGAGGGAGATGGCGATGGTTCGAATCTAGTGTTAGGACTTGATGACGTGGATCTCGCGCAGCAGTACTTTCTTTGTGATTTGCATCGTTTGCCTCAGAGGTACTTGATCAATTTCTGCGGACACAAGGGTATTTCTCTCGACAATCTTTTGGACAATTCTCGCATTGGTCGAGACGAACTGATCGTTCGAATTCGCGCTCGTTTCCGGGAAGACATTGCTCGTCTGAACCCAAATTTTTTGATTGATGATGCCTTTTTGGACGGCTGTAGGTTCGATCTTCTGTACGCCGACCCGCCCATGGGCAATCGTTCTCCTGGTCAGTCTTTTTCCCCAGTTCAAAATCTGACTCCGATACCTACTCGCGAGGGGTTGCCGCAGTTGGAACGTGACTTTCTGAATGCCGGGCCCACTCGTCATCCAGTGCAGTTTCAAGATCAGCGTCACAATTCGCCACCACTCAATCGTCGCGACGTCGACCAGCTTCGACCATCGATTGAGGAGAACATGCGTCAGTTGACAGAGTTGCATCACGCTCATTGTAAGCAGAAGGAACTCGAGGGTGAGATTCGTGATTTGAAAACTCGGTTGGCTCAACAGCAGGTTGCTGATCAGCGTAGCAGTAGTCGTGAGTCGGACAACAAAGATCGCATACTACATTCGCAGCTCCCAGAATCGTTGCTTCCGTATGTTCTTCAACCAACCGTGGTTACGCAACAGCCGAAGGCTGATCCGTCACGTGTACCTACGGCATCAGCTGCTTCTAAATCGTTTCGTCCAATCAAGCCAGAGGTTCCGCCGTTTGAGAATCTACAGTACCTACTCAACATTTCAGGGGATGGCTTGTTGCTTACGAAAATGGCGCGAGTATGATGGATTGGACTGATCACGATCGCGTGCGTGGTTTGTATCTGTATCTTCGAGGTCAGCCTTTGATCGATTTTTCGGAATGGCCGGATAGCGAGCGTGCTTGTTGGCAGGTTGTTCGAAATCGCCTACGTCGACTGTACATTCGCGAGGACACGGAGCAGACGCGAGTCGATGCTTTTCGAAACAGGAAGCAGGGTCATTCGGAATCAGTTCAGGAATTCGCATCGTAATTGCAGTCTTTAGCATCCAAAGCGTACCCGGACGTGCCGTCGTCATCTCGTGACAAGATGATTCGAGATACCATGCGTGTAAATCTACGTGCTGATGTCGCCGACAGGGTAGCTCAGGATCGCATGGGTAACAACTACACTCTCGACGAATTGATCAACGCCGCGCGTCATTGGGAATCCTATCTGAAATCAAGCCAGCAAAGTGCATCTACATCCGCAAAGACAGGGCTGCCTACATCTTTTATACCACCATCAGCACAGTATGGTACAATCTCTAGTGATTTTGCGCAGTTCCAGCGGCAGACTGGTTCGAGTGCACAGCAGGCATCGCCATCCGACCAACAATTGTGTTACTCGTGTCATCAGCTTGGTCACATCAGCCGTAACTGTTCGAGTGGTCGCATGCATCAGCGACAACAACAGCGCCCTCAGCAAATTTGCACATATTGCAAGCAGCCGGGTCACTTGATCGCTCACTGTCCAGTTCGTGTGCCATGTCCAGAATGTAATAGGTTTGGTCATAGCCGACGGTCTTGCCCTCAATTGCACAGTTCACGTGGTCGCGGTGGCGATCTTCCTACGTCCGGGGGACGTGGTTCATCATACCAGTATCAACCAACTTACTGTCCGCCTCAAGCTAGCGCGCACCCTCAACAGGCTTCGCAACAACAATATCAATACGCGACACCATCAGCACCACCGCCTGATGTGGGCATGCCGCAGCCACATCAGTCGCGACACTTGAACATGTTCTCTGGTATCATTCGACCACCGCAGTCGCCTCGTTTACTAGCATCATTGGCTCAGACTGTCATCTCAAATGCATATGGAGTCAACTACGAGAATTCATCTGGTTCAGTGGCTAAGCTAGTATCGTCACCCGAAGTTACGGTGCACGTCAACGGAGCCGAAGTCGTTGCTTTGGTCGATTCTGGTGCTGAGTTGTCTTTGGTTCACATCGACGTTCTACATCGCGGGAAGGTGCCTGTAAAGCTTTTCAAAGGGCTGTGGAGTTGCAAGGCTGCTACTGGCGACGAAGTTCCCCTTTTGGGTGTATCTTTGGTTGCTCTCACATTCGGCTCAGTGACCGTTGAGTGGCCAGTACACGTCATGTGTGGTAGTTATCGTGGCGCGATCATCGGTTCAAATTTCTTACATGCATTTGGTGCTGAAATTTCTTATGGATCAAATACAGTAAAATGCACGAGAGCACCGTTGGACGGACAGACAGTTCCATTCGTACAACCAGACTTGTGTCGAGCATCAGCGTATGTTCGCTTGATGAGACTCACTGCGGAACCGTTGAGGATTCCTCCTAGGAGTCAAAGAATTTTTCCAGCAAAAGTCGATGCTACCATGAAAGATGCTTTGGTGTTCACCCCGGATCCTGCTTTCGAAAAACAGTACAGTGTCGCGATTCCTACAGAGTTGGTCGAACCTGATGTGGATGGCTGCATTCCAGTGTGCGTGACTAACTTCCGTGATTCTGAATTGATTGTGACTGACAGTATACCTTGCGGACGGGTGGAGTCACCAGCGTACATCGAAGGGGAGGTATTGCACGTGGCTGACACCGTCAACTTAGCACCTAAGTCACTTCTAGCGCATATCCGATCTCGTTTTGGAGTCGAGGCATTCACTGGCAATGATCACACGCGCGGTGCGCTTGCTAGTGTACACAGAGCTCAAGGGAGTCACATGGAGGATGCAACTGATCGACACGTTCAAGAACTAGCGCAACGGTATCAAGAACCACCAAAGTCGGTACTTCCTCCTGAAGAGCAAGATCCAGCTCGCGTCAACCGACTGCGACCTAGGTTTGATATTTCATCCGAGTGTCTGAATGAGGAAGAGCGTGCTAGGGTCTTGGACTTGCTTTGTCATAATGCGGACATCTTCGCAGAATCTGACGCTGATTTGGGTTGCATGCCCGGCGTTCATCACTATATCGATACTGGAGACGCACCTCCTGTTCGCCGACAGCCTTATCGTGTCCCCCAAGCTAAGCAAGAGGAACTACGACGCCAGATCGACGCATGCTTGGAGACTGGGGTTTTGCAACACTCTTGCAGCGACTGGGCTGCCCCGGCACTATTGGTCAAAAAGGCAGATTCCTCATGGCGGTTTTGCGTGGACTATCGCGCGCTAAATGCAGTTACTAAAAAGGATGTTTTTCCATTACCTCGAATCGTAGACTTTGTTGAATCGTTTGCAAGGCAGTGTCATCTTTAGCGTATGCGATATGCAGTCTGGATATTGGCAAATTCCTTTAGATCCACGTTCTCGCGAGAAGACCGCGTTCATCTGCGAATATGGATTGTTTGAGTGGACTCGCATGCCTTTTGGCTTGACTAACGCACCGGCTACTTTTGCAAGAGCGGTGGACTTTCTTCTCGCTGGGTTGACTTGGAGACAGTGCTTGGCTTACCTGGACGATATTATCATCTTTTCCTCATCAGTCGATCATCACATCCATGATCTGCAGATGGTATTCGATCGATTTCGTGGTGCTAATCTGAAGCTCAAGCCCACAAAGTGCCACTTTGGTCGCGCAGAGGTTCCATCTTTGGGCCACATCGTTAGTCGACATGGTATTCGTCCGGACCCTGAGACCACAGCGCCATTACGCAACATGATCGAACCGACGGACCTCAGGTCACTCAGTTCGTTTTTGGGCTTGGCCAATCATTACCGCCGATTCGTCAAAAATTTTGCTGCTCTCGCGTCGCCTCTGTTTCACTTGCAAAAGAAGGGAGCTGCATTCGTATGGACTGAGCAGTGTTCGCGTGCTTTCAAAATTCTCCGTGATGTCTTGTTATCAGAACCTATTCTGCGCTTTCCAGATTTCAACTTGCCATTCGCGCTTAGTACAGATGCATCAGGCGAGGGACTGGGTGCAGTTTTGGAACAATATCATCCAGAAGAGCCAGACGCCCGGTGGGTCGTCGCATATGCATCTCGTTCACTCAGTTCAGCAGAGAAGAATTACAGCACGACAGATCGCGAAGCATTAGCAGTCTTCTTTGGAGTCAAGAAATTTCGCACTTATCTGATGGCTCGTCATTTCATTGTGTACACGGATCACCGTGCTTTGACTGCTTGGCATACAACAAAAGAGGTCGAAGATAGCCCGCGTTGGGGTCGTTTTGTTGAACGCTTGCAAGGGTACGATTTCAAAGTCGTCTATCAGCCTGGTAAAAATCACTGTCATGCGGATGCACTATCTCGCCTTCCAGTTGCATCTACATCGGACGTGCCCGTAGTCAATTTGGTTTCAGTTTCAGCGTGTTCCAACGCCAGGTTGGCAGCTTTGGAGGCAGAGACTGTGCAGGAAAATCAGATGAAGTCGGATAATCACGTTTCGGAGGATGAATTGGCTTTCATCGACGATACACTTTTGACAGAGGCTCAGCGCGAAGACCCCTTTCTGGGTCGTATTATCACCTTCCTGGAAACGAAGGAGGGAGAGGCAGGAGATCAGGAGTTGGCAAAGCTAGCGGAATCATACTTTCTTCAAAATGGACCTGGATCGGTTTTGCGTTATCATGTTATTTATCGCACTCGTGGTCGAGTCACGGAGGGTTCCGTCATCGCATTGCCAGTCAGTTTGCAACAAGAAGTCTTGGCAGCCTTTCATAATGATCCTTTAGCTGGTCACATGGGCGTAGATCGCACTTTTACACGTCTGAAACAGCGGGTGTATTGGTCAAGTATGCGCAAAGATGTTCACCAGTACTGCAAATCGTGTCTGATCTGCGCAAGAAGGAAGTCTCCTCATCAGTGGGGTAAAGCACCATTGATTTCGATTCCGGTTTGAGTACCATTCGAGCGAGTGAGCATGGACATCGTGGGACCGCTGACGACATCGCGTGCTGGCAACACATACATTTTGGTGCTCATCGATGCGTTCACGAAATGGCCGGAGGCATTCGCGATGGAAGATGCACGTGCAGAGACAATAGCGCGCATTTTCGTGGAGCATATTATTTGTCGCTTTGGATGTCCGCGCTCAATTTTAACTGATCTGGGTGCACAGTTCACATCGGAACTTATGAAAGGCATTTATCAGTTTCTGAATATTCGCAAACTGTCAACCACAGCTTATCATCCGCAGTGTGATGGTCAGGTCGAAAGATACAACAAAGTTTTGATCGATTGCATAGCCGTGTATACGAGTGCACATCAACAGGATTGGGACTTGTTTATTCCATTTGCCTTGTTCGCATTCCGCACGAGTGTTCATTCTTCGACCGGGTACTCGCCTGCAATGCTCGTGTATGGACGTGACATGGCTTTTCCATTGGATAGCGCGTTTGGGTTGGATAGCAGTCAACAATTTTTGCATATCGATTACGTGGTCCAGATGAAACAGCAGTTAGCGGAAGCGTACACTGTAGTCACTCAGGAAATCAAGAAAGCTCAACAAGCACAGGCTCGGCAGTACAACAAGTCGATTCATCAGATTCCCTTCAGAGTTGGCTCTCTGGTCATGATCAGGCGTTTGGCGGCATCTCGAGGTTTATCGACCGAACTACTGGACCGATTTTTGGGACCTTATCGTATTATCGCTATGCCATCACCAGTCACCGCATGTATCCGACCTATCATGCAACCTGGAGCAGACAAAGTGGTTCATGTCAATCACTTGCAACTGTACCAAGGCGAAGTTGGTGGTAAAACACATGCACCCGCGACAGAATCGGAATCGATAGCAGCGTGTTCAGCAGATGCAGTGCAAGATGACCAATGGGTCGATGTCGAAGACGGGGGTGAGGATCATTCGGATAACACTGGGTCAGTGACATATCAACCTGGATCTTTGGTATGGGCTAAAATGAAGTATCTGCCTTGGTGGCCTGCTCGCGTCTTGCCTGAATCGGAAGCGCTATGTCCCAAACCATCATCCAAAGGTCCGTGGGTCTTGGTCTGTTTCTTCAATGATCACGGCAGGCAGGCGTTTGTGCATCAGAAAGATACTGTGGAGTATTTCGCTAACAAAGATCGACTCTTCCCAAAGAAAAAGCACCTGCTAGTGGCTATGGCAGAACTGGAACAATTCGCGGAATCGCAAGCTCGCAATTTAGCTATAGAATCGGAGTGATTTTTGCAGCTCTGATAGAACTTTGTGTGTTGTGTTTTCGGTTTAGCGGCGGCTGTCCGGAGTGCATTACTTAATTTCTGTTGTCCTTCCAGAGTTTGAAATGATCACTAATCTTTATTTTTGTGTGGTTATAGATGAGTCACCGTTTCGGGCGTCAGTGTCGTTGGCGCCAGTCTGTCAGTCGTCCTCAATCCCGCCTGGTAGGCGCACCGTCGGGACGATTCACTCAAGCGACCAACAACTATCGTGGACGGCTATCGTCAGGGCTTCCTATAGCGACCCCTCCCTCGGCCCGAGATCTTCCTCCCTTGCCGGGTCCTGGATCAGAGGATCTGGATCCACAGTTCCCGAAATTTTGGGAGGCACCTTTGGAGGGCACCGCAGTTTCTAATCGAGAAAGGGATCTTTTGAAAGGGCTTATCGCGTCTACAGGTCCCCTGCCGTCCGTACCCTACGGGATTTCGATAATTCTGGGTTGTCTCGAAAGAACCTGCGTGAATTTGAGCATTCTTACTTGGTTTGGGCGGCTTGTTCCTTTTGGGAGGCAGGTTTGAATCGGAACAGATTCGAATTCTTATGCTTGCGACTCTTGGCTTTCCAGGGTCTAGTAAGGCATGAGGCGATTCCCCGTCTGGTCAAGCAGCGTCTTCGCCGTTTGGAGTTCGATTCTTTTTCGTGTGGCGCCTTGGTGGGGCCGCGGGAGGATCGGGATCGCACTTATCAACTCCTGGAGCCAGTTGAGGTTCGTTCAGAATGCTCCTCGCCGTCCTCATCCACAATTGAAATCGGTATATCGCCCGGTGGGCGTAGGCCATCACCCGCCAGTTATCAGTGGTCACCGTCACCGGAATCGGCTCAATTACCTCCTCATCGCCTCGCCTCTCAGTCTCCAAGTCCAAGCCCGCGTCCACGTTACGACCGTTTTCGTTCCTCCCGCCCTCGCTCACCATCTCCCTCGCGCAATGATCAGCAATCCAGCCACGGTCGCAGGGACCAGCATAAGCCCAGAAGCCATCACCGTCCACGCAGCAGTCGTCGTCGTCGTCGTTGATAACGTTGCTTTTTCTTTTTTTTTCCCTTTTTGCCCCATACGGTTTTGGTTTTGTTTGTTTTTGTTTTTAGATGTTTGGAGTGTTTCTTGGTGCACAACGGGGTGTGCACATACAGGAGGGGAAAATTGTAGTGATAATGGGGTTCATGGCCTAACAGGTTGCTCATTAGCATAAGTCTCATTTATGCGTCTAACCAGTTTGGGCCTGTCTCGTTCTTTGCTTCATGTGGATGCCCTTTTTCCTACTCACTTGCCTGTGCCAAGAACAGCCGCCTTCTCTTCGTCTCTTGTCTTCACGTAAACCGAACACCGGGTCAGACCCGTGGCAAGGTAGGATACCTACACGACTACAATATTTCAGTTTAAAAAAGCAAACGAAGTACAAAATCCATTTTTCAAAAGAAATCCTCGGAATTAGCGAGCCTTATCTGCTCCTCGTGACTCGATTGATAGAAAATTACTTGATACCGCTGATCTCCTTGCTTGATTAGCAATCTAGCGACTCCCGGAAACAGTACCCTTCTGCCGAAGTGAAAGTGACTGGAGGATGCGATAGAAGATTCGCCGCTATGCTTTGACTAGCGCATAATTCTAAACTCCAAATACGAGTACAGGCAAGTACATATGAGACGAACGATAGCAGCGGCTTGCAAAGGGCAGTCTACTGCATATGCGATAAAGGTAACGAAATGACTCCCTCCCATTGACCGAAAATACTCTGCCCTGGCGAACAATTGCCCGCATACCACACTGAATATATCACATCACACGAGCAGTCGAAGAAACATTGCGCATTTTTTTGCTTTGCCTGCGCTTATTGCAGACATTACTGCGGCTAAAATTTACTATCGGATAGTTCAGATCGGATGATCTGATCCGAATTGTTTGGACGGTTATATTTTGGATGGCGTCTGATCGAATAACCGATCTGATCCTATGTGGCATGTGACGTTATATGCCTTTTCATGTTGTAACCACGACACGATGTTGCTTGCTGCTGGCATCACTGACAGTATCATGCGCACGAGTCATTTGAAGGCCCTCACTGTACATTGACTGCTGTCCATATATTGATTAAAAGGGCGCTGCTACCTTCCCGTTTAATGCGCCTTGTACTAACACTAATCCTGTCGCAGGCCTGCCTTTTCGTGAGTGCAGCCCAGCCGACTACACTTGTTTCACATCACGGGCGGATCGGTTCGGTTCAATTCAATCGGTTCGGTTCGGTAACCGAAAGAGGTGGAACCGAAATTCCGCCTCTTTCAAAACAATTTTTGTGGAACCGAAATTCCGCGAATTTCGGTTCCACAAAAATTGTTTCGGTTCCATGGCACACCAAGCAGCGGGTGTTGCGCAATGATGGAGCAATGAAATTTTTGATTGCATTTTTTAGCACATATAATTTTTGACTATAGGCTCAGGGCCAATAAAATTTTGATTGGGTCTGATGTGAGAGCCAGCGCCCAGAGCCTTCCCCACGCAGCAGCACACGGGCAGAGGAACACTCGCTCGCTTGAGTCATACATAGCCTAACCTAGTGGAATTCAACGAGTGTGCTTGCGCGAGAACGTTGAGCATTTTTATCAGAACTCATATAAATCTCTGCTCTTGTTTGATATACAAAAATAGTTCGATGTCATGATTGAGCTTAAAATGTGGCTTGCTTTCATTTTCTGATGGTGATATACTTTGCAGGATGCTTTGCGGGGTAAAGTATCACAGATGATGGTCTACAGTAAGTTGAGGCTGAAGTGCTTGGGAAAAACTAGTGCTCTCAAACCGAAAAATTGAGCTGAACCGAAATGTTTGGAACCGAAACCGAAAGAACCGAGAACCGAACCGAACCGATTAGCTAAAACCGAAACATAAAACCGATCCGGCCGTGAGATTTTCACACTCATGCTAAACATGAAATTTCGATGTGCCTGCACTCCTGCAGTGTGTGTCGTCATAGTTCCTGGGCCTCGGAACTTTGGGATTTATTCCGATTGATTTGCCCATTCAGGATTCATTTTAACGCATGTCTTCTACAGAGATATACTTTTCTGTGGCGGACTGACATGCCGTAAATTCTAATTTTTCCGCGAGTGTTTGACCCTGGGGCGCAAGTGAGTGGACTTATGAATTAAATATGCGAGCAATGAACAGGAAAATCACGGCTTATCTTAACAGGTTATTTTCGTAAAGAAGTTAGCAAAATATTTGTTCTGCACATATCGCTCACGTACATATCTGAAACTACAAAAAAAATTAGTTTTATGAATGATGCTGAAATGTTTTAACTCAATTTTTAATCCACACTATAAGCCAATACAAGCTTAATTCTAACGCAAGCTACAGAAATTTCAATTAAACCAGCAAATTTCCTTCCACTGCACCTAACTCGATGGTAAGTCATGCTGATAATCATACAGCACATATCATACTGTACATCATGCTGATAATGTACATACTATCAACAAATCGCGACCAAAACCCCTAATCAACCGGCCTCGTGGCCTTGTGGGTTAGGCGTCTGCCTCTCACTCCAGGTGCGCAGTTACGTGCGAGTGTTCGACTCGCGGGCCGGTAAATCATTTCGTGTTAAATGTGTCCCTCCACCCTCGAGTGCGCATAAGCGTTTGGTGATGTGGTAGAACATGAACATCCCTACTCTGTGTGTTACATTCTACATGCTGTGCTACAGGTAGTTCAGACTTTTTGGCCAGCTCGACTTGCGCCTCCTCGTTTCCATTGCCACCTCCAGGCAATGGGCCGCGGGGGGGAGGGGGCCGGGGGGAGGGGGGAGGAGGTGTGTGCTGAAATCATTATTTCTGCACCAGAACCCCAACCCCCTCCCCCCCCTCCTGGATGACTAGTCGGGGTGGACAAAGATGTATCGACATAGTTCCATCATAAAGCGCTTGATAAAAAGAAGAAAGGATGTCATACTCCGACTCCTGTCATTTTCGATTATCGATTTGCGACCGCAGTGTAAGATCGCAAAGTAAAATTTGGCGCAGTGTGGACTACGACAGATAACAATGGTGGGTCGAGCCTGAGGCCGATAGCCGATTTCTATAATGTATCTATTCACTTGGTCTGACACTTGCTTAAAATCTATGAGCCTACTGTATTTTGTGCTAGAATCGAACAGAATGCAAAAAATTGCGTGTCGCTCTGGTGCGCGCATCGAACTGATACGATTCCTGGTTGCTCGTGCCATGGCTTAAGCATCGGGCATATGAGGAACAGACTTTTTGGGGTGTAGGGACGACAATTTTCATACATGGACATATTCAGACAGCGTTGAGCTTCAAATTTCAACAATCAAAGAGCTTCGAGACATTTGTGCCGCATAGGAGTGACCGTTAATGATGTCATTGGAGAAATTGCGATTTGAAATAGAATTTTTTTAGATGCTAACATTAAATTGATGCACCCTCAAGTTTTTAAACCTCCCATCCTGTTACTTCCACTGCTATGGAACAGAATGAAAAAAGTAAGGGTACTTTTGCACACTGCGGCACAAAAGTTCTGTTAGTTTGAGACCTCCCTGAAGGCCACGGGTGCGAGGTCCAGTTGTATCATTCTGCGTGCCTTACACGTCCCTTTTTGATGTTATGAGCTTAGGCTTTTAGCAGTTGATCATTATACTGTGGGCGCCTTTCCATATAGCACAAAGCAGAAAGGTGCAGTAAAACTAAAATCGTTCATGATCCGAACTCCTTTCCACAAGCATGATATCCGTGGGCGGCGGACGATGAGGGAAACAAGGTACGCCTTTGAGTCCCATGACCGCCGTCCTGTTTATATGTAGGCTGCTATCTGTAGGGTCGCCAACAATCTTGCCTTCATCACCCGCTGTGATTATCGATGTTACTGTTCGGGCTAATTACTTGTGACAGGAAGTTCTAATTTCAGTTCGAGGGAGCACGGATATTGCGTCTGATGACACCATACCTTCGTCATTTTATGTACAGCACCTATCCGACCAATAATTCATCATAGTGAACGCTTTTTGAAGCGTTTAGTTTCGTTCCGCTGGGACTATTGATCGTAAAAGTTGAAAGAACCACATTCCATACACGTGGCCACTGTTGGGTCAGACCTCTGGTGGCATGTTGTAGTTTAAACTGCTGAGTGAGCGACCTATTTGGCATGTCAGAGTAGGCACCTCCGCCTCTCTTCGAACTGTCGCTCCTCAGCAAAACAGGATGGGATTGCCAGGCTCCAAACGTAACATCCTGTAAAACCCATAATAAGAAATAATAACAGGAAATCAGATGGCATTAGAGCAGGAGCGTTGGAGGAAGACCTATATCCCTTCGCGTCACTGCCGAATCTAGAATAACCCAGAGATTGAGATGTTTACGCAATTATCGTACGAGCTTCCCAAATCTAACAAGCGAGGAGAAGCGGGAGGAGTTGACCGATGTCGATAACAGGATGCCGGCTGCACCCGTCAGTATTTTATATGATTGACCCCTTTTGTTTGAGTGGGCGCCACCCGTGCACCGCAGCCACGACAAATGTTGGAACTCGCCAAAATGCACGCTTCAAAAAATGTTCCTTTTCGGGCATCTAAGGCCCCGTACGAGTTGCCGCATATTTCCTGCGATTATTTATTTCTATTCTGTTCTACTTTACTCTTACCGAAGCACATAAATGCGCACTCAAAACAGCAAGTACAAGGGATTGAGAATTCAAACAAAAGACAATAAAATGAATAAATGTGAAGATATAAAGATGAAATTATTTATGCAGCGAACTGTTTGCACCTGCAACTAGCGTAGTTCATGTGTTCAAACTGTAGCTTCCCACCTAAGTCAACCCTTGTCGGTCAGCGGTTGGGCCTGGCCGTGGATTGCTCAGCCAGTTCAACTCTGCCCACCGAGCACTGGTATGGAACTTCGTCTGCTACAGTCAGGACCTTCGACTTAAATCACAGGTCACCCTTTGGACAAAGCGGAATTCCCTCTGAGTTAGCCTCATAGTAAGATCACGGGCTGCGGGTGCGCACTGCACAGTCCTTATGGTTCTCTTTGACCAAAATCGAAATTCAACCTTGCTCTCAATCAAAGTCCTCCAAAGTTTTCGCGAAAGCTTGCCAAGCACTTATTCATTCAATGCCAGAGAGTTGTGAGTGTAAATGCGTGTAAGAGTGACCCAACTCGGTAATGTCATAAAATAGTTTGCGAGTGGAAATATTGCATTAGAGTTGCTGTTGTTGGGCCTGTCTCTCTGGGCGTGATGTTGCGTCGCCCACGCTAAAGTTTTCAACACGACCGTACCAGAGAAGATTCTTTAGAAATTCATTGAAGCAAACTTGCCAGGATCGCACTCTACAAACTATGTCAGAAAGCATACAGACGAATAATTCACATGATAGATGCCACTTCAGAATCCTATTTGTTACATGCCAGTGATAGAAATCTTTGCCTCCACAATATTGAGCACATACACACGCGTAAGAAATGAAATGTCAAACGCACACACAGCACGCACGCTGCAGCTTTGGTGAATTCAGCAAGTTGCTGTCGACGAAAGCGAAAAACCAGGAAAAATAAACCTGTGCTTTATACAGTGCAGCAAATTATAAGTAACAAGAAAGTAGAAAAGTAAGCACCAGAAAGCGAACACGAAGAATCACAAAAGTTACTTTCTAATACAGTAAAGCTACCTTATGACTAAGTCAGACACGTGTCACAAGACATGGTATCATGGTAAAGAACATTTTGCTATAAACCTTACGTAACCTTAATATAAAAGATTTGAGATATATCAATTCTAGCAGCTACGAAAAAGACACTCCAACACGCGAACATTATAGTACAGGGGAAACTGATTCTATTGATTTTCAACACAATCTTCTCAAATCCCATTTACCCGCAATATTTAAAATCGGGATTATAAAAACTAAAGCCTCTAAATTCTTCTTGATTGATTGTACGAAGTACAGCCTGATCGACAGGTGTCAACACGGGATCCTCTTTGGTAAAATCAGCGTCAAAATTACTGGCGTCTTTTTTCGATTTCTGAAAAAAATAAATACCCGTAAATTACATACGAGTTCTAAAATAGAAGGACTCACAATTTTTGGTTTAAATGGTGGTTTGCATTTTTTCGCTTCCAAACCTTCCCAATCGACGTCCTTGAAAAATGGATGAGCACGAATGGCATCCTCGCCGCCTTGCGATGCAACGCATCCTAATCTCTTCAGAGGATTTTTTGTCATAAACTGAAAAGAATGACAAAATGTAATCAGCGAATTCTATTCTCATGCTTGTCTCTGCAACACTAAACTTACGCCTTTCAAGATAGCCACAGCCTCCTTGCTTAGCCAAACTGGGTACAGGACGTCGTCGTGCAGAATAGCCTCGAACAGATCTTCCTCGTTGTCGGCCTCGAACGGGGGTTGACCAGCCATCATTTCGTACATGAGCACCCCGAGTGCCCACCAGTCCACGGAAGCACCGTATTCCAGTTCTTGAAGGATCTAAAATGACGATTTCTCATGTATATCGTCCTACACATACAGAAAATTATACGATACCTCTGGGGCTATATAATCCGGGGTCCCGCAGAACGTCGCTGTCAGCGCGCCATCTCGAATTCCTTCTTTGCACATACCGAAATCGGCTAGTTTGACATGGCCTTCCGAATCGAGTAAGATATTGTCCAGTTTCAAGTCTCTGAAAAAGAAATCCAAAGTTTATGTTCGACTGGCTCATATTGCATCCACCCATGTCATTCGAGCTCTATGTACATGCGCATGGAGAGAGCAAACAATATGGCGGGCTATTTTGCGACAGGCCGAGTGAAATCTAGCTTAATCAAGCACTGAGAATTCTGCTATGTCAGCTGTCTATGTTTGCTTACCTGTAAATAACTCCATGCCGATGTAAGTACTGTAATGCGCAAGTGACCTCAGCCGCGTAGAAACGCGCTCTCGGTTCATCGAACTTTCTAGCGCGCTGGATTTGAAACATGAGATCGCCTCCGTTAACGTATTCCATCACAAAAAACAAACGGTCCTGAAAATTTTCAATTTAAGTTTGAAAATGCCAAAAAATAAAAAAAATTTGTATACCTTTGTTTGGAAGCAAGAATGTAAAGCTGTCAGGAATGGATGTTTAGCAGCCAATGATAGAATCCTCTTTTCCACCATCGTGCAATCCACATCGTCGTCTTGCAGGATAACATCTTTCTTCAATATTTTGATGGCGTAGACTTCTTCGGTTCCACGCTTTTCGGCCAACATGACTTTACCAAAGCTACCTTTGCCCAATACTTTCAAAAATAAGAAGTCGTGAAGGCCAGTCTTGCTCAATGCTTGCCTATCGGCCGCACCCAATGAGGGTGCCGAGTTACTGCCCAGATTTCCACCGCCTTCTTCCTCGTTCAATGGACTAAGACTGCCCGCCGATCGATCGCTGTCCTCGCTGACCGAATGACCCGGCAGTGGAACGCTGCATGAACGAGCGTCCAACAAACCAGGGCGCTCCTCGCTCACGGACGTCTGAAAAATGCACCAGATCAAGATTCTAAAAGAACAAGGAATGGGGAAGCTGGTAAAAATGCACGCAGGCTGAAAAATGGGTTCTACTGTAAAATCAGTCACAAAAACGTATCGAGGCACTTGAAAATCAAAGTAGACTTTGCAACGTTCGCATTTTTGGAAAGTTACAGAAGTACAGAACAGAAGGTTCATAGAAGCATTTTAAAAAAGTATCACAGCCCAATATTTGCAGAACAGAAAACAAATACGATTTTTCTTGCACCGACTCCTTTTTTGATTGTTTGTTTGATTGCACCAGGCTAGAGAAACTCGCCTGCTAGGAGATTTTTGTAATCAAAAATTTAGATTGCATTTTCTGATCACTTTGGCAAATGTGCAAAAGCATCCTTGCTATTCTGAGCGAAACTATATCGTCTTAAACGTTTCAAAAAATTGGGCATACCCTGGCTAATTCTTGGGCCACTTTTTCCAAAGTAAAAGAAAAAATTCTCAAAACGGTTAGGAGAGGTGTGGTGAGAATCGTTTTCTCAGTCACCACGATCAATCGACGTTCGATGGTTTTGGCAATCAGTCGCCATGGGTACATGTACAGTACCAAACCATTTTGGATTAAACAACGACACGATAACAGCAAGTGCATAGTTTCTCATTTAGAAAACATAAGACTGCCGCCACCAGTTGACTGAGACGATAACATTGAGCAGGCTTCGCGCTGCAAGACGATTGATGTGAAATTTGAAAAAAGAGATAAGAAATGGACGAAAGAAGGCTGTCGAATAAGGCCCGTATGCTGTAGGCATTGTCGACTCAATAAACAACACCATGCAATGTCTCTAAGTCAACAAGAGCGAAAACAGCGAGAGAAAATTGGGTTTGAGAAAATTTTAACTACGGACTGCCTAGTTCATGTTATCTCATAGCTAGTCAAGGTGGAACAGGCACGTGTAACTCGTGTGCGAAATGTGCAAAAAGGGTGTGCCCACTGCAACCTTGGAAGAAAACTGCAAAAACTGGGGATGAGTTGGAAATTATTCAACCAGCGTGCACAGGAGCAAACAAGTCGAAACGACAGGTGATAAGAATGTGATTGATTGACATTACGAAGCTTACAGATAATTGGCCACGTTTTCCTCTTTTTCCTTCGTCCTGCAACGTGTGCTTATTAGGCAGATTGGCTCAGGGCCTTTTTTTAGGTCTACGGCGACTGGGATAAGAGTGATTGAAAGATCCTGTCAGGCAAGCATCCTGGAATTAGACGCGCTAGCACATCTGCCCTTATCTCAAACAGCGACAGAAAACACCTTTCTCTAAAATATTAATAGAAACGTTAGATATTAAACTTGTCGCAGATAACTCACTTTTTTGGTTTGACTTTTATGCAATTTATCTCCAGATATGCCCATAGTGGCTAAGATTTTAGCCATTTCCTTCGCGTCAATGCCGCACGTGTTGGCCACATTTCTTTGACATCTTTTATGCACGTTCATATTGCAAGCTAAAAAATGAACCCTGCTATTTTCAGGCAAGAAAATCTGATATTGGTAGGGGATCACTTTTCTACAAGAATTTCAGCAAAAAAACCGCAAGTTGAAGAAAACACCGATCTTACTTTCGCACTGGAGACCCTGTTTGATGATTCCGTACAATAAAGAACCACAATGATCGCAAAATGTGGGCCTCTTATAGTTGTGCACAGTGAATCTGTGCGGAATATTTATATTAAATCGGGGTTGACCAGAATTCTGACTAGGCTAAAATCAGAAAAAACGCTTTACTTTCAATTTGTAAAATTCAGAGGTTGTGCGCTTGCGAGGAAATGACTATGTGCATCCAGGCAGGCAGCATTCTCCAATAGACTACATTTGGATAAGTAGAACGTTACGAGTCCCAGCTGTGTCGCGCTTTGACTGAGTAGGGGTCCCTGGGGACAATAAAAAGCGGCAGCGAGCTTCAATTTCGCTCCACAGTAAAAAATGGCGGTCATGCAAAGCCTAAGAAGGCAGAGGCGTGTCTGTATTACCTCATTCGCACTAGCGTCTTTACAACCAGGACATTTCCAGACGACGTCTTGATAGCATCGTTTATGCACAACCACTGTGCACACTGAAAAAGCTTAACGTTATGTCTTTTTTATGACAAGAAAAGGGCATTTCTTGGCATTTCATGTACAAAAGTTTCCATAACAAAACCAAGAGAGACATACCTTGACACTGATATCCTTGCTTTCCCAATCCCCTAAATAACTCTTTTGTGTAGCCAAAACTTAAACAAGAGGTAATTTTCTTACCAAATAAAGTCTTTGCAATGAGAGCAAAACGTGGGCTGCCGAAAATACGTAGCCATAAACTTGTGCCCGTTAGCCTGATGAATTCTTCGACGCATAGCTCCTCGACGTTGGTGGCCAATAAAGGCGCTTGACTTTTCTTTGAATTCTTTCCGCTCTTTACTCGCTTCAGCCGCATCTGAACAGTAGAACACGCAAAATATGACAGAAATCTATTAGGTAGCTGAAAACTACATATAAACTAAAAAAGAAGCTGCGAAATAGTATTTTGCTGTGCATAGCTGCTTTACTGTGATGTGATTTACGAGTGTGCATGTGTGTGTGATCAGGCGATGATCAAACGCGAGGCCACGTATAACGCGATGAAGGATAACCAAGTGTATCAGTGAGCTACAGTATGCCAAGGTAAAGCAGCTGTTCCACAAGTTGGCGTAGAATAATGGTACACATGCTATGCTATGTTTACTGTACATGCCATCATACCACACAGGATATCCTAAAGTAAACCGGAGTGGCAAAACTAATGTGACAAAGCACCTTCTTTGCTACCGCCTCTATGGAGGCTGCAAACCTTACCATTTGATGTGGATCCGTGCAGCTCGATAATGACTCGTAACCGGCCATGTGGCTCCAAATCGACCTGAAAATCAAGTGAATTACTAGGACAAAAACAATGTACAGTACAGTACTGACAGTAAGATCTATCATTTTATACAGAATGTGTACTTCACTGGGCGCCATTGCTTAATTCCTATTCACTGTTTGTCACTCTTCGAACTGTGCCATTGGTTAGAGTAAACCACTGAGGCATACTTTCAATGCCTCACAGTACACAGAATGCTTTATCAATGTGTACCAGGTTTGCGAACTTTTGATAGAAAAAACCTGTGTAACCAAGAATATACCGTGTAGCTCTTGTATGTTTTCATTATTATATTCATAACACGACCAAGTCTGTACACTTCATAAAATTGTTCTATGCACCCAAATGAATTTTAGAAGGGGAGAGGATACAGTCTTTTTAGTTTTTTGTGGTAGTAACATACGATATGCTGTAGAGTGCACAATACTTAAAAAAAAACCTATCAGCAAGCTTCACGGCGCAAGAACGAGTAACGTCTTATACTGTACGCCATGCTTAGACGTAGCTGCTAGAATTTCTTTTACCGTTATAGCATTGTATCAAGAACTGTCCATCGTTAGCTGTAAATTCTCGCCTGCATCCTTTCTTCTCTATCTGCTCAGCATTGTTCAAGAGAAAAAAATCCGAGTAGGAAAAAGGCTGCATGATGTTCAGAGAACTGAAACTGGTGAAATTTGAGAAGCAAAATGCATATTGCCTCTGAATGACGGTGATAGATCAAGTCCCCAAATATCTGCTTGCGTGGAGAAAGTATAAGCAGCATCCTTTAAAAACCCTATAAACAGCTCACTCTTGCATTTGCCTCGGGTCAATCATATAAAAAAAATTTTTCATCGGGATAATCGTGAGAAATTTGAAGTATTATAGTCAGGTGCGCAATATTATGGCTCTGTATCGACCATTTACCAAAATTCATGACTAGCTCATTTGGTAGTTTGTTCATTCAATTTTTGTTTTCAAAGTGAGTCATTTCGTAAGTGCTTTTACCTTCGCAGATAATGGTCGAGCGCCAATTAAAAATGCGAGTTTGACCGTAGTAAGCTCAATTTTGTTTTTAGTATGGTATATTCAATATTCTATTTTTGACCCCACCAATTATCTCTTTTGTTTGCAATTAGCCACGCAACCTTGTCACATCTTGCTGACATCAATGGGGTACTTTTAGTTTCGATAAGCTTATAGTTGGTTAGATGTCTATTCTTATATTTCTGAATGGAACACAAGAGACGAGCTAAGAAGTCCAAACACTTGCCCATGTAAAATGGCTAGTTTGATTAACTCAATTCACAGCCAAGTGTCATCTCTAATCAGCACAGTTGTGATGTAAAGAAAAGAGGCAAAGAAAAAGTTATATAGTGCTCTTTAAACGAGTGACAGAACAAATAAGAAATATGAAAAAATGTGTGACAAACAGCTTGCAATCTTCTCAAAGATTCGTAACTATATGCCTGGTTTTGGACGTCTGGCTCTGGTGAAAGTCGGGAAAAGCCATGCTTGGGGCGAATGCTTGAAAGGTCTGACGATATGATAAGAATAACAGCTCGATTTACAGAATATGACTTGCTTGCATGACGTGCCCTTCTCACGAATAAATGCAAAATTGACCTTTGAATTAGATGGAAGTGCCTAAGCTCAGGGCGATAAGCTTCTCAGTACAGTACATGAGAAAAATGTAACAAGAAAAGCGGGCCTATGTCGAGGTGAAGTTTTACCAGCTCACTCAGCTCACAGCGAGCACGTTTTCTTCAAGAAACAGGCTATGTAAAGTGGCACAAAAGTTTGAAGCTATCCAATTTGTATTGATTTCTGCCTTGAATTGTGTATATTTGGCGGAGAACGTTGGTGAAGGCGAATAAGGATTGTTAGAGCTCGTAAAAAGAAGGCGAATCAGAAACGGATGCTCGATAGGCTCAAACAAGCGACCCCTCTTAATTTTTGTGCTAATGTAATGAAAGGATACAAGTTTGAGAGAATTTAGTTTTTGTGCTTTGTGTATTGACTGGAATGTGAACCTGCGTTTGCTGTCTGCACAGCGCATATGCTGGGGACGAAAGGGCCTCGTTAAAAGAAGATCGAAATGAGAAAAATCGATAGGTTTCCTCTCTGCCACTCGTTCGTGAGCTTTGTTAACATTTCTGCACATGCTCGGCTCCCTTTCTTTTTCCTCCTCTCTCTTTCGTTTCGCCTCCCCTCCCTTTCTACACTCGACCACCAAATGAGAAAAGCGAGGGGCGGGCAGCTGGCGAGACGTGTCAGGTATCAGTCAGCAACAGGGAAAAGTAGCGGCTCGCGATAAATTGACGTCGCTGCCGGCGTTACCATTGCGCGAATTCCATTTCTACTACGCTTATACTTTCCAAGTGTCTAACATTCCTTTATCTACATACAACGCCGCGAGGACTCCGCGCCAAAAGCCTCTTTGGAACCCCCAAAAGAACGATGCGCATCGCATAGCTCATTCGGGAAAAAGAAAAGCGGGCAAAAAAGTTGAAAATAAGAAGGCCGACGTGCTTGATAAATAAGATGTGACACCTAACATTTTTACCCCGCTTCTCACCACCCGCATCCTCGCTTAGCATAGGGCGTAGAAAAGAGCAAAGTAAAAGAAAATAAATGAGTTAAAACTATGTTCTATATTGAGATAAATGCACACGAGCTTGCCACTTAGAAAGGCCGTCCAAGTAGAACACTAAGTTTATTATGACTAAAATCAATAACTAGGGCAAGAGCGAATATGTACTCGTTTCGACGGTGAACAACAGATCCTATATTATGGGTTTTTCGAGAAAAACTAGAAAATGCCTAAGTAACAAAATCACGTTGCTCTGATTCACATCGTCCAATAAGTTTCGTCAAGAAAAAAAAAAACTTGAAATAGTTTTTACTCGCAAATGAATTGTTAGGCTTTATGACCTAATCAGCAAAGAATTATGTCCAGGCAAACTGACCTTATCGAACTAATTCTGAAATAAAGCTCGGTTTAATCCCAGAATTTTGAATTCCATACTTCAGCTTTGTCAGGCTATTTGTCTTTGTTCAGTGAAAAACTAGTTTGAAACTAGTTTTTTACCTGACTTAAAGCTAGTTTAGTTAAGAAAAGACAGACCGTGCGGGCTCAGAATACTTTTGGGGAATTGACTTCAAAGTCTCATGATGACTGTACATACCCAAAAATCATTGACTTGTTTGCTTAAATCTTCGAATCCAATTCGAGCGTTGGCAACGAAATCGTCGGGTGGAATGGCTGTTTTGTGAAAAATAGTGAACCCGACTTGTTCTCCATTATGAACTTCGGATGAGAATTCTTCCTCCCATTTTGGATTAGCGCACTTGGACTTGGTGGTTGTATTTCCGACGTGATATTCGTCCACATCGATACTCACGTATGGATCTAAGATATTCATGGCCGATGTGGTGGCTGCCGCTTTCGCTCCAGCGCCAGGCACAACGGCCGTAGTCAGGGAATTGAATCGTGTCGACCATTCAGTCGGTCTCAGTTCGGCAGCTTCCACGATGCGAATTTTCACTGTACCATTAAACACGACCATGATCGATCGATCGACAAACAGATGAGCCTATTGCAAGATATTTGGCGTAAGGACAAGTTCGATATGAAGGCAGAATTCGGGTGACCAGAATCGGAATGTACAAAAGAGAATCGAAATGACGAGCGAATTCGACTAGGTTACAGGCCGGGGACAAATGAAGTGAGCGCTAATGATAAAAATGAGGAAGTTAAGTTAATGTGAATCGCCAATTATCCACACGCCAACCAGTCGTATAAAGTGTATTTGCGTCAGGGAAATATTCTAAATGGATCGCGTTTGGAAAGCGCACAAATAATTTTCGATGTATTGAAAGGGACGAATTTGGTAGAGTAATCACTAACCGATTTTAGGTGGCAGCAAAATTTGTTGCCTGTCGAAGCTATTGTCAGGCAAAGCGACACCCTTGGCTGCTTGCACCAAGTACCAAGATTGAATATGCGTCTCGATCTGGACGCCGAAGCAGAAACGGGCAGCTTCTCGTCGGGCGAGCAGCCTCGAGCACTGTTCAACTCGAACGGGTGTGTGTGTTCGTTGCCGCGTCCTCGTCGTATCGCTCGTCAATAGTGTGCAGAAAAGTGTGTAGGAAGCTGGCGGCGCCCCGGTCGTCGACCCTTCGTCATTATGCTAACAGCTAAAGCCGAAACGCTTATTCGCTCGCTCGTCGTCAAGTCGGTTGCTCTTAGGTGGCCAGCAGGCCGGCAGCAACCAGCTGAGAGAGCGTTTATGCACAAAAGAATTTTATAGCAAAGAGTAAACCGTGGCCACGCCTTCACTGATAAGCTGAAAACATAAAGATGATACTTACAGTTTTATCAGCAACATGCGTGCTGTGACTATTTGAATTCCCGCCATTCAAATAATCGCGCCCAGTTAGTTTTGTCTCGAGTTTTTGAACACCTAACGCGCAGTAGAGAATGCCAAAATATGGAAAAGTTCAATAATGGATTGACACGGTTCCAGACTCTCTGCACTTTATTATTTTTATGATGTCCGTGTTAGAAAACAGGATTTATAGGGCAGTGCAGCCTTGAGTTCATGGCTTCGTTAGTCCATCGCCCGGTTTCGATTTAACGTTGAACACGACCTCGCCCAATAAAGCTAGCCGGGTTGGCAACGAGGAAATGGGCGTAAGCGTCAGTGAGATCGATCAAATGCCGAACGTGCGTCAGGCTAGGCGAGCTTTACTCTATCGATCGAACGTCGTTTTGCTCGACGGCCGTTCGCACGGCGGATGCGCGCGGCCGCTTCGTCAAAGTCATCCTGAACCTTCTCCTCCCCTCTCCTTCTACGTATCCGGCTGAGGCCTCTAACTTTGACCCTAGATGCGTGGTACGTACCAGCCGAGCCGGCTAAGCCCTTCCGTCCAAGAACAGTGAGCGAACGAGCAGTCTAATCCGCTCTTCCTAGCCATCCATCCGCGCCTGGGTCGATGAACGCTCAGAGCAACAGCTACGAATAGCTAGGAGAAATAAAGAAAAAGGAGTCCACCGCGAAAAAAGAATGTGCAGCTCAGTCTTATAAGGCTTTGATATTTCTTTCTTGCTATATTTAACATGTCTTATTGCAAATGATCTCCCCGTGACCTATACAAGAAGAAGTCGCACAAGGACTATCTTTAGAAACGAGTGATATTAGGTCAGATTAGCCCTAGAATAACTTGCAACCTCTGATTGTCATAGTTAGTTAGGACACTCAGATTACCTGCACGTCTGAATACAATACTCCCATGACTTTTTATAGAACAATACCCGCATTTTGCTAAGGTCTTGAAGAAGTATTTCTCAAAATATAACTTTCCCAACTGAAACTTCTACAGATAATATTGCAGCAAAATTAGGTCGTTACAAATTTAAATAGAATTTCAGCAATTTTTAAGGCATTGGGGAAAGTTGATACTTGCTGCTTGCTAAGGTAGGTCCTGACTCCCCATCATCCTCTTCTTTTAGGATATAGTAACTGTTCAATTTTTGCAACTGTTTAGTCTGTTTTAATCCCATTTTTTGCATGAAGATTTTTAATTGTAGCGGGACACGCGCGTCAGCGATTTTCATGCAGATTAGGTTGTTTTGTTTCGCAAGCCTTCGAAGCAAAATTAATTATGTGCATCACTGACCTTGAGTGTAAGAACTTCAGGTGGTTTAAATATACTTTGCACAAAGCCAATTGCCCCCAGCACATCGCGTATGAATTCCTGTTCTGCTCAACCCTTCAGCACATCTATTGTAAATAAGTGCGACAAATTTTACTTGGTTCTGTAACCACAGCACTCAGGCGGAGGGTGAGCGCCAGGAATGGTGGTTCCAGTACTAACATGGGGTATTGGCTGACCTCCCATGAGGCTTGAGTGTTTAAGATTTTTCCTGGTCATCTTTATTAGTTATTTCGGCCTTCTTGGCGCACTGAAATACGTGAGCAGGGTCGACAAAGTGATGTCAAGGAACATCATCTATCCCGTGATCGATATTGGAGGTTGCTGATCAGTAAATTTGCCGACATACCTAAGAACAGTTAACGCAAGGAATAGTTGGAAGCCTGGCGGAATTTGTGAAATCGTTGGTTCTGAATGAACAACAGGAACCAAAAAACTTGATCCCTTTGAACTTCCCGAAGCTATATCATAAACTTTGCATAGAGTTATGAAGGGCCTAGGAATTTGCAGTATGCAGCTCCCATTTGATCTTCTCAAGTCGACATTGACGCAGAATAGATCATCGGACATGCATTCCAGATGGCATCGATCCATGTGAACCGCGTAGTGATCACTGAATCTAGTGAGACGCGAGGATCTTTATGGAGCATGAAATCTAGGAACGGATACAGTGAAAAGATATCTTAGGACTATTCGACTTATGACCTGCATGTTTCATGCATGGTCATCGTATAGTAATTTGGCATGAGTTTATGAATATCGCATTTTAAACTCGAGTCTTGGTAAATGTAGCCATCTTTTCCAGCCGATTGCCTTTTCTATTTCTTATTGTACGGTTTGTTTGATTTGGTTGTATATTGACCTTGCCACTGACATTGAACATATTTTTGTCAGAAAAATCAGCAAGATCTGTTTAAAGTGAACCCCTGATCGCAATAAATGCTAAAAATCAAGTTTTATGAATGATGCCATTAGAGAGTACCGCGTTGTTTTCAAGCCAGTCACTTATCGAGAACGACCCTCTACTATGGGATAAATCTTGTTGTAGGACTGCTAAGAAACCTTTCGTACCCTACGGAAATCAAACCTATATTAGCGAAAAATTCATGAAATGAAGCTGGGAAAGGTAGTACATGTGGTCTGATGCGCCTTCGGAGCAGGCCAGTCCAGGCTGACAAAAGGTGATCAAGAAAGATCCTGCCTGGCTCTGGCTGGTCACATGTATTCGCGGTTTTAGGGTTGACAAGTAGACCATAACAACTAGCCTCATTTATGTCACCAGCGTGGGAAGGTGGCCCCTAGAAAATGCTCACATCTGCAGCTCTTTTATGTGGATATTCCAGGGGCTGTGTTGTGGAAAATGTTATTATACTTGCAGGACAGGTCTCTCTTTTAATTGCGCAATCTTCTACTCAGGCTGGAATTTTGATGAATCTGCAGCTTCGTAAGACATTCTAGCAGCAGCGGGGCACAACGAAATTCAGACACCGGGATGTTTTGCGTGCCTGGCGCTTTTGACCCAAGGCATGAAATTTATAAGTGCTTATAAATATTACTTTAAAGTGAAGATGAATTTGGAGACTCATCCATGGATGGAATTTGGGTCTGCAGAGGAATTCGGTGAGCACTGGTGTTCTCCTGCTGCAGATGTTCTCCACATATCCTAAGATTATCCAGCAGTTAGCCGAAGCAGAATAGCGCATGGAGCCTAGGTAACACATGCTCGGAATGTTGAACACACAAGTGTATAGTGGCAGATAATATTTCAGTTTACATGCAGGAAACCTTTTTTCTATTGTTCAGTCCCTGTTGGGGCATATTCTAAAAAGAGTGTTCAGAGTTTTAGCTCTTTGTCGTGAGTCAGTGAGTTGTGAGGTTCTGTCGTCTGCCAGATTGCCTGAGAAGTAAGATATGCAGCTTCAGGCAAGAAAATTGTAATGACAACTATTTGAAGCTGAGTAAATTTAATGCTTTAATTATAACTGCTCATGAGATTTGGCTTCATCTTATGATTTATACATCAGGAAATGATCTATTTCTTGCGTGCATAAGCGTGGACAAGCATCTGTCGATGTGTCCACGCTAGCCTTGCTGACACTGCTTTCGGTTCGCACCCGCGTTGTCTTTCTGTTGCCTCGTGTCGGTGGGTCGACCGCCACTTGACAGTACCAGGGGAGTCGCCCAGAGCCAGGTGTGCAAGGCCATCGAATTTTTTGAGGCTAGCGCATTTTTTAGTGCAAGGCCAGCTCATTTTTTTAAGTAGTGATGTGGACCTGAGCAAAATGAAGTATGCCAACCTTATTTTTTCATGGGGACTGCGTACCAATCACAACACTCTCACCTTCCTTAAAGCTACCTCCTTGTGCTACTATAGCTTTAAGTAATTGGATTGAGATAAGCATGAAATGTATGTTGCCAAGACACTCAAAATGGACTGCCAGCTTAAACCCAAGATGGATCTGGCCCTTTCTGTCGTTAGCTCAATAATGAAGTCAATTGTCAAGGGAGTTGATCTTGATGATCGTCTCTCCGTTTATCAAGCTGGAGCTAAACTCAAAATTTCGGCAAGATTTCTTGCCCGAGAATTGGCCGAGAAGGTCGAGATCGAGTCTTAAAAGAAAAACGCCATTCTTGGCCATACACGTGATCAATTTGCCATTTGAAAAAAAGGCGTGGTTGTCTAATGAGAAAATCGGCGATAGGGTGTTTTGCCTCTGATAACGAGTCACTCCAGCTTTGCCACGAATGGTTACACTTAACGCCGCTGGAACACCGAGAGGGGTGAAAATTCACAATGGAGAAGAAATTCGAGGGAAAGGTCACTCGTATCAAGTATTGGCCCAAAAAGATCGATCAACCCGTTGAACACGCTCTCACTTTGAGTGCCAAGTCCCGGATTGATGTTGTGACCCGCGAGGAGTTATTATGTACTGTAAGTCTGGAAGATAGCTTTATCTTACGCAGGTTTTCGTGCTCTTTCCATTGGTATAATTTTCATTTCACCATTTCTTCGATAACATAACGAAAAGAACGTTTTTGATTGTACGGATTTTTTATGAACACCCATTACTTGAAAATTTGGTTGTGATCAAGATGGGCACCTTGGCAAAATTTTGCCTTCACGGGGGTTATGGGGGGGTCCTGTTGACTCGCATGTGTTTCAGAAAAAACTGGTGCTTCCATTCATCGTCAGTTGCTTCCATCTCCTTAATATTTGGAATCAAGCCTGGGGATGACGTACCAATCAGGACACTCCCACAAACCAGCGCTGAGGGATATCGATCATAATTTATCACACGACCAATCACAAGAACCCATATACGTCGAAAATTCGCTGGGAAAGAATTGAAAAGTTTCTTTTTTTTGTTTTTAAAATACCAGAGCCTAAATGAATTTTACTCACCAAGAACTTGACTGGATTAAAATGTTCTGCTCTTTCGATTAATCTACAGTATCTCAACAGTAGTTCCATCCGCAATTTATCGAGATATGTGAAAAACCAAAACTGCCGATTTCCCAATATCGTGCGCCTTGCGCGGACGACCTCGCACGCTGTAAGCTTTGGCTGCGAAGTTTCCTGAGTAGTGTATCCATGGCCTATCCTAACAGGCCATGGGCGACGCGCGATGAATGCCAGCGGCAACAGCAGCAACGACTTGCCCGCAATCATGAATGGTCGTCGCGTCGCTCTCCCCTTGACTTCTTAAAAGATTCCTAGCGCCACTGGGCGGCAGCTTGACCAAAGTGACTGTGCTCCGTGACAATTGTGCCCATCGACTCGAATCGTCCAAACTGGACCTTTCGGACCTAGCGGACCGATTTCCGCGAATATTCCATTTTCGTCTTTAGAGAACACGTTACTGTTAGTTTGATGCATCTGCATTCTGCTTTCCCTTCTGAGCTTTTTCGCTTTTCTTCTGAGAACAGACATTGACGCCATTTTTTAAAATGTCTTTATGCTTTTCTTGGAAAAGAGGCAGACTGCCGACTATCTCGAAACAAAAAGAAGCAATTCGCTATATCTTCCCTCTAGTCTCCTTTTTATGCCCGACATCCCGACATGGTAAAAATGCTGACCTCAGGTCAAATGCTCGGCCTCTCATGACTTGGGTGGGATCTGTAAGCAAGTTGCCGGGGGGGGGGGGGGCAATGCCACACTCCCTCATAGTACAGGTTGCTTGTCGTGGGGCGACCAAATTCATGATGGGTTTAATGGTCAAAGGGAAGAGTAGTGACGGATCTACAGTAACTGAATCAGTCATTTCTAATAAGGCTTTGCAATAAAAAACTGTGAATGAGTTTTTAAAAGGAATGTCCGTTGGTCAGTGGCTATAATCAATGAAGAGCCCTCCAGCATGTATTGCACGTATATGTGGCACGATGCTGAGACCGAGAGCCAGACGAACACTTAAAACAGCCTCATTAGAGCACGATGCGATATACACTGGTGCGCAAAACCCATGATTCAATCTGGTTTTTGAGATTTTGACGACTATTGATAGAAAGAACAAAATGCAAAGCGCGCTTATCAAATTCGCCATCCAATTCTGATCAGACAGAGATGTTTATTTCCACATTAACGATTTATAGCGATCATCAGCATCTAAAAACGAGTAGTGCCTCCCTTATTCTTAATAACCGCATCCAAACGACTAGGCATACTAGCAATCAATTTTTCAATCACTTCGTCCGGCACGCCCTCCCAAATAATTTTCAAGCGTTCCCACAGCTGATCCAAATTTGTAAACTGGAAATCACGAAGTTTCTTCTCGCAATAAGCCCACAAATTCTCGATGGGGTTCAGATCTGGACTCTGCGGAGGCCAATCGTCAATAAAACTAATTGCTTGCTAGCTTTTAACCAAGAGATCGACGATTCAGACGTATGGCACGGTGCACCATCTTGCATGTAGATGCAATCATCCTCCGAATGATTCTCATCGAGAAATGGCACCAGAAAATCCCGCATAATTTCTTGATAGACCTTGCTATTGATAGTGACCTTGGCTGGCATCCGATACATCCGACTGACTCCTTTCCCACTAAAGCATGCTCATACCATTACGCCTGCCGGATTCTTGACTGTTTTCACTGTGCAATCGGATCGGTATTCTTCACCCTTTCTCCTGATACACCTTTAAGGACCGTCGGAGATAATGCAAAATCTGCTTTCGTCCGACCAAACTACTGACTTCCAAAACGCGGCTGACTTCGAGCGATATTTTTTTGCTTGGGCCAATCTCTTTTTCTTGTTGGCTTTCGATAACATTGGAACACGCCGGCATTGTCTGACATTCAACCCTTGTTCTTTTAACCGTCTTCGAACGGTATCTCGGCTTAATTTTCGACCATTTGCTGTTTCAAAACGCCTTGACAAAGTGGCAAGGGATTGCTTGCGGTTCGACAATGCTTCGCACTTCAATCGTCGATCGTCTCGATTGGTCGAGGATCGCTTACGACCGCTTCCCTTGCATCGAGACACATTTCCAGTCTTCTTAAATTGATTAATAATATCTTGGACACGACTCTTTGATATTTCGACTCCATTTTCGCCCATCTTCTCAACAATTTTTCTCGAGGAAAGATTTGAATCCGAGTAGGCAATCACCATGCCTTTCTCTGCTTCCGTGAATTGAATTCGAGTTTCTTGTTTATTTGGCCTGAAAATGCGAGAAAGGCATACTGAAATCATCACAAGCTCATATCAGTGCAAATTTCTTTATTTTGCATTTGTAATATGGAAAGAATCGATGAATGTGATCAGTATCGATTGGATTGATCAAACTGATCAAATAGAGAACAAAAGGTGTTTTTTTTAGTTTGTTTACTCTGGCAAACTGCTAGACTTATCATTGAAATGTGATAAAAGATTAGGACTTACCGATTCCGACGAGCCATAATTCAATATTCACCAAATCACGAAATCAGGATTTTCAAGTTTTTCATCCATTTTCTTTTACGCAATCGAGATCGAAACCGAAAAGCTCGTTTCATACAAATCAAGAGTAGTTTCTACACAGAAAAGGACAGAGAGTCCAGCAGATAACTCGTTGTCAGGAAGGGTGGTGCCTACGGAGCAGCTACAGGTGATGAATGAGCGCCAATTTAAGTTTTGCGCACTGGCCAGGTTTTTTTGCGCACCAGTGTAAGTGATTTGAATGTCGCGCGCGAATGTTATACGCACCGATTCTCTTATGCTGTTTGATTATGATTCATGCGCAGACTAGAGAAGGCGTAGGAGCGGAGTGAAGGCAGACGGTTGAGTGTTGGGGGTAGACTTCGAGGTAAACGGTCTGTTTGACTCTGACTTCAAGGCGCAGTCAGAATACTAATGCGCGTAAGATCGATAATGCGAACACGATATTACAGTGTCATTTCTAGCCATGTGAGAGGGGACTCAGTATATAGACCGCTGTCCCACCACTGCTAAGATCGGCTCTTCAAATTTCCCGCTCTCTTACAGGAGAGCAATAACCAAATCGTATAGCAGGTTGCCATAGCAACAGGAGTCGCTCGGTTTAAGTAGCCGCTATGAGTAAATAATTGTTAACTGTTTGACTGGTGACTTATCGACAAAGAGTCTTCCAATAAAATTCGAATTATCAGGCAGCATTTGTCCAAACCGAAATGTCTACGTTTCGTCCACCTCCGAGGATGAAATGCGTTCGCAGGCAGCATTTGGATTTAGTGGAAGAACATAGAATCCTGAATGGGCATTACAAACGCCTGCTTATGGCTAAATGTGAGAGAATAATGTTTCGATTAAATAGAAAATCATCGACCTTTCTTTCTGTAGCTGTGATAGACACGAGTACGCCAAGATCATTTTATACTAACCCTAGAAGTAAGAATGCAGGTGGCACAACAAAAAATGTTCGTTTGACATGGATAACCTTTTCAGGAAGGCGGCAGTTGATTCATAATGGAATGGGGACAAATCGATCGCCATCGCCATTTCGACTAGCATCCAGGAGTCGCTCACTCGGATCATTGTCGAAACGCGAATCATTTCGTCCATCGCCGGAAGGGGTATTGTTATGCATGATCGCTTTTCAAATGATAAGCTGCATTTCTTTTGAAATTCTAAATGAGTTGACCCGTAATCTGTTGCGAAAGAACTACTAAACTGCAATTGTGTTTTTTTTCACTTAGATAAATATCACAGCTTTGCAAAACGCTAAAAAATGCGAACAATATTTATATCGTCCTCTCTTTTCAGACCACATTCAGAAACTGTAGTCCTTCCGTCAAAATCACTGTCTCGCCGTCACTTGATTCTACATTGGAACGTACTGTGTCACGCATTGATCTTCATCGCGCTTCATCCCAAAATCGCTCAACTGATCCACGTCGTGCCGTTAGTCACACAAATATAAATTGTAATGATGAATTTCCGGCTAAACGAGCTTCAGCAACACCAAAAATTGAACAAGTGCAGAATTATCTACCTACCAGAAAACGATCGATATCAAAGCAATATGAAAGAAGATACGTCGATGGTGATATTGCCGATAAGCATTTCCAATTTTTCGATCAGCCAAATGAACCATTTAAACCGAGATTGCTTCTATTTAATGTGGCTGAATCGAAGATTGCTCAACAGCCCAAACATTATCAACCCCCATTTTGGAAATCTCGTTTACAGCAAATGCGAGCAGCGAAACTTGGATTAGTGATCAGCACAAGCCAGAATGGCGACCTTCCTGTACAAAACAATCAGATCTCTGGTCAGCGAACTTTTCATCAAAATTCAATCGATGGTGACGAATTGCTGAGCCCGATGGACATAAAAGAGCGATCCGTGGGACAATCATCCCCGAGTGTCACGTTTCGGTTGGCCAGAAGCCGGCTTTCGCCCAACACGTTGGGGCATCTAAGTCCAAATATGGCTAGGACGATGCTTTTCGAACGAGTCTACCAATACAAGTGAGTACGAGGAGTGCCTTCAGCAGGTTCGAATTCTACCACCATCACATAATTGCAGCCCTATACGAAATCGGCACATTTTTATCCTGCTGACCCAGGATTGTTCAGCGGCGTTGTTCAGCGTGAATCCCATGCAGGGAAAAATTGAGAGAGCTGGTGGATTTTTCATTACTGCGTAACCTAATTGTCTGACACAAAGCCACAAACACACAAGATTACAGCATCACAGTCTTCTGCTAAAAGTTTTCACCCAGAACGCGTCACATTTTTTCTTTGTAGTCGTGCAACACAGATTCTGGAGATTTTTTTGGACTACTGTTGGACTAGGACAAATCAAGCGAAAGCATTACCTAATACCAAAATTGCAAAAATGAGTTGGTGAAATCAAGTATTTTGTGAGCTTGCGTTCCTGCGTCAGCACGCTAACAGCACAAAGGGTTTTGCAATCAGGGCTTCGCACTTTATACGTTTTGTCCAGTGTGTTTTGAAATTTTATTCCGGAAAAAGTGACCGTCAACAGTCAGATTAATTAGCCTTATGAGTCACACTAAAGTCTTCGAGTCTATATAACTCAGACAGTGAGTGATTCATATAAATATTTTTATTGGGTTTTCATTGAAGCTTTCCGTATTCATCTCAAATCACAAAAAATCTGTCGGCACAAAACGAAAACGCCCTGGAACTATACTTTATTAATATAGCTTTTACAAACAATCGCGAGCTGATGCTGATGACTTGATTCATCTATCGAAGCTTCTGCCCTTGTTAGCCATTTATGCCACCAGTAATCTTGCCCTGTTGTCGCTGATGCAATAACTTTTCTTCATAAGGCGGCTTACAATTAGTATATTCCACCAAACACTCATAGATATCATCAGTGTGAGTGAAAAAGCCAATTTTGGTCTGAAACTGACTCTCTCTAATAGTAGATCCTATTCGTTCTAGTGGTGACGACAAATTACCTGTTTGTAGTTTATCACTACCAATCTATGCACCTCACGTTTATTCCCTCCTTTGAATATCTCTCGACTGGCAGCGAGTGAAACATCTGATTCACAAAAAAACCCCAAGGAGCGCACGCACTCACATTTTATCGCCATACTGTACTGGATACAGCGTATTCAAAATGTTTCATTTCAAATCAGGTTTTTAAGTAATTTAGTTGCAGGTGCTTAACAATCTTAAAACCGTTGCCTTCCATTCTAGCGAGCGAGATGAATGGAAATTCATGAAAGAAGTAACCCGCGATATTATCTCTGCTCAAACAAGCAGCGAACGTGTGTTGTTCCACATTTTCGCACAAGCCATCAAACGTTGGCGAAATACTTTACCGATGGTAAGCTTGCATTCTCACCTGTAAAGAAAAGTTTTTTTCTAAAATCATAAATTTTTGCAGCAACGGATGCGGATTTTGCTTACTCGGCTTATGGGTGATATCCAAGCACCCATGGACGGAATTCTATCAGTTTATGTGGAACAGGAACCACCTGATATTCCCAGAACTAAAGACGCAGCTACAATTACATTTGGCATAGAGGCTGATGATTACGAAAATAAATATGACGAAGATGAATATGAACAGGAAGAAGACGATGATGAGGAAGCGGCTATTGAATCATTAGCTGATGAAGACATGGAAAACATTCTACAGGGTAGAAATTTGGATGAACTTTATGAAAGACTGGAAGAGAATGAAAGAAAGAAACGAAATCAGAAGATTCAAAAGAAGAACTTAAAAAAAGTTCACAACCAGAAATTTTTCAATGCAAAGAGTCAAGACGACGAGGAGGCGATTGAAGAAATCGAAGAAACGGAGTCCATAAAATCAGAATTGCAGCAGTCAGACGCAATGAGAAGTAGCCGCCCCTCAGAATCCGGTTCTTCAACACGGGCAAAAAAACTGTCGATCAAAGAATCTGTCTCGAAGACATCCAGTTCAAAGAAAAGCTCAAGAAATGTTTTGACTGCGGACAATGGTCGTATACACAACAAAAGAGATATCGACTCGGATGAAGAAACTGTTGGAGAAGTCAGTGATTTGGATCAAGACGAAGAAGGCTTGCACAAAAGAGTCAGCGATATACTAATTGATGAGAAACGTAAGTCGTTTGTGAATAGTCAGAAATCGAATGCCACAGAAGGAAAATCAGAAAAAGTCGAACATGTCGCCCATGGAAAGGGCAGTTTATCAAGCTTATCTAGCGAAGATTTCCGGCTGGATGCAACTCCACCTAAAGTATTGAATTCAGATAACAGTAATGTACCCTCAGCCAGACGCGTCAGAACGCCATTGAGTAAGTAATCATGCCATAATCTCATGACTGAATTCAACATTTCATTTTCAGCCCCGCCATCACGAGAACTTAGCTTGAAATCGTCATACAGCAACAAGGATTTGTCGAGTTCTGGGGCTAGTGCATCTCGGCAGAAGTGTCTAGCCGACAAGGAGCAAAGCATAACCAACGTGGACTCACCAAGAGAATATTTCAAGTCTTCAACAACGCGATTATCAAATGCGCCACTTATTGCTGAAGAAGTACGCCAAAAAAGGGAGTCATTTTTAAAAAAACTGGAGGAAAATGAAAGAAGAAAAAGTGGCGAGGGGAGTCTAAATGGAGAAAACATAAAATGTTCTCAAGCATCAAGCAAAACACCAAGTCGACGATCATCGCTAACATGCCCCAAAGTGGACAGAGTCGAGGGAAGAATCAGTGAATCGAGGGCATCTACTAGATCAGTGGCTGGAGATGGTTCGCGGACGCCATCAAATAGCAGTGGCATCATTGAAAAAAAGGTAAGAATTCACCCCAACAAATTTGATCAGGAGGAGAGTTTGCTCCGCTAAGGGGCCGTTTGACATTGAGACAGCTATTCAAAGGTGTCCCTTCAGATAAGAGCATGTGGGTGGAGATAAGGCAGGAGAGGATAAAGTGCTCCATATTCTCTTGTCACGCGCGGCTGGAAACCCGTCGGCTTGATGCCTCGCTTGGATACAGTGTATAAACACCCAAGGTATCATACAGAAGGCACATTATTTCGCCTGTTGATAGCTACTCGTAACTTTTGAGCCAAACCAGCACGAAAATGCCTTTAGTTTTTTTTGTTACCGCTCAGGTAGTGTCTTTATTGAAATTATGTTTGGTACATTAGGTTACTAAAATAATTTTCCCTCCTTTAGGCATCTTCTGCGCACGCTGCTGATGTGGAATCACAGCTGGTCATTTTTCCACCTGTCTCACCACATCCAGAGGCAAACGACTTTAAATCTCGACATGGGTCAGGATCAAATGCATCATCTTTACTCCAGGAATACCAAGCAAGTAACCGAGGCGCGGATGAACCCGAGCAACCTTCGCGGGCATCGACACCACCAAAACCATTACCAAGACGATCCCTGAGTCGATGTTCTCTGGGTTTGATCACATATGCGGGAGCCGAGTCGAATACGGTGATTGGCAGTAGAACCAGTTCGATCCAAGAAAACGCATATATTGACGATGGAGCTACACAAGCAAACACTCGTCTACTGAACGAAGGCCATGAAACACAAAAAGACGCTTCCCAGCTCGATCATGAATTTGATGGTCAAAATGAACGTTTAGAAACTCAAGGGAAAATCCAGAACAGAAGGCACAGTACCCCCACAGCTGATCAGAATCTTTCATCGGATCAACGGCGACCATCTTACGAGTCAATAATGAATGGAGACAATGCCAAGATGGACGGAAACTCTACTAAAGTACCACCGTTGGATTTGAAAAACGATGACGCACCAGATTCTCCCAGAAGTGGAAAACTGGAATGACCTAAAATGTCAGCGTATGCTTACAGCTATAGATCTGGACTCTACTGTCTAACCATGACGTGACTGCTAATCGAGAACATGCAAAATTACAATAATTAGTTTAAAAGGTAGATAGCGTTAACTTAAACGACATCTATATTGTACATATCCAAATCTACTTGCTATGTG